>VMDO01001003.1:111158-165889 GCA_007922755.1 Pedetes capensis
GTCTTACATATTTCGGACATGTAGTCAGGAGAGATCAATCCCTGGAGAAGGACATCATGTTTGGGAGAGTGGCAGGTCAACGCAAAAGAGGAAAACCCTCCACCAGATGGATTGACACAGTGTCTGCAACAATGATCTTAAACATAAATAAGATTGTTGGCCTGGCACAGAATCGGCAAATGTTTCGATCTGCTGTACATAGGGTCGCTATGAGTCGGACTCGACTCAATGGCACCTAACAACAACTGAAAACTAAGGCAGGAGGATGGCAAGTCAAGGCTAACCTGGGATACACAGAGAGACACTGGCTAAAAGAAACAAAAACAAAAACAAAACGAACAAAAAAGAACTGAAAAGAGAAGAAAACAATACTAGAGGAGTGGAACTAGTACAATGACTATTCCTTTCCACTAAGGAGCCTGATAGTCTAATTTGCCAATTTAAGCAAGTTAAAAAGTATAACATCAATTAAAATTTAAACTTAAAATAGAAGAACTAGGTAAAGAGATCAGAAGTTCAAATTGGAGATAATTCTTTCAAAGAGGAACTAGCTTCACTCCACTCCAACTACTATTTTGGATCAGTTTTTTTTTTTTTTATATTATTATACTCCAAACTAACAAACAAAAAAACAACCTAAATCTATTTCCACTCACATCCTAACAGAGACTTAAGAGTATTTAGAGCTGGAGGAATGGAAGATAATTGAATTGTATGTAATGAAATTGTCTTACCCTACTTGAGCTGAAAAGAGACTGAGGCTGGGAGAGATGGAGGATGTGGCTGAGGATTTTAGGGAAGAAGGAAGAGCTGGAAAAGAATTTAGTGGGAATGGGTTGATTGAACCCAGGCAGGCCCAGCGAATCCACTCTGAGGAGACGGGGACTCAACTCTCACTATTTGGGAAACTCCAGTGGGAAGGGACTTGGAGACACATTTGTTTTAGAGAATTATCAATTGGAAGTAACAATGAGAAGAAAAATACTCTAGTTTTTCAGAGTAGAAGGCCTAGAGAGAGCAGAGGGATGTGAATTAAGTCTGAAAGTCGAAAGCTTAGAAGCCTATAGGTGGAGATTTCTAATGAGGACCTGGAAGAGGCTGCGCTATGCATTAGAGTCAGTCTCTCTTTCTCTCTCTCTCTCTCTCTCTCTCTCTCTCTCTCCCCCCCCTCACTATTTAGCCCAGCCCAGGCTGGCCTTGGACTTGCAATCCTCCTGCCTCACCATCCCAAGTGCTGGGATTATAGGCATGTGTCATCACACCCAGTGACTGAAATATTAATTTTAAATTTTTTCCTAACCATTTCAAAATGTAACAGTTATTCTTATCTCATGGGCCAAACAAAACCAGGCAACAGATAGGATTGGCTTTTGGGCCTCCAACCTCTATTCTGCTCTAGCTGTAGGAAATGCCCAATAGTATTTGAGCTCTAAGTTGTTTCTTGGCCTGATGGCTTTATTCATGCTCTTCCCTTCCTCTGAATGTCTATTACCCTTTTTTTTTTTTTTTTTGCTTGACATATTTCTATTTAACTTTCAGGACTCACCTGATGATTCCACTCATTTGAGGAAGACTCAAGCAGGTAAAAGTTTCTGACTCCAGCAGGTAAAAGTAGTACCTATCCTTGGGTTCCTATATCACTCTGTATATATTTTTATTATAACAGCCAGATTGTAGTACAATATCCTATTGTATGTCTGCTCCTCTGTTCCTCTACTTGACCTTTTTGTTTTTTTTTAATACTAGGGGGTTAAACCCAGGGCCTCACACATACTTTGCAAGTGTTCTATCACTGAACTGCACGCCCAGCCCTTTTTAAAATTATTTATCTTGAGATAGGGTCTAAGTTACTCAAGCTGCCTCTGGCCTTGAACTCACAATCCTCCTGTCTCCACCTACTGAGTCACTGGGATTACACGCATGTGCCACTATGCCTGGCTCACTTGACATTGTTTGGTTCATCTTTGTATCTTGGCACCTAGTATGGTGCCTGGTACATAGTGGATACACAATGAACATTTGTTGAACTGTGTTAAGAAATCTGTAATATAGTTATGCACTATGGCACGTGTCTATAATCCCAGTGATTTGGGAGGCTGAAGCAGGAGGATCGCATTTTCAAGTCAGCTTACACAAGTTAGTGAGACCCTATCTCAAAATAAACATTTAAAGAGGGGCTCCAGGTGCAGCACAGTGGTAAAACACTTGCCTAGTATGCTCAAGGCCCTGGGTTCAACCTCCCAGTACTGAAAAAAAGTGTAATATGGTTTATTGCTGATTGATCTTATCTAAATAGGGAATTCTATGATGTAAAAACCATTATGAAATTATTTTGTGTACTTTCCCCTGCCATACTCACCTGCACCTATTGCTGTAAATTCTGAGGTAAAAGGGTGGTAGTGGACAAAGCCCAAGAAAAGTCTGGATTCATGGGATTGGGAGCTACGTCTCACACAATCACAATCATACTTCTAGGCCTAGCCCCATGGCTTTCATAAGAAGATCTAGGTCATGAACAACTTCTAAAGAACACACATGTATACTAACACACAAAGGCTGGGCCACATATAAGCTTTTGTGGTGGGGGTATGGAACCAGACAAATTTTAAGATTCCTTTCAACTTTAAGATTCTGTGAGTAATGTCAAAAGCAAATGATGTATTACCCTTTACCCCACAACATTTACCAAGAAAGGGGGAGAAAGAAAGAAAGAAAGAGAGAAAGAAAGAAAGAGAGAGAGAGAAAGAGATTCTGTGAGTATTGAGTTGTTAGCACAGAATCATTCTCATTCAGATGCCAGAGTAGAAAGTTGAATCTACACATGGGTGTGAGAGTAGATATGGAATAGAGTGAGCAAAAGATGGAGGGTCAAAGGAAAGAGAGTGGGGCAAGACATCTGGCTCCTCCTCCATGTGTTCACCTGGCATCCAGAGCGAACTCCATCCCCGCCAGCACACACCATGGTCCTCTTCACTGTGGAGCCCCAATAGGAAGATCTGGAGCAGATGGAATAGTCCAAGCTGGGCAGATAAGCCTGCTGTAGGGTCTGGGCCAGCTGTCCATTGGCTGAACAGGACACACAGCACTGGAAGTCAGCCCCAGATGCTGTCCAGGGAACAAATCCTTCCATACCCTGCCATACCCTCCCTATGCCCTGGTGATGCCTGAGCTCAGGGAAAGCTCTTTCTCCCTGCTTGTTGCATGTCATGGATGCTCCTCTGTCCTCTCTATATGGCAGCTACAGGACTCTTCCTTTAGGGAGTCATACTTGCTACCTGCCACCAATCCTTGTCTTTCTTACCTTCCTTTCTCTCTCTCTCTCTCTCTCTCTCTCTCACTCTCTCTCTTTCTTTGTCTCTTTTTTTCTTCTTTTTCCTTTCCTTTCCTTTTTTTTTCAGTACTTAAGGTTAAACCCAAGGCTTCACACATGCTTTGCAAGCACTTTATCACTAAGCTGCATCTCCAAACTCTTATGTATTAATTGTTATTATTTTGTAGTACTTGGGAGTTGAACCCAGGACCTGGCACACACTTTGCAAGTGCTCTGCCACTGGGCTGTACCCTGAGCCTATTTTTAATTTTCTCCTTTTTTTGAGACAGGGTCTCGTTAAGTTATGTAGACTGTCTCTGGCCTTGAATTTGCGATCTTTCTGCCTTTGCCTTCAGAGTTACTGGTATTACAGGCATGCACCACTGCACCTGGCCTGTTTCCACATCTTAAGAGCTCAGTACAGTTTATCTGGCTCTTTTTTTTTTTTTTTTTTTTGTAGTACTTGGGGGGTTGAACCCAGGGCTTCACACATACTTTGCAAGTGGTCTACCACTGGGCTACACTATTCACCCCATTTCTTATTTTTTATCTTGAAACAAGGTCTTGTAGAGTTACGCAGGCTACCTCTGGTATGGAACCTGTGATCCTCCTGCCTCCACCTCCTGATTTGCTGTGAGCCCCTGCACCCAGATCTTTTGGTTTTTCAAAGCTTTTGCATATATGTTATTTCTTTGGATTGTTACAACCCTTTCATGTTATAGAAACACAATAACACTGAATGAACTGAGAGAAGAGCTGGACTAGAAGCTTGTCTTTGCTGGGTGTGGTGGTGCACACTTGTAATCCCAGCTACTTGGGAGGCTGAGGCAGGAAGATTCCAAGATCAAAGCCTGCCTGGGCAACTTAGCAAGACCCTGTTTCAAAATGAAAAATATGTAAAGATTGGGGGTATATCTTAATGGTACAGTGCTTGCCTAGCGTGAGCAAGGCCCTGGGTTCAATTGCCAGTACCGGGAAAAAAAAAAAAAAAAAAAGAAAGAAAGAAAGGGAAAAAAAAGTCTGTGTAAGCTCCAGGTTTTCCAGTAGACCCACTCCACAGAGCAAAGCCTTGCCTCTCCTCCAGAAACTCAACTACTACTTAGTGGCTGGCAGGCTTGTGTGTATAGCTTAATGTTTCTGCCTTTCCCTCACCATCTCTGTTCATAGCTCTCCTGCCTTTCCATGTTATCTGAATAACATTCCCTACCTGAAATCTTCCCATGATGATCAGAGAAGAGCTGAGGCCCCCTCTGCCCTTGACTTACCTGGATCTACTGACAGTCCTGGTCCATAAACTCTAAGTCAGCCCAGTGCCTGGCTATGGAGGGAGCATAATGACCACCAATGTGAGAGTCAGGATGCCTGAGTTCTGGTCCCATTTTTGCACTAACTAGTCATGTGATTGGGTTTTTAAATTTCTTTGGGTCTCAGTTTCCTCATATATAAAATGAGGGGCTGGTACAAAAGATTGTCTTTGGTAAGGGTTTTTTTGTTTTTGTTTTTGTTTGGTTTTAGTTCTAATAGTCTATGCGTCTCTGATTTGACTACAGCAAAAGCTTGGCTTAATGCATTAGTTATTTTATTTAGCCATTGAAAACCCTATGAATAACAGAGAAGCACTGGCAATAGTGTTTTGCCTGTTGTCTGTAGGGTCACTATGAGTCGGACACTGACTCGAGGGCACCTAACAACAACAAGGTTGTTGGTCTCTGGCTATAAATACCTAAGACCATAGAAAAATAGCCTCTAGACTCAGGCTCCTAATGAAGATCCTGGCAGTGGGTGTTGCCAGTGTAGACTTACTCCTGGTTTTGCCCCAGCCGGTGATGTAGCAGGGAGTGTTGTTAGCCAGAATGGTTCCCTCCTGGGGCAGAACACCTAGCTGGACGTAGTTATTGAGGGCAACATTCTGGGCCAGGTGCAGCACTGCGATGTCATAGCTGCAGGAGGAAAGGAGATGGCTCACTCAGGGAATCAGGACTTCCCTCAGGTCAATATATGCACTGACCCTCCCCAAGCCTTTGTGTCCCCATGGAATTGGAAACTTTGAAGAAGGGAGCTACTTTACTAAGCAGTTGAGCTGTAGGATATTATGTGTTTAACAGCATCATCTGCTGGTAGAATATTGGTATTGCAACCCAGGGAAGTAGAGAATGGAAACCAGAAAAGAGCAGATGGGGTGATCTTGGTGGCAGAGTTCTCAAAGCAGAAAGATTGCATGGCTCAGAAATATTTGCAGAAATATCCCAACTATTTGAAGCCATCCCCACCTTCACACTCTACAGAAATGGCCACCTTTGGTTTGTCTCAGTGCTGAGAATCACATCCAGAGCCTTGCACATGCTAGACAAGCACTGTACTACTAAGCTTCACCCCTATCCCTGACCACCATTTTAACCATTTCCTTTCCAGAAGTTTCAACTCAGTCTTGCAGTTCTCCTATGTAAGATTCACTTTAAGAGATTTCCTTTTGGGCTAGAGGTGTAGCTCAGTGGTAGAGTGCTTGCCTACCATGTGCAAGGCCCTCAATTCAATCTCAGCATCATAAAAACAAAATAAGAAAGAAATTTCCTTCTATTTATGGAGTCTGTTCCATAAAGTAAATAACAAATAACAATATCAAACAACAAAACCCCCAGGAAACACTCAAGCTATAGAGAAAAGGCTGAAAACCTTCCTATATTAAATCCTAAAGATCTTTAGCCAGTCTCAAGCCCTCCCAAATCTAAATTCCCAAAGTCCTCCTGGATAGGTGAGCCAGTTTACTGCTCACAGCAAGACATGATCTCTCTCTCAGGCATAACTGGCAGTTCAGCCAAAGACAGGTCATGAGCTACAGACCATGTTTTAGGCAATGCTATTTGTCTAACCCTCTTGGGAACATGTAAAGGAAGCCAAGACCCACCTGCTGGCTAGGCAGCCCTCCACCACCCAGCCCAAGGCCAGCCCAGCCTTGCTCCTACCCAGAAGCCACTTGATTGCTGTTCCACTTTGGATGTATCACAATCTTCTGCACTCCTACATACTGCTCAGTGCCATCGTTGTGGCTCAGGTTGTGGTCTCCGACGACCACACGGAAGGTCAGCTGACTGGAGTGAGAGAAGGAAACCCTGAGTGAACCAGGGGGCTCTCTTTTCCCCCTTAGAGAAAAGTCAGAAGGACTCTTAGGTCTTAGCTTAAGGACAGGAACCCAGCTTATCTGGCCCAGGCAGAGGACGATGAAAGACTCTCGAAGATGAGGAAGTATCAAGCTCCCTTGTTCCCTAATTTATTAACTTGTGAGAATGGAAGAAATCAGTATCAGCTTTGTTTTCAGTTTATTGAGCCAACATCATAGGCTGAACACTTCCTAACCTGGGAGAGATGTGATGAGCATTAGGGAAATAATGGCTCCCAGCTAGAGAGGGAATTTGAAGAAAATATAAACTTCTAGACTAGCAATTTTTTTTTTTGAGGCAGAGTCTTGCTATGTGCCTTAGCCTCCACTTGATTTAGATGAGTAATTCATTCATTCATTCTTTCTTTCTTCCTTCATTACTTCCTTACATCCTCCCCCCCCCCTTTTTTTTTTTGACCTTGCTTTCTTTTTGTGGTTCTTGGGAGTTGAACCCAAGGCCTCACACATACTTTGCAAGTGCTCTACCACTGGACTGCACCCCTAACCCATTTTTTATCCTGAAATAGGGCCTCACTAAATTATGCAGGCTGCCTCTGGCCTCAAACTTGTGATCCTCCTGCCTCTGCCTCCTGACTGGCTGGGATTACAGGCGTGAGCTACCACGCCCAGCCTAGACTAGTAATTCTTAAAGCATGGTCTGGGACCAGCATCATTAGCATTACCTGGAACCTTGTGAGAAGTGTATATCATCAGGACCTGGACCCACCTCACCCTGAGCCTACCAAATCAAACTGTGCTGGGTGGGCAATCTGTGCCTATCTTCCACATGATTCTAACACATGCTCAAATTTGAGAACTATTGCTTATTACAAATATGAAAAAATACCAGTCCTATGTTAACTAGGCATTTAAATAGTTACTCAATCCTCACAACTCTGCCAAGTAGGTATTATTACCACATTTTAGGGATGAGAAAATATCAGGATAGAGAAGCTGAGTTGCCCAAGGTTACATAGTTAAAATATGGTGGAATGAGATTTGAACCTGAACCTATCTGACTGCAAGACTTGCACTTTTCTCTGTACTCCCAAACCCCAAGCAAAAATGGGCTGGACAATGGCACAATATCCCCCTTTAAAGTCTTGCCCTGTGAAGTCAAATTTATGTATTGCTTCAGAACAGCCAGGTTTTCTTCTCCAAGGGGCTCAGAAAAGCTGGTCTTTGTTTTCCTTACCTGTCCACGCAGTGAGCAGCTGTCATCACCCAGTTCCGTCTGATGAGGGTCCCTCCACAGGTATGACACCAGAGCCCTCCAGATAAATACTGAAGGGAGATCTAAGTGAGGAAAGAAGAAAAAGGGGATAAGCTGGTGTTTCCTAAAAGGTTTTGCTCCAAACATGTCACTTCCTTAAATTCCTTACATCCTTCTAAACATCCTACAACTTTTGATTTCCTTTGACCTGCCAATTGCTATTGGCTGGTTGGTAGTGACTACCTGGAGTAGTGTGTTGCTGAGGAGTGTAGATGTCTCTGGGGTCTGCTGGAAAGAGTGCTCCATTGTTGGTGATGTTTGCTGTGCCCAGAATGGCGAAGTAAAAGTACACACAGTGCCTAAGGCATCCTTACTCTAGGTCATTACAACAGGCCTAGAACTTAGGTCCTTTTGCCTCCTTTCCCTCTTGGAAAGGAAATGTTGCCAAGGCATTGCTCCTTTTTGAAGCCCCATAAACTTAGATCTCCAGAGCTCTCCCTTCAATGTTTTTAAGAAATGTCCTGTTTCCCAACTTCAGGGAAAACTTAGAAATACTGACAGAATGTTCATTCTCATCAGTTCCTGATTCTTCATATTACATGACAGCCCTACTACTGAAAAGTGGGGCTGAACTATTGTACATAGAATCTCGTTGTAATTACAGGGATTCCCCTCAAAGTGTGGCTATTCACCAGTTCACTTTCCAATTTTATGCATTTAGATTTGCTTACATCAGGCCCAGTTGCCCTATTACAACAGTGAAAACTTTAGTTAAATGAGAAACATGCTCTTTATGTGTGTGTGTGTGTGACACAAACTGTGTACAGTGGTAAGAACATGTGTGTTTCAAGGTATGTGGAGTGCAGTCCATGGACGTGGCATGTAATCTTGCAAGTGTGTCACAAGCAGTGTTACTGGGAATATAAAAGGAGTTTGTGGGCTGGGGTTGTGTCTCAGTGGTAGAGGGCTTGCATAGCATTTGTGAGGCCTGGGCTCAATCCCTAGCATTGCAAAAAAACAAAAAACAAAAAACAAAAAAATAAGAAAACACCAAATAAAACAAAATCCACCAACTAACCAAACAAAAACATAATTTGTGTGTGGGTGTATTCCTGAAAGATTGTGGTTGGTGTGAAAATCCCCTCCCTTCAAGTCTTTTACATTAAGAAACCCACCTCAGCCTGGTCCCATCTATCTTTAAAATGTAGGATCTAGACAGCTGGAGAGCTGCCTGGGGATAAGAACACACACAGGCAGCACAATACTGTTTGAGGAACACAGCAACTCTTGTCTGAGTGAAAGTGGGGGCTATGAAGGAACACCCACCTGAGAAGGCCAGGAGTTCCTCTGGGCCTCAGCCCCTCCAACTACCCGTGCATTAGTTTCCGGAAAGTCCTGGGTGCTGTGTCCTTTGTGGGGCAGAAGAAAAGTGAGTGATGACTAAGCATGGGGTCAGCCCCGGATGGGGTGGGGGAGTGGCAGCTATGCTTTGAGGAAAGTTAGCCTTGTCTGCAAATTCACAGCTCTTCCCTGACAAACTGAGGGGCCCAGCTGTGAGTTCTCTGAGCCCTTTTGGAAAGCAGAGGCATCTGAGTGAGTGCCTCCTGCTTCTCCCAGGGGTCCTGGACCCCTGGCATACTATGAAAGACCAAAATCACTAGGCCAGAGCTCCAGAGGCACATTGTGGTCTTAGCTTGCTCAAGATCACCCCTTGGCCTGAGGGAACCCCCCTCCCCATGGTTTGGCAGGATTCTCCCGGGTACAGGGACAGTAGTACACATCCAGTCCAGCACCTGCTGAGGAGGCCCTCCTGTCAAGGAGGCTGGTGGGGCCCCCAAAGAAGGGGCTTCTTTCTGTCATATGGCTCAGGGAACTGCCACCCAGAAGGGCCTTGCGTGGCAGGCCCATAGCCCTGATTCTTTTCTCTCTTGCATTCCAGGAGAGTAAAGTTTTTGCTAGACTCACAGGCAGAGAGCCCTACCCTCCCTCCTCTGGGATAGGGAGCTGTTTTGGGCTTAGGGAAGGCTTTCTGACCCTCTTGCTCCAATCCCCCTCCCTGTAAAATTCAGGCCAAATGATCCACTTACCATAAAAGAGCAGGATGGTGAACACTAAGATGCTCAGCATGTCGCCAGTAGAGCAGACCACTGCCCTGTTGCCATGAACCAAGCCCTCTTTATACTCCTCTTATCAGCAGCTTTGCTGACCTTCTTCCTGCCAGCTGGCAGAGGGCTGTGGGTGGAAGGCTGGGAAAATCACAGGTGACATGGAGGTACAAATGAAAAGATTTCTTTTCAAGTCAACTAATTTATCTATTATTCAAAGACAGAACAATGTTGGAGCTCAGTTAATCATCTGCTTTTAGTTGAAAAGCATCCAACAAACTCCTTCACAGAAATGAAATGGAAAGTTGGGTGTGGTGGTGCACACCTGTAATCCTAGCGCTCAGGAGGCTGAAGCAGGAGGATTGTGAGTTCAAGGCCAGCCTGTCTAAAAACACCAAAATCAAACAACCAAAACCAAAACCAACCAACAAACAAAAACAACAACAACAAAAAAGGATAACCAGGATCTTTATCCTACTTTCATTGTCTGTCACTGCCCCACTGCCCCATAAGTTCAGAGACCGGTACCGTGCACCTCCTATAGTAGAGGCAAGGGGTAGGGGGAGAAGTGGGGAGAGTGGTTAGTAAGAGCAAGGAAATCAGAGTGGCTTCTCCCTCCTTGTTCAAAGGGGGAGATGGACATCCCCCTATCAGGTAGATGTAAGTGTGAGCACAGGAAGACAAAAGCAAAGCAGGTGCTATGGAGAAAATTCTGGTAGAGGGAGATACTGAGAAACAGGTTTGGGGAGAGCTCCCAGAGCAGGACAGAAGAGGGAACCCTTAGGACAGGGAGACAGTCTGAGGGCTATGAGGGTGGACTGGAGCAAAGGGTGGGCAGAGGACCTTGGATTGGGCACAAAATGATCAGAGCCATTGCAGGCCACAGAGCAGAGGACTATGGGCAGAGCAGTGGTGGTAGTGAAGCTTGGAGTGTTGATTTGGGCAGGGAGAAGCCTGGAAGCAGGAAGATCCCCTGGGTCACCTGGGACTTCTGTCCCCTACCCACTTCAGAAATCAGGCCTCATCCCTGCAGGGGTGGGAGAGACCTGGAAAAGATGTTCGGAGGGGTCTACCCAGATTGCCCCCTTTCAGGTTCCTTGAGCTGTTTAGAATTGTTGCATTTTGATTCTCAGGTCACCTAGAGGGCTCCTTCTGCAGTCCAACCTCCAGCCCTCCAACATAGAGTGGGCCTCAGGGAAGAGGGCTGGGCTGGGCTAGTCATTCTCCTCTCACCTCTCTGCCTCTTTGGGGCGTAGGAGACAGTGTCCACCAAGAAAGAGGAGTGCAAGAGGAGGCTTGAGGATCTCTTCAGGGTTATTCCTTTATATCACAGACTCCAAGGTCTTAGACCTGTAAAGGAAGGGCCAATTTCACATCCATCTCTCTACCCTTGGCCTGACCCAGAGAAGCCCAATCTGTGTTCACTTAAAAACCAAATTGTAGCACTCCATTTATAACTGGTGCCTAATCTCCCATGCTTGTCAGATTTTTTCTTTCATTTTCTTTCTTTTTTTTTTCTTTTCTTTTCTTTTCTCTTTCCTTTTCTTTTCCTTTTCCTTTTTTTTTTTTTTTTGAGACAGAGTCTCACTATGTTGCCCAAGCTGGGTCTTGAGCTGCCTTAGTCTCCTAAATAGCTGGGATTATAGGGTCACACCACCAAACCTGGCTCAGGCACTTTTTATTTTCACTCTAGTTAGGTATAGACAGCGGCTATGGCTTAAATTTTGAGGCATTTCTTTTGACTAAGCAATTCCAATGCATCCTTTTGAAATAAATATAGATATTAAAATGAATGCATGAGATTATGGATTATAGTATAGTTTGTCACAATCCTTTTTATAGCATGGTTTGTCATAAAGTTTGTCACAAAATTGGGGAAATCTACATAGTTATCAACAAAGGAAGGTGGAATAAATTGGGTCTAACCCTAGTATAAAATACTGTGCAGCTTTTGTCTTTGGTTTGATTTGGGTTTTGTTTTTTGGAGAGCAGTTCTATGTTGCCAAGGCTAGCCTTAAACTTATGATCCTCCTGCCTCAGCCTCCTGATGCTGGCATTACAGGTGTACTATGCAGCTTTTAAAAATAATGTTGTTGTCAGATGCTGTTGAGTTGGGTCCAACTCATAGCAATCCTATGTACCACAGAAAGAAACATTCCCTGACTCTGTGCCAGGCACACAATCTTATTTATGTTTAAGCCTATTGTTGTAGACACTCTGTCAATCCATTTAGTTGAGAGTTTTCTTTTTTTTCATTGACCTGCCACTCTCCCAAACATGATGTCTTTCTCCAGGGATTGGTCCCTCCTGACTACATGTCCAAAATATGTAAGATGCAGCCTAGCCATCCTTGCTTCCAAGGAGTACTCTGGTTGCACTCCTTCTAGGATGGATCTTGTGGTTCTTTTGGCAGTCCATGGTATATTCAATATTCATCTCCAGCACCATAACTCAAAAGCATCAATTCTTCTGTCTCCCTTTTTCTTTCTTTTCTTTCTTCTTCTTCTTCTTTTTTTTTTTTTTGCAGTACTGGGGTTGAACCCAGGACCTCGCGCCTGCATGCTTTGCAAGTACTGGACCACTGAGCTGCACCCCCAGCCCAATTTTTTACTTTTTGAGACAGGGTCTCGCTAAGTTATGCAGACTGCCTCTGGTCTCGAACTTGCGATCATCCTGTCTCTGCCTCCCAAGCCACTGGGATTACAGGCGTGTGCCACCGCGCCTGGCTTGTCTTGATTTCTTGACTGCTGCTTCCGTGGGTGTTGATTGTAGAACCAAGTAGAGCAAAATCTTGGACAACCTCAATCTTTTCTCCATGAGCTGACATGAAAAGATATCATTGGTATATTAAGCAAAGAAAGGAAGTTGCAAGCAATATGGTACCATGAATGTATATATTTGTATATTCATATCATAGAAAGTCATGGGAAGGTCTATGTACTAAGCTGTAAACAATTATTAATTATAGAAAATAAATCCATAGGTATGGGGCACCAAGAGAACAAACTTCATTTTTTCAACTTTATATTTTTCTATATTATTTGCCTTTTCCCCACCATATAAATTTTGTAATTAAAAATAAGAATATATTCTGTGATATTTAGCTATTTTTGGCAATGGTCCAATACTCTTTAAATGGGAAGTAGATTCCTAGGGGGAACCAATGCTTCAATGCTAATAGTTGCACAGTGTCAGCAGAAAGTTTTAAGAGGCAAGGGTCCTCCCTTAGCTCTTAGAGTGGTGAGGGTGGGTTTGAAGGAAGAGCAACAGTCTCAACTTTTTTTTTTTTTATAAGACAGGGTCTTGTTATATAGCTCAGGCTGGCTTCAAACTTATGATCCTTTTGCCTCAGCTTCCAAAGTGCTGGGATTATAAGTGTGTGCTACCATGCTTGGCCTCACTTTCTCCTTCCTGATCACTTCCTTTCCCTGTCCTCCCCTTACCCTCAGACCTGGGCCTATGTTCTTGGTGTGGCATGCGGACCTTTCTTCCTCCTGCTGCACCTCTTGCTTCCTGTGAGTTACTCTTAGCTGACTGCTCCTGGGAGATGCTATTAATTTGGGGCAGGAGTGAGGAAGCTTCTTGGCACCATGGCAGGACACCTTGGTTGGACACAGTATGATTGGGCTTGGGAGCTTTTGGGTTATGCTGCAGACACTATGAGGGATTCCGGGATAAACTGCCAATTATCCAGGCCTGAGAAATGTTTGGATGTTTAATACAATCAAGAGTAGGAGCAAATTAGGGATTATGACTCCCAATGACTAACTTGACATTGTCACTTGGGCTCCAATCTTCTCTTCTACAGGGCAGACTTAGTAGGCATAGTGCCTATGGCCCAGAATACTTTTAGGGGCCCACAAAAATGTTTTCTTTTAAAATTGGAAGAACTAAGATAAATAGAATCTGGATATTCACCTTTATAGCAACACAGTACTGGAGTCTTTGGTACTGGAGGTTTAAACTCAGAGCCTTGTGCATACTAGGTGATCTCTCTACAACTAAGCAGCTCCCCGAGTCATTTTTAAATTTTTTAAATTTTGAGACAGTTGCTGAGTTGTGCAGGCTGCTTCCTGCCTAACTCTCAAGCCACTAGGATTACAGGTGTGCATCATGGCACCCAGTAAAAAGATATATAATTTATTTATTTTTATTATTTATTTTTTGTGTGTGTGCTTGGGGGTTGAACCCAGGGTCTTGTGTGTATTTTGCAAGTGCTCTATCACTGAGCTGCACCCCTAGCCCTTTCTTAAATTTTTATCTCGAGACAGGGTCTAAGTTACATAGACTGCCTCCAGCCTCGAATTTGTAATCTCTTGCCTCTACCTCCCAAATTGCTGGGATTACAAATGTGTGTCCCTGTGCCTGGCTAAGATATAACTTTTAAAAAGTGGAAGAAGGATCTTATGATGATAAAAGTGCCTAGGGCCCACCAGAGTGAAAATGTGGCCCTTACCTTCTGGCTTCTACACCCATCACTCCCTCACACTTTTGTCCTCTTGGTTTCCTGACCCCCTCCTTCCTTCATCCTTCTGTGGCTTTGCTCATGCTAGACGGCTTGTGTGACATCTCCATTTGAGTCCTCTCTGCCTGAGGACATCCTTTGATGAAGTCAAATGTCACACTGTTTGTGAGGCCTTCCCTAACTCCCCTAGGTGATGGGATTGTTGCTTCTACCTCCTGTAGCACATTTTTTTACCTCTCCGGGTTTGTCTTGACTTGTTTATATTTAGAGTGGGAATTCCATGGCAAAAGGACCTCATCTTGTATCTCTTCATACCTACACGTGCTTGATGCCCAATACATAGGCTAGATTTGGGGACAGAGAATGTTTGGGGAAAAGAAACAGTGGGTGCAACCAAGCCTTTCAAATGAATGTGGGTCTTTCCAGTCTGAATCAACTGTTTCAGCTAAGAGACAATGCAGAGAAAGAGGCACCCAATGCAAACTCCCTCTACCAAAGCCATAAACCTTTATTTCCACGGGGATCCCATGTCCAGTTCTTTTCCCTTTCCCCACGTCACATCACAAGCTGACCACTCTCTCTTTCCCTTTGGCTGGGCCACCCCCGTTTGTCTCCTTTGTGGGGTCCTGAAGGCTCTCTAAGGCCTGGGAGGCCTTCTACAGTGTTAAGTTACATGAATGAAGGCAGCTGTGGTCCCATGGCACCCTCATGTGGTGACAGTCGGCTATTGAAGTCCAAAAAAGTCTTCCTAGACATAATTTCAGTTTTCTTCCAGGCATGGGGCAAAACAGCATATGTGGTGGGGACCAACTTGCTTGGAGAAATGCTGATATGCACATCAGGTCAGTTCCACACAGGTTCTTCATGTCAGTACAGCAGATGGGGTCATCCCTCAGTTATGCTCTACTGCACAGGGCCCCTGCTTCCTCAAACTTGCCAGCACTCTGGTTAGCCTTACCTGGGGTCTAGCCTCAGGGCTACCAACACCTTGCTGGGTAACCCTGGACAAATTCACTTATCTGGCCTCATTTCATAACATGAAAATAAAGGATTAGACTAAAATACCAGTTTTCAAATCATGCTTGCAGACCTAGAGAAGTTGATGGGCTGAAGGGCATTGCCTAATATTCCCTTAATTTCACCATGCTACTTTGATTTTGATCTACCTTATGTATATGAGGCTTAGAAAAAAGGGTCTCCGGACTTCAGCATGAGAATCACTGGTCCTATGAGTTTCTTTCAACATGAATACCCCAGGATTTCCAAAGTAGTTCCCTCCCACCTGACTACCTGGCTCCATTATTCTAGGCTTTATGGAGGCTGCCCACTAGAAATGATCAGAATGGGGTGCAGAGGCAATGGGATTGCTGGTGGCTAGTTGTCTAGTGTTCTTGTGATGTAGTAGAATATTGGTTCAACATTGAAGACTAAGTCTCAGTCCTGGCTCCAGCCACTGCTGGCCATGTCACTACAGACAAGCTCCTTTTCCTTTACTTCTCTCTGCCTTTTTTTTTTTTTTTAATTATTGTGGTGGTAGAGATTGAACTCAGGCCCTTGTACATGATGCCAGGAGGCCAGCACTGTCCCACTGAGCTACAGCTTTGGCTTTCGGAATGTGTAAAACAGGCATGGTGCTTCCTGTCCTGTCCCCAGGGGATTATTGTGCAAACGCAGTAAGGTAAAGGGCACCTGGTAGGGCACTTTCTTTAAATGATAAACCAGTTTTACATACTTGGATGATGTTAGCAAAGGAGGTTGTCTTCGCCCTTGAATTGCTCTGTTAGAACACACAGTTTTGCTAGACTCTGCAGGTGCTTTGGGTGACCAGGGCTTTGGGACAGGGGCGGTAGAGATACTATTCTTGAGCTCAGCATTGTTGCCCTGGGCCCTCCACCAGCTGCTTTCCTGCTTTGGAGGCCACTGTTTCGAGGGCAGAAGGAAGCCCTAGGCCAAGTGTCATGTGTCATCATGGTCTCTTCCATCAGTGTGGAGAGAAGAAAATGAGCCCAACATTGTTGCAAGAAGAAGAATCTGCCCTGACATCCACTGGTTTAGAAATCCATCTTAAAGGCCTACAGAGGGGCTAGTGATGAGGTTCCCAGACATCCAGGAATCCTGTTTCCTGAGAAGCTTGTCAGGGTTTGCCCTGGGGATGATCTAGGCCTAGACAAAGAGCCAGAGCTGGTGGGGGTCACTGGGATTGCAGGGGGCCATGGCTGGCTTTTTGTCCTGGGATGTCAGACAAGTGTTGGATCCTGAGTTCCTGATGAGCTGATCCTAAAAGATGACACAGCAAAGGGTCAACATGGGTCACAGACCTCTAACAATGTTACTAGGGGACAACTGATAAAAGGCAAGGGAAACCCAACAAGACACAAAAGAGAAACCTTCTGGTTCCTGACCTGGGACACAGACACTGATGAGATGCAGTGTTGAGACCCCTATGGCTCGTACTCACTTTAGCCTGAGTGGCTCTAACAGAAGCAAACAAGACAGTGGCTAATGGAAAAATACTTTTAGGGTCTCTCCCTCCCCCAGATGGCCAGGCTTTAAGACCTGGGGCCAATGCTGCCCACTCCCCATTTTTTGCCTTTCATTATATGTCAACTCCTCCCTTCCCTGTAGCCTCAAGGTTAGGCTCCTCTTTTCCTGATCTGGGGACTGAAGTAGGTGGGGTTTGGGCTCAGTAATGTGAAAGTTACATGAAATATTATGAAGCAGTGTGGTACAGTTGAAGGAGCCTGCTTCAAGTGAGGTTTTTCCTTGTCTGAAACCTGGTTTGCCATTTACTAGTGATGGGTCTTGGGCCGGTCACAAACTTTGTGAGCTTCACTTGGCTCATCTGTAGAAATGGAAACACTGCCAACGGGGAAAAAGTCCCTGAAAGATTAACCAAGCCAATGCATGCAAGTGCCTGGCTTTGTGCCTGGCCCATGGAGGCAGACAAAAGCCACGTGTGTTATTCTTCACCTTCACTGACTTGGGTTCAGCCTAAACAAGCTTGTGCCATGGCAGAACTGGCCTCGTACCATAATCTCTGGCTCCATCTTTCTATCAGCCAGAACCAGCCACCACTATACCTCACTCAAGCTCTGAGAGCCCTGCTGTGACCCACCCCACACTTACCATGCTTTCTACATCACTCTAATCTACCCCATCATGCCTCAGGCGGAAGATGCAGAACACAACAAGAGGGCGGATGTGGTTCTTAATTCCAAGCCTTCTGGGTAACTGACTCACCTTGGTCAGTTCCCATTCCTCATCCTTGGGCACTTTGCTATTTTTGCCAGTGAAGTGACACCTTCGAAGGCCCAGCGCACTCGCACTAGCATGTAGACACAGCTGCTTTACAATGTTGTGACGGAGGTCCTTCTGGGTTGTGTACTCAAAGTACTGCAAGTCAAGACAAGTAGGTCCTGAGGATCAGGCAAGGAGTTTGCCCACCATCTTTCAAAGCCACCTGACCTAGGGTGCCAACCTGAGGGCCTCCTGGCAATGAAAGCAATTGGAAGCCTATACCAAAAGTCTTTGTGATTGGTGGCCATCTTGATTTTTATCATATCTATGTTATATTAGAATAATAGTTCATATAGTCTTTACATTAACAAAAAAATTAAAACTTATCTTGGCCTCATCTTAAGCACCATCTGTGAAATCATGTGTTGGATATACTAGTTCTATTATTTTCTTTGTTTGTTTTTTCGAGACAGGGTCTTACTCTATTGCCCAGGCTGGCCTTGAACTTGTGATCCTAGTGCCAGGACTTCTCAAGTATTGGGATTACAGGCATGTGCCACCACGTACAACTGCTAGTTCTATTTTTGCTAGTATGTTACTTTTTTGTGGGCGTGCAGTGCTAGGGGTTGAACCCAGGGCCTTATACATGTTAGCCAAGTGCTCCTCCACTGAGCTATACTCTCAGCCCCTTTTAAACTTTTCCTTTTGAGACAGGGTCTCACTAAGTTATGCAGGCTGCCTTTGGCCTTGAACTGGCAATCCTGCTGCCTCAGCTTCCTGAGTCACTGAGATTACAGGTGTGTATCATGGTACCTGGATGCAGTACATTACTATTAAAATTAAAAATGCTCATTGATGTACTACCTAAAACCATCTGACAGGCCAGTGGTGTAAGACACTGCTTTTGAATGGCTGTCTTCATTTTCACAGGAGGGCAGCCTGTGTAGTGCCCCAGGCCACTCCTTTCCTTGCCTCAGCTCTGTTTCAAATACCTCTTACTTACCAAAAGCTAGTGTTCAGGGTAGACTGAGGGATGGTAGGTGGGGAGGCTACTAGTTATTCCTCATGCTGGGGCATTAAGGGGAATGGGGTAAATTCCCAGAATGGCAAGTGATTGTCAGTTGTCATTTGGTAATTGTTTGGGGGAGGTCACTGTTGAGAGGTAGATCAAAGTGGTAGTTTCTGGATGGGGAGGCACTGAAGATAAAAACTGAATGTATATAAGGGAAAAGTGCTTGAAAATTCTCCTGTTACCAGCAAATGTCACCCAGCCACTGGCTTCCTCTACAAACCCTCCCAGATTAACAGTGCTCCCTTCCATCCCTCTCCAGCACTTGCATGTTGCCGGTGCTCTCTGTCCCCAATTTGAACCTCAGACCTGTCTGCACCCTGCCTCCTGCTTCAGACTGGGAGCTTCCTGAGGCAGGGATGGTACCTCCTCATTCTGGATCTCCTCCACTCAGCACTAGGCCTCAGGAGAGGACTATTTAGGGTAGTCAAAGGGGGTCTGTGAGGAGGGGAGGTACCCCAGAGACAGGCCTCTCTCAGGTGTAGGTGGGCTATCTACCTGATTGCCACCAAGGCCATGGCACGTGTACATGATGAGGGGCTTCCCTCCGTGGTTGTTCTCACCCACATCCAGGCATTGAGTGGTGCCGAGGTTCTTGATCTGCAGAATGGTAAGCAGAGAGGGGAACAAGGATGGCCCAGCTGGGCATTTCCTAGTTTGCGGCATGGGGCCCAGCTGGGTGTTTCCTAGACTGCAGGCATGGGGCCCAGCTGGGGTAAATTTTCTCATCTACTCATCTCTACTCATTAACCAGATGCCTGGAGTCAATGGCAAAGTGAGGTGCAAAGCCCCTGAGGCGGGGAAAGGCAGGACTGGACAACCTCTCAGGATGCCAGATCCCTGGAAAAAGCGCTGGCACATGGGAATTCCTTGAGAAGCAGAGCAGTCATTCTCAAAGTGTGACCCTCAGACCATCAGCATTACCTGGTGTTTGTTAGAAATGCAGATTTTCAGACCCCAGCCCAGCCCTTCAGAAACTCTCAGGGTGAACCCCAGAAATCTGTCTTAACGAGGCTTCCTGGTTATTCTGATGTGCATTAATGTTTGAGAACCACTATTTATTGGTTATTTCCCTTTATCAGGTTTTTAGCTATCTGAGGAAGCCCCAAAGTGGACCCTCCCAGTACTCCCCTGGGATAAAGGAGGGTGGAGGATAAAAGTCAATTCTTATTTGCTCTCTATGGGTGAGGTGGGTGCTCTTAAATTTTGCCACAGAGTGCTGTGATGATGGGTAGGCAGGTTGTTTCTCAAACTTACAGCTCCATAGAAGGTGGGATTCAGGTCAGGAACAAACATCTCTGGGTAGACATTGTGCAGGAACCAGGAGAAGTTGCGACAATGAAGTTGTTCCCTCAGCTGCAGTCGTTCTGAAATGTCACCGAAGGATTTCTGCCAACCAAGCCAGCCCCCTAATGGTCAGTTCCACAGTCTTGACCTTCCTGTTGGGGTTGATGCTACCAAAACAGCACAAAGCTCTAAAGGCTACTTTCTCTTCTGCTCATTCATGCTTAGCCTCACATCCAATGCCAGGTCCACGGCCTTGGCTTGGGCACCCCATTCATATGTCCCAGTCCCTCGTCTCCCATGAGTCACCAGTCAGTTCTCCTGGTCCCCAATTCTGAGTCCCTCAGAGCCATTCCTCCTGTAAGTTTCTTCCCCAAATCTCTTCTCCCTCCTCACCCCTCTCCTCTTGCAGGGACTTCTGTAGCCATGAGATCTGTGTGCTCTGGGGCTCTCTGCTGGGCTCCAGCTCACAGGCCCCTGAGAGGGTAGAGATAGGTGGCCCAGCCACTGGGCCGCTCACTAGGGTCTGGGATTCTATGGTTCTTTTTATCCAAATGCCTGTTGAGTGCCACTTGCTCTCACCTCCTGGGCCATTTTTGCTGCCTGCAGATTTCTCCTATAGAAAATCTTCTTGTAGTTGTCCATCCAGACCTCAGCCAGGCGCACTTGGTTGCGAGCAATGACACTGGTACCCTTAGGGAAGGTGTGGGGGCTCTTGGTACGGAATACGTGGCCCACAACAGAGCAGGGGATGATCTCCAGCTGGCCCCCACACTGCCACACCTGACACAGGAGACAGAATGGGGCCTTCAGTGGGTGTGAAGGCAATCTCCCCACAGGCAGCTCTGTTCTGTTCCTACGGCACAAGGACTCAGATAAATGCCACCTTTTTTCTCCCTGGAAAAAGGGGCATTGACTGGACTTCTTCCTAGGCTTTGGCCATATAATTCCAGGCTGTCTAAAGTTAGTTCACTCTGGTTTAAGCAAATAAGAAATTTGCAGAGAAAAGACAGTTGGTTAACTTTTTGCTCTACACATACTCTGAGCTCTGATCACTTGGTTTTTTGACGTGGAAATGTGATTTTATCAGCTCACCCAGGGATTGTTAGAAACTCAAGCTCCCTCACGTCAGAACATTAAGCCATTAGTTAATAGTGAGGATAGTCAACTGCCAGGTGGCCTGTGGTAGTCACCTGGGCCTTTTGCATACCAGTTTCCTAGGAGAGAGTCTGAACAGGGGTCAGAAGATCACTGAGCTGGGTGGGTCAGAATGCTCGGAGTTACAGTGACTGGCTGGTGACTTCTCTATGTCAGTGAACTAATCTAAGATACCCCTCCCATTGGTCTCTTTTTTTGGGTTTTACACTTGGAGGTACATCTTTTTCAATTTAGTATGGTGGCAACAAAAGTACATAATCATAGTTATAGGAGCACCAGATGTCAATTATGTGCTTAATGTGTACCAGACATTGTGAGAGATGACTTCATAAATGAGCTCATTTACTTATTACTTTTCTGTTGGCATGGGGATTTGTGCAGGTTTCATAGTGATGCAATCCTTTCTTCCTGATCTAATCTTGATGTGCCTAATTTTTGGAATCCCTCAGGATTCTGTGCCCACTACAACTGGTGTCATCCTCTCCTCCCAGTTATGAAGAGCTTATTGAGAAGAGACAAGGAAAACTCAAAGGCTACCAGGGCGTGTATCCTTTGGCCTGGAAAGGAGGGCTTGAGTAAAAAAAAAAAAATAGTGACTAGTTACTGAACTATTTCCACTTTTACCTAACCGTTTTCTACAGAAGAGTCTCCAGTGCCCAGGTGTGCAGTTCCTATTGCCCCTATCATCCCTTCCCTGAGAAGTTCCGCCTAGTAATTTTGTTCAGGTGGTCCCATCTGACTGCCAGACCCACTGCCATGGACAGGGAGGGGAGGAGAAAGGGCGAAGCCATGGCAGGAAAACAGCCACCTTTTCAAGTTTAGTTCCAGACATCACAGAGGCTGATGCTGCCTGAGAGACAGTGCCTCAAGCTGCCCGGGATATTGTGGTCCCTCCCCACCAAGCTCTCTTCACTCTCACCCGGAAGGACATTTCCACGTTCTCCCCTCCCCAGATCTCCATCTGATTATCATAGGTACCGATGTGCTCAAAGTAGGACTTGGAGATGGAGAAGAGGCCACCAGCAAACGTCGGGGATCTGGAGAGACAGAGAGAGAAGACATGTGCATCTTAAGGCTGTTCACAGTCTCTGCTCCTGGGCCTCCTAGCCCAGCTCCTCCTTCCCAGGACGTGCAGCCCCTCTTCTGAATGGCTAAGCCATTCAGTCACTGAGCTCTTACTATGTGTTCTTCCCTTTGTAGGAGAGATGTAGTTAGCACTTCTCTCCTCTCAAAGTACTCATTCATTCATTTGTTCAACCAAGGATGTAAGAAATATCAGCTGCCAGGGCCTGAGTGCCTAGAGGTTATTCTGAGATGACAGAGACAACCCTGATCTCTAAGAGCACAGCAGCAGAAGGGAGAGCTTCAGTGCTCACTTTTTGGCAGCAATGTGACTGAGCAGAGCAGATATTCAATATTCAGAAGCTGTGTAAAATTCTTTTTGAAAAATAGGATTCGGAGCTGTGCATGGTGGCGCACGCCTGTAATCCCAACGGCTTGGGAGGGGGAGGCAGGAGGATCGCAAGTTCGAGACCAGAAGCAGTTGGTGTAATTTAGCGAGACCCTGTCTCAAAAAAACAAAAACAAAAACTAAAAAATGGGCTGGGGTGCAGCTCAGTGGTCCAGCACTTGCAGAGCATGCAAGCACGGGGCCCTAGGTTCAACCTCCAGTACTGCCAAAAAAAAAAAAAAAAAAAAGTATCCAAACCATGATTGAATGAATGAATGAATGAATGAAATATTATCAGCTAGGATGACCCCATTCTGTGTCAGGTCCTTGGCCTTTTGGGGACCATAAGGCCACAGTATTAGCAGAAGCCTACCATTGGTGTTTTATGTTGCCTGAGAAACTGAAGCTTTGGGGAAGAACTACCAGTTACCTTAAATAGGGGATACTGATAAGAGGTGGTCCTGAAAATAAGGAGTGAGGACAGTGAGATTCATTTCAATATTTGGACATAGGGAACATTTGTTGTTGTTCGGTGCCATTGAGTTGGTATCCGACTCATAGCGACCCTATATACAACAGAAGAAACACTATTGTCAGTGCTTCTCTGCTATTCCTAGGGTTTTCAATGGCTTTTTAGGAGTGGGTTGCCAGGCCCTTCTTCCAAGCCTACAGCACCTGGTGTTCCCAGGCAATCTTCCATCCATGTACTAACAAGGCCCGACCCGGCTTAGCTTTCAAGATCTGATGGGGTTGGACACCACAGTGCTATGGCTGCAGGCTAGGGAACATTTAGGAGGCTATAAAGAGATCCTGGCTTTTAGATAAAGGCAGGGAGGCACAGGTCCAAGTTAAGATAAATGGACAAAAACACCTCTTTCCTAGAATTTGGATACCAAGTTGCTCGTAAGTGGGACTAAGCTAAGGGTTAGGGTTCCCAAGTGGACAAAGGGAAGGACAAGCAAAATGGGAGATTGGGTGGAGACTGGAACATGTAATCATCGGCTCTTGGCTTTTGTGCCTGGACTGGGCTGGCCTAGATAGGGCTTGGTGCCCTCAGGGCATGGGTTCACAAGGTATAACCAACCAGAACTCATGTCTGTAATCCAGAACCTATCAAGATGCCTTTAACACAGTAAAGGCCCAACCAACATGTAGCAGGGCCAATTATCAAGGTGACTTCACAGGAGTCTGACCTTATTGTTACACTGTGGCTACTCTTATCTCTCTGACATTAGCTCCTGTGGCTACTGTCTGGAAAGTATTTCAGTTGGGAAACCCTAAGGCTTAGATTGGTTTAAGGGCACTTTGAAGCTAACCTGCTCTTGAATCTCCTCTACTGGAGCTGTGCATCTCTGAGAGTTCATCGGAACTGAGAAGTCACTGATGAATTAGCTAAGAGGACAAATCCTACACCAGGAATTTCACTGTAGATCCACCACCAACAAGCAGCCTTTAGTAAACACTTGTATTTCCTGGCCTACTTCCTGGGACCCTGGGGTCCTCCACCTTTCCTCATGACCTCCCATCAGCTTTGAGAGTGAGGATTTGAGGTGCTGCCAGCAGTCCTCCTAGTGGGCTGCCCTAAGAACTGCCTTGGGCAAGCCATGTATGCTACCAAGGAGTGGGACCAAGGAGCAAACGCATTCCCCAAACACTGGAACTTTGTCCACCAGTTGTATGGTCCTTGGATGTCACAGCTGAGGATATCAGTGATGGGTAGGACCAGGTGCCTTGCCCCTGACCATGCTGCTGTGTGCCTGGCCCCAGCCCAGGGTAGGTTTGTTGTTATCTAGGTAAAACAAAAGGCTCTATGAAACAAGCCAGGGTCAGTAGGGAATTCCAATTCGTTTTTGCTCTCTAGTCTCCTCTTTACCCTCTCCTAATGGAGACAGAGCAGCTTGCTGTTCAGGATCCACAGGATTCCTCCCAGCAGCACCCACCTGAACCTTCTTAACTGCGACTCTGGGCAGCACTTCTTAGGATTTTGAGCATATGTAAGGGGAGGAACTTCAACTCTTTTCTCTTTCAAACCTTCCTTGTCATCTCTGTCACTGTACCTTCAACCTCTACTTCCCTCCAGCCTTGATGTGTATTTAGTTGACCCTTAAGTTTCCTAGGCAGGACAGGAAAATAATGGCACACATAATCCCAGCCATAGGAGACTCTAAAAGTTACTCCCCAACTCTTTAGTTTGAGATAATTGTTAGAATAGAGTTGTGGTCCCTTATAGCTCCAACAGGCAATTTGCTGAAGTCAGGGCAGGCAGGTGTAAGGGAGCTTACACCCCAGCTGGGTTTTGAACAGTGGATTAACTTCAGCTATCTACCCAACAGCTCAGGATCTAGCAAACTATTGCCTGCAGGCAAAATCCGTCCTGGCTTCTTTTTATAACACTCTGTGGCAAAGAATGTTGCTGGGCGCCATGGCTCATGCTTATGACCCCAGTGACTCAGGAGGTAGAGGCAGGAGGGAGGATCACAAGTTTGAGGCGAGGGACAGCCTATGTAACTTGGCAAGACCTTGTCTCAAGATTAAAAAAAAAAAAGTGGGCTGGAGGTGCAGCTCAGTGGTAGAGCACTTGCAAAACATGTGAGAGGCCTTGGATCCACCCCCAAGTGCTGTAAAAAAAATTTTTTTTTCCCAAAGAGCTATAAAAAACCAAAAACCAAAGAACATGCAATAGATTATATGTGACTGGCAAATCCAAAGATCCAGGGCAATAGCAACAAGCTTCAAACTTCTGAAAAGTTACTGATTTTCCTTTAATATGTTCTTAGTCTGTTCAAAGATGATGACCTGGGAGCACACAGCTGCCATATTTATCACAATGGGTGTTCAAAAATGGCCTGCTTCCATCAACTCTCAACTGCCCTGCAAGCACCATTGCTGTCACTGTAGGGAAGAATAAATGAGGTGAAGTATGTAAGCCTTGCTCACATCTAGTGGCGAATCAGAACAAGCTGTTATGGTGTGGGGCAGTGCAGTGCCACGTTAAGACTTTGGGTCAGACAGGGGTGGGTATCCTTGCTGTATCATTTGCTAGCTGCATGACATGACGTCACCTGTTTATTACTATGAGCCTCTATGTTCTCACCTGTAAAACAAGCTAAACATAGTACCTACCTCATAGGGAGGGGAGGTGGGGTTTAGCTCGGTGGGTACAGTGCTACTCTGTACTCTTTGAGGACCTGGGTTTGATACCCAGCATGGCAAAACAGGAGAAGGATGTGGCAATCCACTCCTGAAGCAATCCTGAAACAATCAGCCATTGAAAATCCTCTGAGGGTCAACAGCATCTAACAACAACAGCCTGCCTACATATTAGGGCTGGGGTTTAGCTCAGTTGGTAAAGTGCCACTCTGAGCTCTCTGAGGCCCTCAGTTCAATCCCCAACACCACAAAAACGGGAGAAGGACAGGACAATCCACTCCTGAAGCAATCCCAAAACAATCAGCCATTGAAAACCCTATGAGGGAGCTGGGCACCATGGCGCATGCCTGTAATCCCAGGGGCTCAGGAGGCAGACGTAGGAGGATCGGAAGTTTGAGACCAGAGGCAGTCTATGTAACTTAGTTAGACCTTGTCTCAAAAAGTAAAAAAATGGGCTGGAGGTGCAACTCAGTGGTCCACCACTTACAAAGCATGCCAAGCATGAGGCCCTGGTTCAACCCCCAGTACCACAAAACAAAAGAAAAAAAAAAAAGGAAAAAAAAAAAAAGAGAGAGAAAACCCTATGAGGGTGTCTATGAGCTGAACCTGAGTCAACAGTACCTAACAACATAGGGAGAGAGGATTAAATAAAACACGTCAAATGCTTGATAGAGCACCTGATAAATGTTCACATGGGATGGCACTGGTCCCTGGAACTGGGTGGGTGGAGGCCCAGGCCACGGTCCTTACTTGATGGGGTAGGTCTCATCCTTGCGCCTCTGCTTCTCATGTGCAGGCAGAGTCTCCCAGCCAAAGGTCAGGCTCCAGTCAAAGTTGCCACGGCTGTGGACTCTGCCACTCTGCACAGGCTTGGAGAACTTGAAAGTGTTAAGGTCAATGGTGACGATGTCTGGGCTCACTACTGCAGTCTTGTCCTGGGCAATTCGAGCCAGGAGGGGCTCCAGCCAGCCATGGAAGCACTCACCTGCAGACCCAGCCAAGAAGGCAGCAGTCAGGGGCCTGCCCTTGGTTGTACCCAATCCCCACCCCAGGAAGACTCAGGAGCATCAGAGGACCTCCTATCCACTCACTGGTTGTGGGCAGAGACACACCAACATGCTCCACAGCTGTATGAAGCATGGGGGGACCTTTCCAAACCTTCCTGCCCCATCCCCTGAAAGATGTAGGCCGCTTTGGAGGGAGAAAGGAGGTCTCAGGGGAGTAAAATGGAGGGCCCTATATGGGGATCTTCAGGTTTTCCGGTCTTATCCTTGGAACCAGCTCCCCACCCAACTGTGGCTTTCAGGAGAGGATATTCCCTCTCCCAGGGTATTTGCATCTTAAGCTTCAGCTCCACTTGTAAAAGAATCTCTCTCATTTTTTAGGCTTTGGAGCTTTTCAATGAACTTCTATATGTATTACTTCATTTGGTTATCATTTTATTAGGTAAGGTTGGTATCCTTATTCCCAGTTTGAGACAAACTGAGGCTCAACTAGCAGAAATCAAAATGAGCTCTTAACCCCAAGTCTAGAGCTTTCCCCAATATGTATCTCTGCTGTTAGGGAATAAAATTTTCCCCTGATAATGGTGAGGAGGTGTCTTGGTTTTGGTCAATAGGGAGGTCTTTGTGGCTCCACATGGGCCAAAAAAAAGCCACACACAAGCCAGTTTCCAGTGGCAACAGGAGACCGCTTTGAGGGGCAGAGCTAAGAACAAGATATGGATGGGGGAATATGGGAAAGATGAACATCTGGGGGTCCAGGGCACATTCCCAGAAATTTAGAGTCACCAATTGTTTTAGGGCTATTTGTGCCTCCTGATCAAACATCCCTGGGATTGGGGTGAGAATAGGGTAGAAAGGAGAGGGCCCTAAGCCTCTCCACTTTTTGAACCGTGGATAGGATGGTCCCAGCCCATGGGGAAGGACAGGAGGCCCCGGCCTACTGGTGCCAGGCAGGCAGCTCCTACTCACAGTGGGCATCCAGGAATGTGAGCACTTCTGCCTTGGCCACGCTGGCCCCCAGAAGCCGGGCAGTGATCAGCCCCTTCCGCTCCTCTTGCCGCACCACCCTCACAATCTGCAGCTGCTTTACGTACTGCTCCAGCTTCTCCTTTAAGTGCTCTGGAAGGGACAAGTCCATTGCTGCCAGCTCGCCACTTTGTTGCAGACTTAATCCCTTGTGGGCACCAAGCCCAGGGGCTCCTAGGCCTTCAGCATACCTGAGTGCCAACCCTCCCTCCCATCTGCGCTGAGGCAGGAAGGGAAGAGGGGGAGATGGTGGGGAGGAGGAAGCCCTGCCTGTGGCCAGGCCCCCTTCAGGACACGAGCTCTGCAGCACTAGGGCTGATGCCTGTGTCCAAGGCACCTTCTCTATTGTCTAAGACAGCACCTCAGGGCTATGTTCCATTTGCCTCAAATCAAGCCTACACTTTTGACGGGCCTCTCACATGCTTCCTTCTGTCTCTCCACCCTCTCAGCCATTTCTTTCAGAGCTGCCATCCAGGCGTCCTTTTCTTTCCTGCCTGGTGGGTGCCATTGGCATCTCTCAGGAGATATGACTCCCTGTTTCCCAGGTTCTTTAGAATAGGTTTGACTGGCAGAGCACACACAGATACTGATTTCTTGCTTGCTAAATCAGCAGCAAGAAATCTTACTCTAATCTGTGTGTGTGGTGTGGGGGGTTGCTCGGGATTAAACCTTGTTTATGCCAGGCAAGCTCCCTATCACTGAGCCACACCCTTAGCCATGATCCTCTTGATTCCCTTCTCTGCATATGGAATTCTTTAAGGAGATGAAAGTAAGCCAAACAACTTTCAAATTATATCTTAAAGGGGGCTATAAAAAAAAGAGAAACCTTGCACCACGTGCCTATTACAGGCCAGACACGGTGCTAGAGGCCAGGGTACAGTGGTGAACATGGCCAGGGTGATCATTTGTCTTAAGGACTGCACAGAGCAAGATTAACCATGGAGCAGGCACATAAAGGGCAAGTGGTCAGTGATCTGCCAGAGGTGATGCAGGCTGAGGAAAGCCAATCACCCTGATTTTGAAGGTGGGGAAAGCTTTTGAAGGGAGGGCCTCTCTGCTAAAATGGTCAGCTACTTCTCAAGGGGGAGGGGGGGCCTGCTTCCTTTCTGCACACTTCCTTTCAGCTGTTGGCCTTCTTTTTGCCCCATGCACATGCCTAGTCTCAGACCCTTTGCTGGGGCTGTTCCGTTTGTGGAGAACACTCAAAGTGGTCCTTCCTGGCTACTGTGACTGAAAGAGCTCCCTAATGACCATTATATTCACCTAAAATCCTCAGGGCATTAAAATAGCTCTATTCTGAAGGAATCCACTTGAAACATATTCTAAATTTAACTTATATTTTTATTAACTGCTATTTTGGTTTATCTGTGCTACTGTTCTGTTCTTAACTGTGCAGAATGAAGCTCCTGTAGTTTCAGAGGGGGAAGACAGCTGGGATAAATGTGCATGTCCTTTCACTTTGGATTGTGGGATCAGCCTAGTGTTCAGTCCTTGCTCTGAACACAGTGGTTTACAAACTGCAGGTCCTGTAAGCAATGTAGTAGGTTGCCATTGATCTCACACATATACACACACAGACGTGTACACACTATACCCAACACTTGAGTACCTACTATGTACTAGTCACTGAATTAGGTGCTTTCATATTGGCTTCCTTCTTGAATCTTCTTTATGAGGGTAACAAACCTATGGAACAGGGAGTATTGATTGACTCCAAGGTTAACAGATGAAAAATTAAGACTCAGGATGATGAGCCTGGGTCACAGCAAGTACAAAGGGCAGTGTTGAGGTCCTAACCAGTCTATGTCTGAAGACTTCTCACCTCCCTTTCCAGCAGTGAGGCCACTTGGCCAGGATTTAACATGCAGCCTCCCCAGTCATCTGATGCCTTGCTATCTCCCCATGTGTAAGACCCCAAGAGGAGAGGGGAGAAAAGGGCTTGGCCAAGCTGTTCTTTTGGTCCCTGCCCAGGAGGGTGGAGTCCCTGGGGAAGGAAACTCTAATTTGGAACTGTAACTCTTCTCTTCTTCAATCTTTCCTAATAGGTATTCCTGACACGGTGTCCTTAAGCATGGAATTCTTTAGGCAGCCACCTGAGAAGGGCTTTGCCTTACTTTAGGAATGAGGCTTCTTGTCTCTGGCATTAGGATCTCATGAGTCAAAATTAGCCTGCTGTGGCAACTTCAGCCCAGCAGTTGCTTAGCAAGCATCTGCTAATGCACTGCGCAGGGCCAGATACTGACTTGCACTGGGAGGGACTGCCATCAAAGAGCTTGTAGACTCATGACCCAACCATAGCCCATAGCGTTGCTCTGAGCTGGAGGCGGGAAAAGCCCCAGCCTGGAGCTTCACCTTCTGGGCATGGCTGATGTTTCCCCTGAGAACATACTTAGCCCTCCTCACAGGAAGCTCACTGTAGTGGAGATAACCCAGAGACAAAACATCACAGGAAGTGGGTTTTGTGGTCAGAGACTGAGAAGCACTGAGCTGTGACCGTCAGGAGCCTGGGCTCTACAGTGTTTCTCTCCCATGCCTTCCTTCCAGTCTGAAGTAGCCAGGCTGGACCTGGGGATTTTGAGTCCAGGAAGCTCCCTGACCCGAGCCTCAGGCCCTCCTAGGGGGGACACCTTAGGAAATGCACCACTCATAGGCCCCAGCTGTCCCACCCTTGAGCCCACTGGGCATAGGACCAAGAACAGAGGATACCACAGCTGAGCATGGAGACAGGAAAGAAATCCATATTCTCTCAAGTTCCTCAGGTGACAGCTTTTCAATTTAGGTCCAACACTCCACCATTCCAACCCAGTTTCATTCCTCACAATAGGAGTCCACAAGACTGCAGTGATCCCCAACATACATGCCTCAGTCGCAGGGTTTGAAATGCCACTTATATATGGATGGCTCTCAGGCCTTTCTCCCTGGCCCTTCTGTCTTCATTTGTGCATCTAACAGAACCACAAACCTAACCTATGCCCCAAACATAACTCTCTTATCTCCCTCTAGATCCGCTCCCATGCCCCCATGCTGATACTGGGCCCTAATCCCTCCAGTTGTTCAGACTTGGAGCCATGTGGGATGATCCCCTTTTCTCCTTATTCACCGTCAGCCCATCAGCAAGCACTGCCAGTTCTGTCTCCATCCCCACCATCATCCCACCAATAATGTCCAACTGACCTCCTGGCCTCCACTCTACATCATGCTCCTCAGCCTGTTCTTAACAGTCATGGTAAGCAGCAGAATTTCTCTTAAAACTGTAAATCAGATAATTTCACTCACAGTAGTTTAAAGGCATGCTTAAAAACAAATCCAACAGTATGGGGCTTCCTTAAAAACAGTATAACAATTCTACTTTGGGGTATATACCCAAAAGAATTCAAAACAGGGACTCAGATATTTGTATTTCCATGCTCACAGCATTATTCATAATAGCCACAAGGTGAAACAATCTAAATGTCCATCAACAGATCAATGGACAAGCAAAATGTGATATATACATATGATAGAATATCATTCAGCCTTGAAAAAGAAGGAAATTCTGACAGAGGCTACAACATGGACCAGTCTTAAAGATATTATGGTACATGAAAGAAGCCAACCACACAAGGACAAATACTATGTTTCCTATATGAGGTACCTAGAAAAATCAAATTCATAGAGACAGAAAGTAGAATGGTGGTGGCCGGGGGCTGGGGGCTGGGGAGGATGGGAGCTGTGGTTTAACAGACCCAGAGCTTCAATATGAATAAAACCATATGATAAAGATAAAACACCTCTGGAGATGGACAGTGGTGATGGTTGCACAACAGTGTGGATGGATTTAGTGGCAAAGAACTGCACTTAAAAATGGTGAAGATGGTAAATTCTATATTATGTACATCTTACCACATACACACAAAATCCAAACACTGGCCATTGTTTACAAGAATCTTATGACTCTCTTGCTCACCTCTCTAAACTCATTTTGTACCCACGCTCTTTCTGCTTCCTTTCAGCCATGCCAGACTTCTCACCATGCCTCAAGGCCTTTGCACTGGCTGTTTCCCTTAGTGGGGAACATGCACAGTGGCCTTCCCTGGCTATTCTGCTAAAGGAGCTCCCTAACTATTCACTAGCCCAGGACCCTTGCATTCTGTTCTTTTCCACCTCTCATGTAATTTCTTCAAATCACCTATTATTACCTGAATTTATTTATTCTTTGCCTTTCCAACTAAAGTAAGTACAATGGGCATGGTGGCATGTACCTGTAATCCCAGCAACTCAGGAGGTGGAGACAGGAGGGTTGCAGGTTTCAGCCAGAGGCAGTCTGCATAACTTCATGAGACCCTATCTCAACTTAAAAAATCAAAAGGGGGTATGGGTGCAGCCCCAGTGGCAAAGCACTTGTAAAGTATGTGTGAGGCCTTGGGTTTGCCCTCTAGTATTGCAAAAAGACAAAAACAACAACAATAACAAAACCCCAAAAAGTAAGCTCCAAGAAGATGGACCACTCAGGAGTGAAGTCTGTGCCCTGGTTCTGACTCATGGTGAGGAAGTAGACCCTAGCTTGGCACTGGGTCCCCTTCCCAGTATCACAGGGCTGCTGGTAGGCAGCTGGGTTGGAGCACAGCAGGGACATTGTATTTCAGAGGGACACCACCCTTGTTTGTGTGTGCACATTGAGAGCCAGTTAATCTAATCAAACAGTCAAACAAGGAAATTTTATCCCACTATGGACTGTAGAGATATCTGCCCATGGACTTGAGGGTTTTTTCCTTTCCCTCTGCACTGAACAGTGCTCAAATTACCTCTGGAGGCTGAAAAGCCCACAGGTAGGGGTTTTTATTCTAGAGTATACAAATTTCCTCGAATTACGTGCAAAAATGTATGGTGCATAGTGCTGTGGGCAATGGTGCACTGCTCCAGGGAGAGGGGAATAGATGTCAACAGACTCTCAAACCAGGCCAGAAAAATGAGAAGGACTCGGTCAGGTTTTTTAGGTAGGCGATTTAAGAAACTAGAAATGGCCTCAAAAGTGAGTTCAGGGAAACAACAGGGGACAACCACGGAGAGTGTGAACACGTCTCCTGGCTGCTAGGAGCAGGCGCTTTGGTGAGGTGACTGTGGCTACTGCAGGTTCCATTCCACCAGGCACAGGCTGTTCTGCCTGTCAAAGCTGCCTTTGCCAGCCTGGCATTCTGTCACTTGTCTAGCCTGGTCAGAGTTGCCCAACTGGGCATTTGTACTTTATGGGCTCGCAAAGTTCAGGATGGCAGTGAAGTAGTTTAGAGCTCCCTTCCATGTGGCTTAAGGGAAGGAACTTCGGAGGAGTGGGTGACAGAAGGCTGGGAGAGTAAGGCCACAAAAGGGCCCCCTTTGAGGGGCAGGCAGCTGACATATTTGCTTTCACTCCATACAGCACTCCTGTTGCTCCCAAGAGTCCCTGGAGGCTCCTCCCTAGGCCTCCCATCTCTGCCAACCTCTCTGTCCCTCCCTTTCCAGAAGCTTAATCTACACAGTTCTTGTCCACCAGACTTTTTCACTGCATCCATGATGCTTGTCTTTGCTTTGTAAGTGCTGCCAAGTGTCTGTATTCCCTGAACTTGCTGAAGAAATGGGCTCAATAGTGCTCACACTCAGCCTCTCTTTCCACTGCCCTGACCCAACGGCAGAAGGAGGCTGCAGAAGGTAAGGAGAGGCAGCAGCTCTCCTGGAGTAGCCCAGGAGTAGCCCAGGGTGGAGTTGGTTCTGCCCTTGATATAGGAGCCTGGGCACAGGACACCAGCCTGGGAGAGTCCCAGACACCACATACCACCTGGGAGGAGGGACCAGTTCCTGGAGACTCACGTCTATGTGTCAGTCCCACAGCCCCTTTCCCGGTTCCGGCCCTGTCATTCCACTCTTTTAAGAGGTACTAAGAACTTGCTCTCTGGACTCTGGGTCTTCTGCCTCTCTTGGTGCCAATTACCCTCCTCTAAAGCGGCTTCATTCTTTTTTTTTTTTTTTTTTTTTGACAAAGTATCACAATATGTAGTCCAGGTTGGCCTGGAATTGGTGATCCTTCTGCTTCAGCCTCTCAAGTGTTGGGATTTCAGGTGTGTACCACCACACCTGGCTTGAAAGCTGCTTCCTTCTGAAACAAGGCCACTCTCAGCTTAGACACCTCCAGTGACTCCTCGTTTCTAAATAAATGTGTTTAGCTTGGCATGAATATCCATTCAACATTCTTTCAGTCTCAGTTCCTACAACAAACCTAAGTTTCATCCACCCCACACCTCCCCAGCAAACACATTCATGTGTCTAGGACTCTGATTATGCTGTTCTCTCTTCCAGGAATGATTTCCATCCTCACTTCCCTCACTAGATACTCATCCTTTAAGGCCTAGCTTCAATCTGGCCTCCTCTGTGGACCAGCCCCAGTTATGCCAGGCAGAACTAACACGTCCTGGCTACACATTCCCATAACACACTGCTCCTATGCAATGAACAAAAACAAACATCATGATTATGGAGCTTATGTGCCAATTACTCTGTGACATGTGAATTATCACATTTATCACCTATGACAGATCCCTCACCTCCCACACAAAGGAGTAATTTGTCCTCATTTTTAGAAAAGGAAACTGAAGTTAAGAGAGGCTAAGTCCTTGCTCAAGGTCATAGAGCTAGGAAGAGTCAGAGCTGGGATTTGAATACCTGGTCTGTGTCCCTTCACATTTGTTAGAGGTGTGTTATGGCTGTACCATTGTCTGACCTATAAAATCACTTGTCTTTTCAGGGCAGGGTCTGTCTGTTTGTTATGGCACCCTGACTCCTGGTCAGTGCCAGGCTCAGAGTATCCAGTAGATGTTTGTGGAACTGCCTGGCAGGTCGAAGTTTGGTTAGTAACCTCACTTACCATGAGCATATAGGGCTCATGAAGTGGAATCTTCAAGAGCAAGAAGAGTGGTCTAGCAGGCAAAAAAAAAAAAAAAAAAAAAAAAAAAGGCAGGCCTATCCCTGCCCTCTGCCTTAACCTCTTCCAGCATTTCCAAAGGGCCTGGGTGTGGCAGCTCTCAGGGAGTCTTGGAGCCCAAAGCTGCAAAGCTCTTGGAATTCTTTGGGTAAAGTGTGAATGAAGTGAATGAAGTCCAGGTTTTGGGCATCTGGTCTACCTGCCCTGGACCCCCCACCAGTCTATGTCGTGCTGCTGGCCTTCATGATGAGTGTGATGCCCAGCAACAGGCCCGATCCCTCCTAGAACCTGTCCCCCTTCTCAGGGTGGCTGGGACCCCACCCCTAATAAGGCCCCTGCAGCCTCACCCTCAGAGCTGGCATCGTCCACCAGGATGATCTCCTTCAGCAAGATGGCAGGGCTGGTGTGCAGGACGCTGTACACAGTCCGCAGCAGTGTGGACCATGCCTCATTGTGGAATACAATGATGACACTGGTGGTAGGCAGTGGGGGGCAGCGCCGGAACTTCTGGTAGACACACCTAGAAGGATGAAAGTATGGTCATGGCTCTCCTGGTTTCTGGGGGTCCCAGTACTGGGAAGGGATCAGTCTAAAACTCCCCCAAACCATCATCTGCTCCTCTGAACCATGGGCCTACATTCTCTGTTGCTGATAGAACAGCTGCTCAGCTGAATCCTGGGTCCCTGGAAACAGATATTCTTGGTTCCCCAATACCCTCTGAGCCTCTGCACAGGCCCTAGCCAACCTACTCCAAAACCCACCCCCCAGAGCTGGCTCAGGGCTGCACCTATGATGCTCAGGCTCCCTCAACTCTCCCCCACCTACTCCCCGTCAGCAGCTGGAGGTTCCCTGGGCTGACTCTCCCCTGTAATGTGTGTGTTGCACACGGTGAGATCTAATCTGGAGGCCCCAGTTGTTGTTGTTGTATACCGTCGAGTCGGTATCCGACTCATAGCGACCCTCATAGGGTTTTCAATGGCTGACTGTTTTGGGATTGCCTTGGGAGTGGATTGCCAGGTTTTTCTCCCATTTTTGCGGTGCTGGGAATTGAACTCGGGACCTCAGAGACTGCAGCACAGTGCTCTACCAACTGAGCTAAATCCCAGCCCCTGGAGGCCCCAGAGGAGTAAGTAATAAAGGACAAATTTCACATCTGAGAAAAGTGACTACAATTTCCATTTAATGTGAGGAAAAGGCTCTTTCCTTCATAGTTCTGATTTGCAGTTCCAATTTATAGTTCCTCTTGAGTCTGTTTCCTTACTAACTCCTTGTAATCTGATTCTACTGTCACAGCCAATTTCCGTTCCTTTGTCTCTATCTTAGCAACTATGTGACATTTGGCCACATGGGCACCTAGACACTGCATCTTGGAGTAGGGGTCCTGGATCTCAAGAAATGATATGGTTTAATACCCTTCTTACCCTCTCTTTGTCAGTCAGGGAAGCTTCTAATGGACCCTCCAGATTCCCCAACTTCTTCCATGGGCCATCTCTATACCCTTTTCTGCTAATAACTCCAATGGAGTTATTAGCAATTATTAGCAGTTATTAGCAATTGGAGCTGCCAATAACTCCAAATGGCTCCTTGTTCTGAGGCTGTAATACTTGGTCTGAGTCTAAGGAATTCCAGGCTCAAAGCCCAAGAGAATACTGAATATGCCCAGTGCCAAAGCTCAAGAGAATCATGAACATACTAGGTGCCGTGACAGATGCCTGTAATCCCAGCACTCTAGAGGCTGAGGGAAGAGCATCATGAGTTTAAAAGGCCAGCCTGGCTACACAACAACAACAACAATAAAATTCATGAATTTGGGGATAGGAGTTGCCATGTGAGAAAAGGCCAAAAAGAGTCTAACTCTTTAGTTGGAAAAGATAAAGGCTAAGTGGGAAAATCTTAAACTGGGGGACACTGTGAACACAGCCATGGACCTGTTAGAGTGAGGTGGGGTCAGCTCAAACATCCAAGTGCTGGTTTCTCTGTCCAAGACTGAAAGTATAGATAGCTTTGAAGAAAGGTTGGAATGACTTCCTGGTCTTGTGGCAGTCACTGGAGGGAACCAAGTGGTATGACATATTCCCACCATCAGGGCTGTATTTAGGAAACGCCCGCTCTGTCAACAGCTCAGTGTCAGAGTCCCACAGTCTCTGGGGCAGGTCTCTGCAGAGGGCAAAGCCAATGAAACCATGGCTCCTATCACCCCTCCCAGGTGTCCTTGTGCCAGATCCTGGTCTCATACTCTGAGTTCCTTCTTCTGTATCCTGTTACCTCCCTAATTGTGTTTGACTTTAACAGGTTTCTCTGGGTCTCTGGTCTGATCGTAACATTCTTAAAACTCCGGCCCCTGGGATCAGGGCACTTGGCCTGTGGCCCCAGCTCTCCCGGGCACACCTCTGGAAAAGCCCTGGCCTCCCCCCAGGACTCTGTGTGCTACTTACTCAGGGGGCCGGGTGTCTGGCCCAAGAGCCCTCTGCAGTGAGATCCGGTCACTGGCAAAGGCATTGAAGCAGTGCTTCTTATAGCCCTCTTCCCTTTCCTGGGCTTCCAGAGGGGTCCATTCTGTCTTCTGAAATGGTTTCCCATCTGCTCCAGGGCCGTTGGGGTCTTGCGGTGGCCGTTCCCAGAAGGGCTTTAGTTCAGCAGAGGTATAGAACCCAGGGAGACAGGATTGGTTTATGGAGACCAGAGTTGGCTGGGGCTCTGGAGCCCTAATCTGCAGCTTGGGCATTGAATCTCTAATGTTGTTCACGGCCCCAAGCATGAGGTCTAGAACGTGGTCCTTCTGGCCCACCAGGGACTTCAGCCATGGTTTCTCTGTGGCCTGCTCCCTGCTGCTTACAGCCGTGTGCTGAATGAAGAAGAAGAGCATGAAGGCACTGCCCACCATGGCCAAGCGCAGGGGCATGTGGCGTCTGCGGAGAAGCCTCATCCTCAGCAACCAACAGGGACCCCAGCAGGGTCAGCTCTGAGTCCTGGGTCCCCGCTGGAAACAGCTTGATACGTAGTGGTGGCTACGCCCTAGGGCCTCAGCCTGAGAAGGAGGGAGAGGATCAGAGAGAGAAATGAGATAAGGGAGCAAGTCAGGGGAATGAGGTTCTTGTCCAGGCTCTGTTCTGAACAGAGGCACCATCTCCACTCCATCACAACACTCCAGGGCTTAAATTTCTTTCATTTGTAAACTGAGCAAACTGAACTTTGTGTTTCTTTTCTGCCCTAAAATTCTGACATTTGTGGATTAAGGTAACAAACACTGAAATGCTACATGAAGATTTAATCCACAGAACCACTTTGAGAAACAACTTGGCATAATCAGTAAACTTTAATTTGAACATATCCCATGAACCTGCCATTTCACTCCTAGTTTTATTATTATTATTATTATTATTACTATTACTATTATTATTATTTCTTCTCCTTCTCCTCCTCCTCATCCTCCTTCTTCTTCCTCTTCCTCTTCTTTTTTTTTTTGGAGACAGCGTCTCACTATGCAGTGCAGGATGGCCTTGAGCTTGTGATCCTCCTGCCCCAGTGTCCAGTGTGCTTAGAGGCATGTAACACTATGCCCAGCCCACTCCTACTTTCTTTTTTTTTTTTTTCTTTTTGTGGTACTGGGAGTTGAACCCAGAGCCTCGTGCTTGCATGCCCTGCAAGTGCTAGACCACTGAGCTGTACCCCCTAGCCCGTTTTTTTTGTTTTGTTTTGTTTTGTTTTTACTTTTTGAGACAGGGTCTCGCTAAGTTACACAGACTGCCTCTGATCTCAAACTTGCAATCATCCTGCTTCCTCCTCCTGAGCTGCAGGGATTACAGGTATGCGCCACCATGCCCAGCGGCCCCATGCCCAGCAGCACCATTCCTACTTTCATATCCCAGATAAACTCTGGTGTATGTGAACCAGGACAAGAATGTTTATAGCAGCACTGACTAAAATGACAAAAAATGATAACAACCTACATGTGCGTCAGCAGTAGAATGAGTAAATAAAGTGTGAACTATCCATACCATGGAGCTCTCTACAGCAATACAAAGAATGAGCCACCTCTCCACACAACACTGCTGATGTGATAGTAGGTAAAAGAGAAAGTTGCAGAAGGACACATATGATGCAATTCCATATATAGAAAAATTTAAAATATACCAAAATCAAGTATGTCATTTATCAATACAAATATGTGGTAAAACTATGAAGAAACTAAAGGAACAATAAAACTAAAGTTTCTGTAGAGTGAGAAAAATGTGCAGATTAGATATGGGCAACAGGGGACTTAGAAATAGGGTGAATGGTAGCTTCTCGGTGCCATCAAGTCATAAAGACCCTATGTATGACAGAACGAAACACTACTCAACACTGTGCCATCCACATGATCTTTTTATATTTGAGCCCAATGTTATAGCCACTATGTTTCTTCTCATTTTGAGTCACGTCAGATTAGCTAAAGGAGGTCCCAGGGGCTTTACTCCATTCCCGTCATTAAAGTCGACTCTACTTTGAGGAGGCAACTCTTCCCTAGCGGTTTCTTAAATACCTTCCAGCCTGGGGTGCTCATTTTTCAGTGCTAATATTTATTTAACAGAGCTCCTCTGCTATTCATAAGGTTTTCAATGGCTAATTGTTTTGGGAGTGGGCTGCCAGGTTCTTCTCCCTAATCTGTTTTAGTATGGAAGCTCAGCTGAAACCTGTCTACCATGGGTGGCCCTGCTGGTATCTGAAATATTGGTGGCATAGTTTTCAGCATCACAGCAACACGCAAGCCCCCACAGCATGACAAACTGATAGATACATGGGGGAGCTGCTAGTAGTAGTAATTTTTTATACCTGACACATTTTGTAAATACAGTTGACCCTTGAACAATGCAGGTATGAGAGGTGCCAACCTCCTACATAGTTAGAAATATAACTTTGACTCCCCTGAATCTTAACTACTAATAGCTTTCTCTTGATTGGCAGCCTTACTGATAACATAAATAGTCAATCAATATATATTTATTATGTTGTATTACATATGGTGAAAAGTACATATGAACTATGACAGATTACTTTTTACTATGATACTCAATTTTCTGGAAGAACAAACTGCTCACATGGAAATGATTAGTGTTGCACAGCAACAGGAAGTGGCCATGAAATTATCACATTGATACAATATGAGTTATACTTAATTTTATGCAGCTATGACTTATTTCATTTTATTTTTGGGTGTGAGAGACTGCACCCAGGGCCCTGCACATGCTAAGCATATACTTTACCAATAAGTTACATCCTGAGCCCCCAGTTATAATCAAATACTGCATCTTTATGTTTGTTACATTTCTCTTGACTCCAAATGGCACCATATATGGTCTGTTTGTATGAATGTTGTTGTTAGGTGCCGTCGAGTCGGTATCCAACTCATAGCAACCCTCATAGGGTTTTCAATGGCAGACTGTTTCGGGATTGCCTTGGGAGTGGATTGCCAGGTCCTTCTCCCATTTTTGGGGTGCTGGGAATCGAACTCGGGACCTCAGAGACTGCAGCGCAGCGCTCTACCCACGGAGCTAAATCCCAGCCCGTTTGTATGAATAAGTTCTGATAAATTTTAACTTTTTATAATAGATTTGTGTATATTTTATGTTATTGTTGTTGTTAGGTGCCGTTGAGTCGGTATCCGACTCATAGTGACCCTCATAGGGTTTTCAATGGCTGACTGTTTCGGGATTGCCTTGGGAGTGGATTGCCAGGTCCTTTCCCATTTTTGCAGTGCTGGGAATTGAACTCCGGACCTCAGAGACTGCAGCGCAGCGCTCTACCAACTGAGCTAAATCCCAGCCCTATATTTTGTGTAGGAAGTGATAAAATAACTATAGACATATTTTATGCACTCATGACATGCCTAATTTTTCTCAGTATTTCTAGGTTCATCTGTCATTTATTTCAAATAGCTGAAAATCTCTTCCCCTCCATGGGTGTCCACATGAGTAGACACACAGTTCAAACTCATGTTGTCCAAGGGCCAACTGTATTTTTCCATATCCACTCATTTATAACAAAAGAATTCTTTTAAAAAATCTAAGATTCTATGACGACCCCTTCTAGGCAAGCCTAGGCATTGGTGCTCACCGGCCTCTACCCTGAGGCACGTGCTCCACAGTTCAGAGCATGAGTGTTTGTAAAATTTCCTGTGGGAAGCTCCAGAAGCATAAGGCTCACTGGTTGAGCACTAGATGTTAGCTGCAAGAGACCTGGTACAAGTCCCATTTCTTCCCCTTTCAGTAATAGCACCTACCTCCTACAGTTGGTATAAGGATTAAGTTTAAAAAACAAAAAATAATTCATAGAAAAATCTGGCAGTTTCTGTGCACAGTAAGTTCTCAACAAGCATTTGTTTCTATCGTTAGCCACGTGTGACCCTTGGGTGACTTATTTAATCCCTCTAAGCCTCAACTTCCTCCTCTAAAAGTAGGGGTAACTAATATCTTATTCACAGGGTTGTGTGAGGATTAAGTCAGATAATATATGTAAAATATTCAGCAGATTGCCTATCATTTACTAAGCCCTCAATAAATGTCATCAAGTATTTCTATTATTATAATTAATAAATCTCTGCTCAGCTTCCCAGTAATTATCTTTAAGCATCTGGTCCTTGGCCAAAGCCACACCCATCATCCCATGCAAGTTTGTCTTAAAAGTGATTCTGGGTGAGCTACTTAATGTTGTTATTTAAACCCACAATTTTGTGCCTGTGGGGAAGCCTGGTGTCATGAGTCACCTGCATCTGGGGGAATATGTGGCCATCATGATCTTAATGGAGAAAAGTTCATTCTAGGCTGGGGGAAACAGGTGGTTTCTTTCATAACATCAGATTTAGTAGCAGCATCAAAAATTAAACACAAGAAATCTTTGAACATCTATTTTGTATTAAGTATTGTCTAGGAGATGGGAGGCCTGCAGCACATAGCCCTGTGGCATCCGATCCTGTCAGATCTCGGAAGCTAAGCAGAGTCGGGCTTGGTTAGTACCTGGATGGGAGACCGCCTGGGAACACCAGAAGCTGTAGGCTTGGGAGAAGAACCTGGCAACCCCCTCCCAAAAATCAATCTACCATTGAAAACCCTATTCGCAGCAGAGAAGCACTGACAATAGTGTTTCCCATGTTGTACAGAGGGTCGCTATGAGTCGGATACCAACTCAACGGCACCTAACAACAACAGGAGATGGGAGAGATCATTTGTTCATTTTGCCAACATTTATGGACTACCTGCTATCTTTGAGGGATTCTGCAAGATGCAGGAAGTACAGAGATAAATATGGCCAACCCTCAGGGAATGTACAGGCAGCTGGAGGAGTCACATTGTAAACAAGGGTCACTCAGCAAGAAGGCAGCTTGAGACAGGTACCCTTGAGTGCTGAAGGAGAAGGGATGCAGGAAACTCAGAAAACAGGGGAAGGTGCAGAAATCCTTCAGGGGGAAAATTATGGGCTGAGCACCAATGCTTAAGCAGGAGTCACTGGGTGAGGTACGCACATTTCAGGCAGAGAGAAGAGCACAAGCCAAGGCAGAAGTGGGGGAGAGGGAGTGGGGAGGCAGCATGGCCAGCCAGAGACCTGCTAGCAGTCTGGGATGCTGGGAGTACAAAGTCTGACAACAGGAGCAGGAGAAGACTGGCCTGGAGGCCAAGTCATCAGGGCCTTACTCATTATGCTAAGGAGTTTGGCCTTGACCTGAGGTATGAGGAAGAACAAAGGATTAGCTGGGAGCCCAGCCTTGCAGGAAGAGCAGTGCAGACAGATGGTGGAGGATGTGGAGCACATGGACCTCTCTCAGAGTTGGGTCGTCAGTAAGGAGGGGTATGGAGTATCTGACCCCAGATAATAGCAATACTGATGGCAGAAGATAGCAAAACTTCCTTCCTTTTGATGGTGTGGGACACAGAAGGGTATGAGACTCAGTGCTGTTCCCTGAGGGATTTAAAAGGCTTACTAGAAAGCATGGTGGTATATGCCTATAATTCCAGCATTAGGAAGGCAGAGGCGGAAAATTGCATGTTTGAGGTAAGCTGGGGCTACATAGTGAGACCCTGTCTCCCAAAAAACAAAACAAAACAAAATCTTGCTGGAGGTAGCACCTGTCCCAGGAGTAGACAGGAGTAGGAAAAATATCTTTCTTTCACTGAATACTCTTTTGGACTCTGAACCCTGATGGCATTACCTACTCAAAGGTTAATAAAACTAAAACATAACAATAGTAAGACAGTGAATGCCAGGCTGAGATAGGTAGAGTTCTGTGTGGGCTTTATGATTTCAAGGAGGAAACAGAGATTCCATGTAGAGGCAGTTTCCTATCCTGGGGATTGAGCTATGCTGGGGTCAACATACAGGGTTCTACTTCATCCAGACACCCCATCAATTCTACAAGTGTCGTGGCTAACCCAGACAGAGGGCTGCAGAATGGGGGCACATTTGTTGAACCACCCTGCAAGTAGCATTTTCCCCACTATCTTTTCTCCCATTTTTCTCTTTCTTTTTTTTCTTTCTTTTCTTTTCTTTTTTTTTCAGTACTGGGGGTTGAACCCATGCTAGGCAAGTGCATGGTAGGCAAGTGTAGGACCACTGAGCTGTACCTTCAGTCCTCTTTATATTTTTTATTTTGAGACAGGGTCTCACTAAGTTGTGCAGGCAGACTCTGCCCTCAAATGCATGATCCTCTTGCCTCAGCCTCCTGAGTTGCTGGGATTACAGGCATGCACCACAGCTCCCAGCCTTTTCCACTACTTTTTACCTTCCTAATCCAGCAAGAAAGACAGCTCAATTAGAAACAAAGGCATGGTAACATTTTAGATACTAGCAGTAGCCAGTGTTCATGACTCACCTTTTCAAGGAAGACTTCCTTGACTGAATCAACCAGGTCACTCCATCTCCCTTGTCCAGGCACTGCCTTGTGCTCCCTGGCAGTGGGGTTGTCTTTGCTCCCTTTACTTCCCCTGGAGAAAAAGACCTAGGGTTAAACTGATCTCCTCCCAGGCTTCTGCTACCTCCATCCAGCCTGGCTGTATAAAGCTTTCTCTCTGGAGCCTGTAGTTCCTTAAGGTACTAACCACATCCTGAAAAGAAATGAGACACCTGCAGTTAGGCTTGGCAGTAAGGGACCTGCGCTCTAGTGTTTGCTCACCAGGTAGCAATAGGACCATGTCCCTCAGAAAAGACACACAATCCAGTTGGAGCCACAGGGCTTTGGGATTAATGATTCCAGTCCCATATGTCTGAGCTAACTCCCAGAAGTATGATTAGCAAGGGCCGGAGGTCACCTCTCCACCAACGTTGGAGAAGGAATAGCTCCTAATGTAGTACTTGGCCAAGTTCAGGGCTTCACAGGATCCACCCCGTTCCCAAGTGCTGTATATTTTCCTTACCTTTGGGCCTTCACAGCCTGGCTTCCAGGGCCACTAACAAATGTGTCTACAGCCCTTGCCCACTCATTTCTCTCTTGCTGCCATTAAGCATTCATTCCCAAGTCTTTTTCCTCTAGTCATCCTTGGCCCTACCACTCATTACACCATCAGTGCTGAGATGATGCCAGAAATCCTCTTCCAGGAAGCCTTACCAGATTGAACAGATGGGACTTGCTTCCAGAGCCCCACTGGCCAAAGCATGAACTTACCTTCTCTGACTAGGGTAAGGAACAGAGCCCAAGGTCTATCCAACTGCTGATGTCAACCCATTATAGTAAAATACCTTAGGTGTGGGGCTGGGGTTTAGCTTAGTTGGTAGAGTGCTGCTCTGCACTTTCTGAGGACCAGAGTTCAATCTCCAGCACCACAAAAATGGGAGGAGTAAGTGGCAGTCCACTTCTGAAACAATCCAAAAACAATCAGCCATTGAAAACTCTATGAGGGTTGCTATGAGTCGGACATGACTCGATGGCATCTGACCACAACTTAGGTATAGCAAAACAACATGAAAAAATTCTTTAGAAGACCAGAATAGGATGAAAAAGGAAATACTAAAGTGTATCACATGTAACATGAGTACTATTACGTTTTATTTTTATAAATTTTTATTAAATTTTCATTTGTTATTATTTACACATAGAGAGTACCAAAAGTCTTCTTTGTTTGTTTTGAGACAAAAATCTCTCTGTGTAGACCAGGCTGTCCTGGAACTTGCTATGTAGACCTGACTTGAGTCAATTCTCCTACCTCAGCCTCCCAAATGCTGGGATTACATGCTTGTATCACCACACCTGGCATACCGAAAGTCTTAGTGCAGTTGTAAGCTTTACTAACTTCAGAAGTACAAATGCTAAAGACATAGCAAAGAACATCATTGGAAAGCTTTAATTTTTTTACCTTTAGTTTTATGAATTCTGAATATCCAATTTTTATTTTAAAATTTACTTTAGTCCACTGAAGATGGTAAACCTTGCCTGATACAAAATTAAAGCTAAGAATTTGTTACTGAAAACTCATAAAACTAAATAAAGGTAAAAGAAGTTTAAATGATTAAATATTCAAATGATTTTTTTGTTATATTGTGTAATTTACATTTCTGATGTTATTAAAGCATCAACCCACCCTGAGACTTTTGGGATACCCTGCCACACATATGTATTAGGTTTTTAAAAAATGTCTTCCTTTCCAGGAACAGAAGTTTAAGTCAGTGATGCAGTTCACCCTCTCCATCTGATGTCCTAGCCTCCACTAGAGAGCCTCCTCAGATCTCCTAGCAGAATTAATCTCTCCCACAGCCCCCTTAGCCTCTCATCTTTTTGTTTTGTTCTATGTATTATTTTGTGATGTTGGTGATCAAGCCTAGGACCCTGAGCATGGTAAGCAAGAGCTCTATCACTGAATCACATGCCCAGCAATGTCTCCTGTTTTGATTTGTACTTGATCATAGCAACCTGTGTCAGAAGGGGCTTTTTTCCCTCCTGGGACCTGAACTCCTGAACCTGAATGGCCATGTTGCTTCTAGCTTTTTATCACTTGCAAAGTCTAGCGTATGTTTTGTACGTTGTCAGTGTTCCATAAACTCTTATTAAATGAAATGAGCCTGGAGAGGTTAATTGTTAAGCACTGGCTTCACAAATTATGTTCTGAATGCACTTACTATAACTCTTCCAGTTAGGTGACATTCTGTTGTTATCCATTAGCTTGCCATTTGGGCTCCTTCTATCTGCAAGTCCAGTACCCTCATTTTACAAATGAGGCTAGCTTGATTAGGTGACTTTGCTGGCAATACACAGCTAGTGGCTCCCAGGAGCAGAACCTGGTCTCCCAATTCCCAGGCCACTTCTCTGTTTGCCACATGCTTAGAGTCCTCTTGGAGGTCACTTGAGAACAGGATTCTTCCTCAGCCTGAGGCAGGACTGCTCTCCTAAGCCTCCCCATCCAATCTAGGACTCTGTCTCTGGCATCTGTCCTCCTCCTCCTCCCATCCAGGGATTCAAATGCTTAAACATGCCGGCACCAGGAAGCCTCAAGCAGTCTCTACTCATGTGAAAGCCAGGGGCAGCCACCCAGAACACACCCTTGCTGCCCAGGTGGCCTTTTTGTAACAAAGTTTCTTCCTGTTTATCAAATGGACTGCACACCTCAGAGAGACATGGCAGCCAGGAAGCGAGCCACCACTGCCACCACCACATGGATGTTTGCTTAAGTTAATCAGACTGTTATAGGTTTCTTCAAAAGGAAGAGTGAGGGTAGTCACTACTCTTACTGAGGGCACAGGTGTATGGAGCTAGACATCTGTGTTGGGGAAGAGGACAGGTCAATTTCAAGCTCCTGGTGAGGGAAGAGAGCTGTGAGGCTGTTTGGCCAAATAGTTGTTCTTTCTTCCTAACACTTTCTGCCCATCAAACAGCATTTGTCTCCTGTTCTCTGTAGATATGCCATGAACCTGGGAGCAAATTATCTCCTCTGAAGCTCTCCTCCCACCTCTGACCCTTATGATCACAGAGTGCTGGGAGGTTTTCACTTTCCCCCATAATTACACCTTCAAGGCACTTCAGCTTTTCCCTGAGACCAAAGCTGTAGCACTATGGCTTATTTTCCCAGAAAGATGTGCTGAAAGTTATTTCTGTAGCTAGCCTATCAAATGTACCTCCAGCATGTCTAGGTTAATTTTATGCTTACATAAGATGTTGTTGGTGTTGTTGTTAGGTGCTGTCAAGTCATGTCTGACTCATAGTGACCCACATAGGGTTTTCAATGGCTGATTGTTTTGTGAGTGGACTGCCACATCCTTCTCCCATTTTTGCGGTGTTGGGGATTGAAATCAGGTCCTCAGAAGGTGTGGAGCAGTGCCCTGACGAGCTAAACCCCAGTGTACATAAATTAAGCTGAAGTTATCCAAACACGATCTTTCAACTGAAAGCCCAATCTAACTTTGCTCACCACTGTATACCCAGATCAGTGCTTGGCATATAGCAGGTGCTCACTAAATCTTCGTTGACTTATTCCAAGTAAAAGTCACAGAAAATCAAAATAATAGGTGGCCCAATAGGAGGTTCAGCAGCTCATAGGTTTCTTTGGAGGATCTTTAGCCCCTGGCAAGTGGGGCAGGAGGTGCTACTGCTCATCCCTAGGACTCCAGGTGGGGAAGAGATGGGCTTTTCTAATCACCCAGGAACCCTGCTGACAACCAGGCTGGGCTTGAGAGAAAGCAACAACAACAACAAAAAAAAAAAAAAAAAAAAAAAAAAAAAAAAAAAAAAAAAAAAAAAAAAAAAAAAAAAAAAAAAAAAAAAAAAAAAAAAAAAAAAAGAAAAAAAAAAAGAAAAAGAAAAAGAAAAAGAAAAAAAAGGAATTTGAATTAAGTTTTTGGTGGAGGTGGCATGCAGAGGCAGAGAATATGGGAGGATAACAGAAAGGATATTTCCTAAAGGCTGGGGCCAACCTCCCGATTGGAGGGGGTGGCAACAGAGGGCAGAACTGAGGTTTTGCTTTTTATCCATACCCTGCAGTCTGCTCTTAGTTGTAGAACATCTACCCAGAGTGGCTAGATATTCAACCTGCCACATCCTGCACTCAAAGTCTGCCCCTAGTCCCCTAAACTAGCCAGCCTTCCCATATTCCCCACAACTACCAGCAGCATCAAAATCCTTGAAACAATCCCAGCTCCTGTCCTGGGCTCTGGCCCACTGCCTTTCAATGTCGGGTTCACCCCACACCCAGTCCCAAGTCCTGCTGATTCATTCTCTGCCTCTTGTGTCTTCCCCTTCCTATCTACTCTCCAAACCGACCTCTGAAACTGCACTCTCGTGGCCCAGCATCTGAAGAATGAGCCAGCCTGCTTTGCCCTGGGCCTCTCCCCACTTTCACAATCAGGATGGTCATGTTCATGTTCCTTGAGCACTACTTGATCGTGGCAGAAATGTGCCTGGGCAGTCTGCTTCCCGCCTGCACTCACTCTCTAGCCTGACCAGATGCTTGGCCCTGGCTACCTTTCTCTCCTCAGAGCCTTTCCCTGAGCTTCTTCCTGAGCAGAACATGTTTCTATTCTTTCAAATTCTTACTCATATCCCCTTCTTCCAAGAACCCTTCCTAGGCTAAAGTTCATCTCCCTGTCCCTAGTATCTAGGTGTGTTAATTTGTTCCCAAGTTTCACTTACTACCCACACTTTCCCCACGAGATTTCACGGAGCGAAGAGAGCAAGCCACAGGCCCAGACATCTAGATCCTGTTTTCTTTCTCCTTCTCCATTGGTAAATCCTGGCTTCCAAACTTCTGTATCCAGAAGGCTATCCTGACTCATATGCATGTTCTACCCCCAGGCATCTTCTGCCCTGAGGGGTGCAGTTAGGCCATTTCTACCTCTGGTTGTCTGTCCTTTGTTCTCCCTTACATGCAGAGCTGAGAATGAGGACTGGGTTTCTTCCTTCCTTCAAATCTCTAACTTGGTTTCAGGACTGGGCTAGGCAGGGTACTAGAGAATAACCTGACCTCACAGGGCTCTCAGGTGCCAGAAAAGTGTCTTCTAACAGCCCTTTTTCTCCCTGGACTGAACCCACCCTTGTTTCACACAGCACAATTACAGCATTGAACTTGACACAGAGACAGGCACTGCCCTGCACTTGACCTCCTGCTTATTCAAATCTTCTCTCTCATCCCCATCAAATGAGAATGGACATTTTGGGCTTTCCCAGAAGAGGGGCAGAGGCTATAAGAAGAACCAAATTTACCCAAGCCCTGGCATGGCCTTCACTGGGTCTCTCTGGTATGTCCATACCTGCTCTGGTTCTCAGCTTCACTTCCACAGCCAGAGATTTTGGAATATCAACATGGGAGCCAGACAATGTTTAAGACAACACTATCACTATCTTTTTTTTTTTTTTTCCCCTTGAGACAGGGTCTATTATGTTGCCCAGGCTGCCCTCAGACTCTTGGGTTCCAGTGATTCTGCCTCATGTAGCTAGGATCATAGATGCATGAGGCTGTGCCTAGCTCTATCATAATTTTTGATATTACTACTTAGCATATCAACTCAAGTTACAGTTATCTTCTCTGTTTGACCCAAAAGGAAACTGAAGCTCAGAGAAGTTAAGTAACTTAATCAAAGTCACACAGCTAAGGAAGCAAGAGAGACAGAATCTGCACTAAGGTCTATGTCTGTCCAAAGCCCAGTCTTAACCATGACACTGTACTGTCTTATATTTGGCTGGTAATAGAGCTCCACCAAGGCACTTTCATATATACCTTCTCATTTGCTCCCCACCCAGGGAGTGTTTATGTGATTCGGCCAAGGTTATACAGCTAAATTAGTGACAAAGCTGAGTCAGCTGCCTGCCATGTTTATTATGCCCACTGCTTCCACGCATAAAAAGCCCTCAGCCTGATGATGAGTTGTCCTTCTTAGTCCTGACTTCTATTCTAAGCAAGAGCTGTGTGGACTGAGCCTATGGCCATATATCCTGTCCAGGTTTTTCCCACCTGAACTTGCACTAAGATGTTTTTGATCTCAGAAGGCACATGATACACATCAGGGCCTCCCCTCTTCAGGCCTGAGCTCTTCCCTGCTGTGGTGGTGGGAGTCAGCTGGCCTGCCAAATGTGGGTGGTGATCACTCAGCAGCCCACTTCCTTCACAGTTTCACTAGCTCCAGACTTCCCTCTTCCCTTTCATTGTCCTGTCCTGCGCCCAGCCTCTGGAAACACTTTTCTCCTGTTACTTCTGGGTTCCTAAAGTGTGTCACTGAAGAATGGGAGCTGGAGAATGCCTGCAACAATACTGGCTGTTGCTGAACATCTATATGAAAATGTGTTAAAAAAAAAAAAAAAAAACCCCGCCTTACCTTGTTCTAGTCATCACATGAATTCGCCCGTCTCATCCTTCTCACCCTTCCTCTGATGGGCAGGGATACAGTTCACCTGTCTGGAGCAGAAAACAGGGCCTGAGGAGTGCACACACATCTTGGGTAAAATGAGCGTAAGCCCTGGAGGCTCTTTGGTGTGTCCAGAGTCATTAACCTCACCCAGTGCCTATAAACTGCATTTGTGGATCTAGAGATAAGCTGAGAGCAGTGTTAAAAACCTCCCTGGAATCGCTGCAATGGGTTATTGGCTAATTGTGTTGTTGTTGTTAGGGGGAATGGAGTCAGTGTCTGACTCATAGCAACCCTATGTACAACAGGGGAAACAGTATTGTTAGTACTTCTCTGCTATTCATAGGGTTTTCAATGGCTGATTGATTTTTGGGAGTGGGCTGCTGGGTCCTTCTCCCAAGCCAATAGCACCTGGTGTTCCCAGGCGGTCTCCCATCCAAACACTAAGCAGGCCTGACCCTGTTTATCTTTCAAGATCTGATGGGATCTGAAGCCACAGTGGTATGGCTGCAGGCTATTAGGGGACATCTAAGCTTTGCTGGTTAACAAATCACCATCAGTGGCCACACAGATAGGAGAGCCCATCCTACTCTTTGCAGAAGTTGAGTCTGGGATGATAAGCTGATTCTCCTTTCTGTCAGCATGAGGTTTGGAACAAGTGACAAGAAACCAGGAAGTTGGTGACAGTCATAGTCATGAACATCCACCATACTTCTCCGACACAATACCAACAACCCCCTCCCTACCCTTCAAAGGTCTGAGCACCCAGGGGGAAGTCAGCCAGGTAGGGCTCTGAGGGACCCTCACCAGCAAGGCTTCTCCTGGCTTGCCCCTTCTGCTCAGGAGTGACGTGGCACTGGCAGGAGGGAACCTCTCTGAGAGACTCCCTATTGGAGCACATGGGTGGCCCAACCTGGAGCGACACACAGAGGGAATGCCTGGGCGTAGGCAGATGAGGGAAAGAAGGTGTAGAGTCCCCTTGGAAGGGCTTCACCCCTGCCTCCAAGTTCCAGAGGTCCTGGCTTCCCCATTCATCCCTTAGTTCCTTAACCTCAAAGATGGAAGGAGTCCTACCGAGTGAGGAGCTACAGGCTACCGCAACAAACGAAGAGCGAAGGCAGAGAGACCAGTCTATCCCGGTCTCTTCACGTTACCGTGGGGGCTGGTGAGGGGACGAGAGGCGGAGTGGTGGAGAGCGAGGGCCTGGCAGGAGCGAGCCTGACTGGAGGCGAAGTCCCGAGGAGCCGAAGAACTCAAGGTTGGGAGGCCGGAGCACAGTCGCGGTCTCCCGCTGGTTACTTGTAGTGCAGAGGCAGAGCCGCTGACACAGCTGCCGCCGTGCTGCTAGCCGGTTGCCCGACGGCTCTGCCGGGAGGGCGGGGCCAGGGCAGATCCGGCTTTGCTGCCACGACGCCCCGCCCCGCCCCGGGCCCGCCCCGGCCAGGTGCTGCGGGCGTTTGGCCCCGCCTACTATTGCTGACGCTGGCTGGAGCGCGCCTAACACCCCCTCTCCCCCGCCAGGCAAAGGGGCATCGGGCTTCTCAGAGTCTCAGCCCAGGCTAGGATATAGTCTCGGCCGCCAGGCTCTCCGCATCGAAACAGATGGGAGGCCCCTGGCCACCCCACAGGCTGTAGGCATTAGCAGAACCGTGGGCGCCCAGTGTTTGGAACTGCAATCAGCTGTGCGCTGGCTGGTTATCAGCACCGCTGGAGCGCTCAGAGCCCAGGGGCTTGGAGCTGGAGCAGATAGTGCGGCCCGGCTGTGAGAAGCCCGAGGTTTCAGGGAGTCAGAGGTGGTCTTGGAGAACTTCTCGCCCTGCCGCGTCCACGAACTCTGCTAAGAGCTCCAAGTGCCAGGTCTCAGGTAAACCCAAGGCTCAGCAAATACCTGTTATCCAGAGTCCCCGTGAGAGGTGGCTGGTCACAGGTAGAATGTTGCTCAGAAATGCAGCCCTCAGGTAGCAGCATCAGCATTACTTGAAAACTTGTTAGAAATACAGATTATAAACCCGGTGTGGCGATGCATGGCTGTCATCCCAGCATTTGAAGGCTGAGGCAGGAAGACTCCGTCTTAAAAGGAAAAAACAAACAAACAAAAACAAAAACAAAAAAACTCTGGTGTCTTGTGTACAACTACTCATTTATATCTTAACATTAAATCTATCTTTTGATAGAAGAAAAAGAACTAATCACAACCCAATAATAATAAGTAAGTCTGCTTCCACGGAAGAATCACAAGTTTGAGGCCAGAGGCAGCCTGCTTAACTTGGTGAAAGCCTGTCTCAAAATAAAAAGTAAGAAGTGGACTAGGAGTGCAGCTCAGTGGTAGAGCACTTATCTAGGAAGTGCAAGGCCCTGGGTTCAACCCCCAATACTGCAATCAGTCAATCAATACATGTAAGAAATATTTAAGAAAAATCGGTCACTTCTGTCTTGTCTTTAAGCATCATAGATACTCTATTTCTCATCTAAACTTTCAGCTATTTTCATAGTTTGTCCCTGTTTACTCCAATGCCTCCCACTGAATTTGAATAAGAAAATAGTTTCTAAAACTTACTACTTGTAACTATGTTGAAGTATTTCTCTTTAATGCCAACACCAGCAAATAAGTAAAATATTTATAGAAAACCTAAAGAATCCATGCAGTTACCACCTCTCATATGGGAATACCAAATCAAGATATGCTGCAGCTAGGCATGGTGGTACATACTTGTGATCCCAGTGCTCTGGAAGTTGAGGCAGGAAAATTACAAGTTCAAGGCCATGGTGAACTACATGGCATATTCAAAGCCAGCCAGCCTAGTAGGGAGACTCTGTCTCAAAACAAACCAAAACAAAACACAAACAAACAAAAACCAGAGAGAGAGGGAGAGAAAGAAAAAAAGAAAAGGAAGAAAAGTTAGTTCTAGGTTCAACCACAGAGGATGAGGCCCAGCAATTTCTGCCTTTAAAGTCATCTTCCAATGCACCCCCAGCTTTCAGAACCATTGAACAGCGGCAGAGCTGGAATTAGAATCCAAGTAAATTTGCCAAGAAGGTGTAGCCCAGTAGTAGAATGCTTGCCTAGCATGTGCATAGGCCCTGGGTTTGATGATATCTAGCACTGCAAATAAACAGACAAAAGAAGGTAAATTCAGTTCCTTAAGCCTGTGTTCTGAATCATCCCACTAGGACAGTGGCTGTTCAAGGGTCCTCTCCAGCTGTTGGGTCCTGTGGTGTAACCATTTGGGTTCTTAGTAATAGAGGAATAACATGAATGACTCCAAATAGCTGATGGTTTAAAAACTTTCTGTGGTAGGAATTTAGACTGTTGTTTTTCTTTTATTTTGATATTTAAGTGAGTTTGCATTTCTGAGTCCCTAAGACTCAGGAGGGGCTGGGATTTAGCTCAGTTGGTAGAGCGCTGCGCTGCAGTCTCTGAGGTCCCGAGTTCAATTCCCAGCACCGCAAAACTGGGAGAAGGACCTGGCAATCCACTCCCAAGACAATCCGGAAACAGTCAGCCTTTGAAAACCCTATGAGAGTCGCTATGAGTCGGAGACCGACTCGACGGCACCTAACAACAACAACAACAACAAGACTCAGGAGGAATGGTGTTGGTGGGTAGATTTCTAGCAAGAAGACAATGCTAATAGGAACTGGGAAGGGCTGGGCAGCAATTTGGAAATTGACATTTGAATGAACAAATATATGTGGTTTCCTAACCTGGGACCCTGTGGTGGGGTTGAGCTTTTCAGAAAGAGGCCAGAGGTGTCCTGTGATAGACTCTGGAAAGGCCAGCAGAGCATGGGGAAGAAGAGCTTGCCCAGCTACATTAGGGTGAGGGGGAGGGTAAAGGATGACATTCCCACAGGAGTGGAAAAGGAGTAGTCGCTCACTCTTGGCATGGTCATCCACCTCCCCAGCTCTCAGCGGCTGAGTAACCTTCCCTCTCCCCCAGCTCCCTTCCTTTCACACTAGAGACTAGGAGTGGGGGAATTTAAGTGTCTAAAGAAATGTTCTGCTGGCATTTAGCTCAGTTGGTAGAGCACCTGCTCTGCACCCTCTGTGGACCCAGGTTCCATCCCTAGCACTGCAAAAATGGGAGAAGGATGTGGCAGTCCAATTCTGAAAAAACAATTCTGAAACAATCAGCCATTGAAAACTCTGAGTCGGACTCACCTCTACAGCACCTAACAACAACCACAAGAGACCTGTTCTACAGAGCCTGCTTGATCATCCTTTGTATCTTCTTTACAGATTTTCAGGGCTGTTTCTAACTCACTGCTCCAGCTGCCACTGTTCTTGTCACTTGCCTTACTTGATGTCTCTCTCAGAGTAAAGGCATTTCTCATGGAAGATTACAGGGTGCTGCCCTTAATTTCTCTCTTCTTGGAGGCTAGACACTCGCTGTTCATGTTTGACCTATTGTGCATTTTCTTTTTTTCTTTCTTTCTTTCTTTCTTCCTTTCCTCCTTTCTTCTTTTCTTCCTTTCTTCCTTTCCTCTCTCTCTCTCTCTCTCTCTCTCTCTCTCTCTCTCTCTCTTTCTTTCTTCAGTACTGGGAAGTTGAACTTAGGTCCTTGTGCATACTTTGCAAGTGTGCTACCACTGAATTGTACCCCCAAACCCTTTTTTATTTTTTATCTTGAGACAAGGCCTCACTAAACTATGAAGGCTGCCTCTGGCCTTGAACTTGTGATCCTACTCCCTCTACCTCCCAAGTCACTGGAATTATAGGTATACACCACAAGGCCTGGCTCCTGACTCTGATTTTAAATGTAACACTGATTCCTCACAATGATTAGCTACAGTAGATGCCCCTCTAATGTGTTGTGCCCTGAGCTGTTCTCTTCTAGCAGGAAAGATGGCTTGGGCTCCCTCGCCACTGCTTTAGGACATC
>VMDO01001003.1:165989-178833 GCA_007922755.1 Pedetes capensis
AAGGAAGGAAGGAAGGAAGGAAGAAAGGGACAAAAACAGGCACTAGAAAAGGTATACAATGAAAGCTACATTGCCTACATCCTGGGGACCTGCAATCCCTCTCTCTTGAAATCATCTATGTGTGCTCATGATGGAAACCCTCCCCATCATGAAGTGTTTCTACAGAACATACCTAGATTTCCCTAGCTGCAAAGTCCTATTAGGAAGTCCTGTAAATTTCATTTTTTTCCCTCACAATCTTGTTTTAATTTCTTCACCATTTTAGAGTCTGGTTTTAGGTGTTCTGAATTTTACTTTTCACATTAACAGGCTTCAGGGGGTTTCCTCATCATAAGGCAGGAAATATGGTAGGGAGCAGGTCACTTGAAGTGAGCTGAGACAGGGGCAGCCCTGTGAGGCTGGTGACATCAGCTTTTCCTTATCAGGTCTCTTCCTCCCACACTTAGTCCTTGGTGAGGGGATGCCCACTTCTGGGTGGGGAAGAAGGGAGGGACCTGCCCTTCAGGGAGAGGGGTTGGCTTCACTTAGCTGGGACCATTTGTAGGGGTTGCCATGAACTTGCCAAGGAGGCTAAGACTACTACCCTTTGCCTCAGCCCCCAGGGAGGTAGTTCCTGTAACTGGTACCACTTCCTTTTAACTTCCTTGCACTACGTTTTTATCTGCAAAGTGGGGTCAATGATGCCTGAAGTGATTAAACTGATGTGAAAGTGTGATAGTTCACTTCTAAATTGTATCTGTTTCTTTAGCTTTGTTCTTCCTGTATTCATGTTTCCTCCTTTTCATCTCATTCTGTGCCCAGAAGAGAAATAGTCAAAGCAAGAGATATGTTAGGAATCCAGACAGAGCTGCTTCAAGTTATGCCATTGTCATTTATGCATGCCAGCTCACTCACTTCTGTGTGCCTCAATTTCCTTATCTATAAATGGGTTTATTATTTCAATTATTGGGTTCTTAGACTAAATAAGCAAAGTGTTTAACCCAGTATCTTGTACTCAGTAAAGTAAGTATTAGAATGTTCACCATTTTCATCAGCAGTTTCCCTTTTTTCCTTCTTTCATTCCTTCCTTTAACTAAACACTTCATTTGTTTGCTTGAGACAGGGTCTCCCTGGCCTTGAACTCTCTATCCTTGGCTTTCTGAGTATCAGGATTACAGGCATGTACTACCACATCTGGCTTCTAAACACTGTTGAAGTGCCCCATACATTAGCCTCAGTGTAAGGTATGAGTCACACTCAGAGATACAAGGATAGATAAACGTCATCTCTCTCCTGTGGACTCCCATGGTCAATCAAGGGAGGCTGATAAATGCAAAAAGGGTTATGACCAGGGCAGGTCCAGGACTCATTTGCCTTGAATGCAAAATTTAAGAGGGTACCAAGATACTCAGTAATCAAGATAATATTTTAATGAGATATTTTAAAAACAAAAATGCAAAAAAAAATCTATGATGAACAAAGATCAAAAACTTAATCAATAGTGGGCTGCAGAGGTAGCTCAGTGGTAGTGGATACCTAGCATGCTAACCCCCTGCAGGTGAATAGAAGGAAAGATGGTCTGGGTGGTGAGGGCAGAAAGCCACTTGTAGCTGGGAGATGACTGTGCTGGTAATTCTGTATGTCAGTTTGGTTGTGCTATACTTCTCAGGTACTTGGTCAAAGCTAGTCTAGGTGTTACTATGAAGGTATTTGTAGACACGATTAACATTTATAATCAATTTAAGTAAAACAGACTATCTTCTATAATGTGGATGGACCTGTCAGTTAAAGGCATTTGGTGCAAAAATGGAGGTTTCCTGGAGGAGAATCAAGTCAGCCTCAAGACTTCAGCATAGAAACCCTGCCTGAGTTTCCAGCCTTATGATCTGTCTTGAAGATTTTGGACTCAAGATTGCACTTTCAACTCCTATCTAAATTTCTAATTTACTAGCTTGCCCTAGATAGTTTGGATTTGCTAGTCCCCATGAATTTGTGAGCTGCTCTGTCTGTGTCTCCCTCTCTCCACATGTTGGTTCTGTTTCTCTAGAGAACTCTGACTAGTCCATTGACCATACATGAGGTAAGAACATGGACATGGGGAAAATACAGTGGATACTGCACTAGAAAACAGAGCTTGTCACAAATTTAGGCCCAAACTATCCAGGCCTCTGTTCCATCAGTTGTAGAAAATGCAGGTGTGTTTAGCCTTCATGAAGCCCAGTATAATACAGACAGCATTACATGTAACAATGCCCATTCTCTGAGTGGGGCTAGCACTTCTCTATTTCTTTCTACTGGGTTGGGTATTGAATACCCACGTTTTTATACATGAGGGGTTTATAAGCACAGCAAGTCCCAATGAGCTCTTAGCCAGTACTTTCTGTAGGTCTCTCCATTTATTCACCTCTATTTCATGATCCTCAGAAAAGTGTTCTAGTTCTCTTGCCCCAATCTGCTTAGTGGGGAGCAAGAATCATTCTTTTTAAAAATTAAAAAAAAAAAAAAATTTGTTGGTGGTACTGGGGGTTGAACCCAGGGCCTGGCGCCTACATGCTTTGCAAGTGCTGGACCACTGAGCTGCACCCCCAGCCCATTTTTTTTACTTTTTGAGACAGGGTCTCTCTAAATTATGCAGACTGCCTCTGATCTCGAACTTGCGATCCTCTCACCTCCACCTCCCGAGCTGCTGAGATTACAGGCGTGCGCCACCACACCCAGCAAAATATTTTTGTTATACAGCCCAGGCTGGTGTTGAACTCTTTCTTTTTTTTTTTTTTTTTTTTTTTTTTTCCTTTTTTTCTCTTTCTTTCTTTCTTTCTTTCTCTCTTGAGACAGAATCTCATTGTGTAGCCTAGGCTGACCTGGAATTCACTAGGTAGACCAGGCTGGTCTCTAACTCACATCAATCCTCCTGCCTCACCCTCCTGAGTGCTGGGATTACAGGTATGCATCACTATGCCCTACAGGCCTTGAAATCTCTATGAGGCTCAGGCTGGCCTCAAACTCTCTATCCTCCTGCCTTAGCCTCCTTTATGCTAGGATTACAGGTATGTACCACCATGCCTAGATGAGAGAATCATTCTTGTCCAAATGATTTCTTGGATTTATATATTTTGGTTGCTTTTGTAAATATTTTCTATTTCAGGAGAATCTTGATCAATTTTTCTTTTACATCATGGAAGCCTCCTAATATCATACATTTAATAATTTCTCTTCAGAAATGTGGGAGTGACAAACTGTGTTGAGGATCATCTACTTAAATCATAGAAGATCATGTCCTTAAAAGCCCAATTCTGTGTGTATCTTTTGCAAAGAACAATTTTCCTAATTGTGATGGATAAAATGCCTAAATGCTTGTAAGGTTTTGCTGAGAGAACTCTACCTAACTCCAAATCATGGTTAGCTCATTTGGTAGAGTGCTGCTCCACACTCTCTGAAGACTGGGGTTTGATCCCCAGCACTGTAAAAACAGGAGAAGGATGTGGCAGTGCAGGTCCAAAGCAATCCCAAACAATTAGCCATTGAAAACCCTATGAGAGTCACTATGAGTTGGATTAGACTTGACAGCACCTAACAACAGCAAACAATTATTTAATATCTTTCTTCTTATTTTATTATTTGTTTATTATTATTATTTAAAATTTTTCTGGTGATACCTGAGGGTTGAATCTAAGACCTCGCACATACTTTGCAAATGCTCTACCACTGTGCTGCATCCCTCAGCCTATTTTAGATTTTTTATTTTGAGATAAGATCTCCCTAAATTTTGCAGGCAATCCTACTGTCTCTGCCTCCTAGTTGCTGGTATTACAGGCAGGGCCAGGGCCAGCTTAGTATCCCTCTTTTTAAAAAGAAAGAGATAAACTAGGCTCAGTGTCCTACACTTGTAATCCCAGAAACTCAGGAGGTAGAGGTAGGAGGATCACAAGTTGGAGGCCAGAAGCAGCTTGCATAATTTAGTAAGACTCTGTCTCAAAATAAGCAAAAAATGGGCTGGGTGTGCTGTTCAGTGGTAGAATGCTTGCAAAGTGTTGCAAGGCCCTGGGTTCACCCCTCAAGTATCAACAAAACAAAGCAAAACAAACAAACAAAAAAACTCAAGAAGAAAGAGACAAGAACATTTAATCTTCTAAAGTGGAGTTTAATTGAATTTCAGTTTGACAACTATTTTTCCCAAAGGAAACTAATAAAAGAAGTTATAAATTATCCTCCTTAAACTATCCTCCAGCTAAAAGCAAAACCTCTGTTATCTATCTTTAGAAAACAGGAGAGGAGGATCCTGCTTTCTTAGAGATTTGAAATCATAAATTTCATCAGAAAGGGTTGAAATCCATCTGACAGCATCTGAATGTTATTTAATATTGTTTTGGATTGAAAGTAAAGGAGAGATAATAAAATAACTATTGGCAGTTTTAATGTCTTGATGTATAATGTACTTTTAATGTCCTGAAATTTTTGCCTTGTTACTTAGGTCTCATGGAGTCTTATTTATGTATTTTTAATAGGTCGTATGTACAGACGGCACAATACAAAGTTCAAAAGTATAACAGGTATAAGTCTTTCTGTTCCTCCTGCCCTCAGCTACCTAGTTTTCCTCCCCCGCTCCAAAGGCAGCCTTTTTTTGATCCTTCCTTCCTTCCTTCCTTCCTTTTTTCCTTTCTTCCCTGTCTTCTTTTTTTTTTCTCATTACTTGGAGTTTGAGCCCAGAGCCTTGTGGATGTTAGGCAAGTGTGCTACCACTGAGCTGCACTCCTAGACCCTATTTTAATTTTAATTTTAATTTTGAGACAGGGTCTCGATAAGGTGCACAGGCTACCTCTGACCCCAAACTTGAGATCCTCTTGCCTCAGCCTCCCTAGTTTCTGGGATTACAGGCATACATGACAGTGCCCAGCTCTTTTGACTCTTTTTAGAAACATAACACAGAGAAGAAGAAGGAACCCTCGTGATTTTGTCAAGTACCATCAGTAGTAATCTTTTCTTTCATGTTGTTTGAAATGATTAAAGAATTTCTGTTGTTATTTGTTGAGATGGGGTCTTGAACTCCTGGGCCCAAGTGATCCTCCTGCCTTAGCCTCCTGAGTAACTGGGACCATAGGCGCATATCACTGCACCCAGCTGAAGTTATTTATAAAGCAGCCAACCTACTGAACTCTCTTGTGACTCTGGTAGATTTCCAATAGATTCTCTTGAGTTTCTAGGTTGACAGACATATACACAGCATATGATTTTTTTTTCCTGTGGTACTAAGGAGTGAAGCCAGGCCTTAATGAATGCTAAACAAACACTCTAGCACTGAGCTATACCCTGAGCCCAACAACATATGATTTTGACAAAGTGAAAATAGTTTTGGAGTGAGGCCTGGATTGAATTCTGATTCTTCCATCTATCAGCTGTCTGATTTTAAATCTAGCCTTTGAAGAATCTTTGCACTATCCAAAGGCAGCAGGTAGGCACAAAGTGGTTTTTCCCCTCCAGGTGTGGTGGGTACAGTGGACAGAGGCTCATAGAGCCAAATACTGTCCTTTGGCCTTTTCCTGGGTTTGTTCCACCTGGACCTGTGGATACATCCAGGTGGCTTGGATCTCAAGGATTTCTAAACACTCAGAGATCAGGAGGAGAGATTGGAGAGGAAACCCTAAACTAGGATAATCTTTTCTTTCTCTGGGAGTGGAATGTGGGCTATATTTGCTAAGAGCCTACTAAAATTGATTTTATTGTTTGAATTCAGAGGTTTATAGAAACTCTTTGAAGAGCCATTGATTGATTATGATTAGGCCCTATAAATTCCCCATTTGTGGTAGCGGGTAAAATTGTTGCACATGATGGGGTTGTATACAGGTTTTCCCACAGTTGAGACCTATTGCTAGACAGGGAGTTGTTGGTATATGGTGCTGGTGTTTGCTGAAGTGTTGGACTAAGAAAAAACTCTCAGTGAGGGCAAGTCTCCTCTCTCTCTCTCTCTCTCTCTCTCTCTCTCTCATCTGTGGAATCTTATAAATTTGAAGGGATGCCCCCAAACATCTTGAGGATCTTGAACCCCTTAACCACTGGATGGATGACTGGAGGCATGGATTATCTAGTTTGCTTAGATGACACAATTTTTTACAGCAAGATCTTAGAGGAGCATGAATGAACCCCTTTATATCCCATCCTATCAGGAAAAGAGAGAGCTGGGGTGTTGCCATAATATACATATATTCTGCCAGACTAGAGTAAGATGTGACAGGCAGATATTGTTGCAAAAAGGGATGAGCTTGTTGTTGTTGTTAGGTGCCATCGAGTCGGTATCCGACTCATAGCGACCCTCATAGGGTTTTCAATGGCTGACTGTTTCGGGATTGCCTTGGGAGTGGATTGTCAGGTCCTTCTCCCATTTTTGCGGTGCTGGGAATTGAACTCGGGTCCTCAGAGACTGCAGCACAGCGCTCTACCAACTGAGCTAAAAGATATTGGCTCTACTTACTAATTATCAAGACTTGAAATATCCTGAGGTTTATCTGTTAAATAGGTTTATGGGCAACTATTCCAGGCTTGTCAAATCACGAAGGGATGTAAGGGGTACAAAGCCAAGATGTCTTGAGAATAGTATAAGAAGCCCTGCTGTGGGGAGCTTGAGATTGGATTTTTAGAACCCTGATGGGCTCTGTCATTTGTTATCCTATCCTGGCATTTTGTTACCATCCTAAATATACAGATGCTAAATTTGAAGGCTACAGTGATCAAGGAAGTTGACTTCTTTGCATTTATTTGTTGCTTGGTGATTAGTCTGTGCTCAACTTGGTGATCTCAACGTCCTTGTCAGTGAAAAGAAGTCTCTTCTGGGAGCTTCTGGGAAAGCTTTCACTCCTTTGAAAGAAACAGATATAAGAATAAGGCATGCTGGGGATGTAGCCCGGTGGTAGAGCACTTCCCTAGCATGCAAAAGGCCCTGAGATTGATCCTCAGTAACACACATACACACACACACACACACACACACACACACACACGCAGTCCTTCAGGAGCCTCCCCGAAGACAAAGGGGGAGCAGAGGGATGACAGGACCTAGGCCCTATTGACACTGTTGAGCTTGACCTTATATTGCTAGTAGGGTCCACCTCAACCTGGCATCTGTATGTGAGATAACTCAGTGGGTTGTTTTAGAGCTGAAGGTGGGATCAAAGAGGAAAATGAGGTACACCAGCCCAAAAGGACCTGGACCCCTTCCAAGGGCACTGAGATTTTGCTTTGAGACTGCAAAACTAGAATTTTCTGCAGAACCTGGAAAGAAACAATGGGAATAGCCTTATCAGGGGAGCCAGAGAGCTTTGGAGCCAATATGAATGAGTCTTTTAAGTCTAATGGCTGAGAAAGCCATATTTGGGTCAGAGGCTTGGCCTGCTGCCCATGTGAAAGCTGCTCTGTGACCCCACAGATGAGCAAAGTCCTGAAGCTGGGGTTCATATATTTCTTGGCTTTGGAAGCAGAGAGTGGGCAACCAAGGAACATTCTGGAGGTTTCAGGTCCCTTCACCTATTCTTCACTGCAGATGCTGTGGGAGAGACACCGGTCAGTATTTGGGGCTGGGAGACCTGGTAGAACTGCCCCCAATTAAAAGAGAGGCTCTGAGAATCACTGCAGGAAGCTCTTCAGTTAGCTGGCAGTTCTGCAATCACAGGAAAGTGGTTTAGCTCATTTTGTTCTCTCTGTCTCTAAGTATCCCAGGCTGGCTTTGAACTTGTGATCCATTCGTGCCACTAGTGCTGGGATTACAGGTGTGTGCTCCATGCCCAGCTCTTTTTTCTCTTTCTTAAAAAGAGGATATTGACCAGGCACTGTGGCACATGCCTGTAATCCCAGCGATTTGGGATGTGGAGGCAGGCAGATTGCAGGTTTGAGGCCAGAGGCACCTGCATAATTTAGCTAGACTCTGTCTCAATTAAAAATATGTATATAAAAAGGGTCTAGGGGTGTAGCTCAGTGGCACAATGCTTGTACAGTATGCATAAGGCCCTAGGGTTCAGCCCCACAGTACTGAAAAATAATAGGATATTGATATGGATCCATTGTGCAATTTAAGTGAGATAATGTGTCTATCTTCCATGTGTCTGTCAGCTTGTCCTGGTGTGGGAGCTTCTGTATTGCTGTCATGCTGAAAGTTATGTCACCAGTATTTCAGATACCAGCAGGGACACCCCTGGTGGACAGTGCTTCTCCACTATTCATAGGGTTTTCAATAGCTGACTGTTTCAGGTATGGGCTGCTTTCCCCAACCTTAAAGCACCCAGTATTCCCAGGTGATCTCCCATTCATGTATTAAACAGGCCTGACTCTCCTTCTCTTTACAGATCTAAGAAGATCAGATGTCAAGGTGGTACAGCTGCAGAGCACGAAACAGCCTTTGAAAACCCCATAAATAGCAGAGAAGCACTGTCAAATATAGTGCCAGAAAATGAAGCCCCCTAGGCTGGAAGGCATTCAAGAAATGACTGGGGAGAAGTTGCCTCCTAAAAGTGGAGTTGACTTTAATGAAAGGAATGGAGTAAAGCCCCTGGGATCTCCTTTTGCTGATGTGGCATGGCTCAAAATGAGAAGAAAGATAGTGGCTACAACATTGGGCTCAAACATAAAAAGATTATGTGCGTGGCACAGTGTTGGGTAGTGTTTTGTTCTGTTGTACATAGGATCACAATGAGTTGGATCCAAGTCCATAGCACCCAACAATAACAATAATGTATATGTGTCACTTGAAACAGTGCTCAGAGGTAATAAATGCTCAGTGTTCAACAACCACAGTAGCAACAATGCAGGCACCCAGGGCCACTCCTTGCTGCATCTAAGAAGACCCAGCATAACTGAAGTCTGCTAAATATGTTGGGGCCACTTATGCCTGAACAGAAAGAAGGCTTAGTGGAGCCAACCCGTAGCTTTCTTGATTTAGGTCTGTAACTCTACCAGAAAGCTTTACTTATTCATTTTCAGTTTGGACAAGACCATCCATGACTTGTTGATGAACTTGGCTGAACCAGGAAGTTTGGTTTGGGTTTGAGGATGGGTAAGTATGACCAGTAGGATCCTGCTCAAAGTTCTTTCATTTTGTTGTTGTTGTTGTTAGGTGCTGTGGAGTCGGTATCTGACTCATAGCGACCCTCATAGGGCTTTCAATGGCTGACAGTTTCAGAATTGCCTTGGGAGTGGATTGCCAGGTCCTTCTCCTGTTTTTGTGGTGCTGGGAATTGAACTCGGGACCTCAGAGACTGCAGAGCAGCGCTTTACCAACTGAGCTAAATCCCAGCCCTCTTTCATTTTGGTTTATTCCTAATGCAGTGTAAAGGGCAGAAATAAAACAAGGGAACTGCCAAGTGGCTGGTTACTGTCAACTCGCAGAGAAGCACCTCTCAGACCTTGGCAGTGTTGGCAGTCAGTGCGTGGTGCGGTGGGGAATCAATGTGTCTGCCAGGCTGCAGGATCATAGAACTGCAGGTCCACAGCCTTTCTATCCTCTGCCACAACAAGACACAACAAGAGTATCCCACAAGGCAATAACTCTATCACTCCAATCATGCCTCCCAGCTTTAGAGTCCAGACCTTGGAATTCTTGCCTTTGGGCAGTCACTGCTAATCTGTACTTGTGCTATAGGCAGAGCATTGTTAGCCTCTAAGGAGTCTTGTGTGTGTTACTAAAAGGCATCCTTTCCCCTGGCAGATGTAGACCTATTAATCAGGACACTTGACTTGATGAGCTGTACAGCCATGTGTGGCAACCTTAGCTGTAGGACCATAGAGTTTCCATTTCTGTTCAGGGCTGCCACAGTGACTACTGCCTTGGGGTAGCCAAGGGAAGTGGGCTTCACACAATGTGAAGCCAGACTTGAGGGCAAATTATAGGACCCCCTACTGCTTAGCTCCAGTTGCTGCTTGTTGTAACACAGGTAAACATAAATATGGCATCAGGACCTACATAAGGGGATGGATGGCTTTCACATAGGCTGCTTATGGACACAGAATTGCCATTCTGTGGAAGCTGACTTCTGACCAAGTTGGGGAAAGACTGGGAAGCTTCACTATGTACAAGGACAGGGCAAGTCAAGTGAAAAGAACCTGTTCTTTTCTTTAGCATCTCTTTAGGGAACTGCCTTTCTTCCATTTTTAGTTCATGAATTTCAGACAAGGCCCACATTACCCTCAGCACTAGTGGTGGATCTATATGGTCTTTTGGCCACAGCAATTGGTTCAGTGCCAGGCCTACTGCCCAAGCGAGGCCACTCAGTCTTCTTTGAGATATTTCCTGAAACTAGCAAAAAGAGATTAATCACTTTCCCTTGCATTTTTTTCTTTTTTTGTAGTACTGGGGGCGGGGGGCTGAACTCACGACCTCATGCATATTTTGCACGTGCTCTATCACTGGGATGCACCCCTAGCCCCTTTTATATTTGTTTTATCTTGAGACAGGGTCTTGCTATGTTATGCAAGCTGCCTCTCGCCTTGAACTTGCAATCCTTCTGTCTCTGCCTACTAAGTCACTGTGATTATAGTGTGTGTCACTGTGCCTGGATTCTCCTCTGCACCTCTATCCCCTACCCCTGACATCACCACTGATGGAGTCATTAGCTGGGAAGGTGGGCGATAGAAGTTTAGAGTGGCTAATGGACCTGTTTGTTATTATACAGGGAAGGAGAACCAAGCTGAACATAAAGCCAACACAGAAAGCAAAGAAAGGTAAAGAACGGGAGGACCTAGTGATATCTCTTGGATTTCTGGACTCTACTATATCTGAAATCATTCATTCCAAGACTTCTCCCTTCTTCCACTTCCTTTCTTTATTTCCTTCCTTCCTCCCTTTTCTCCCTCCCTGCCTTTCTTTTTTCCTTTCTTCTTTCCTTTCCTTCCTTCCTTCCTTTGTTCCTTCCTTCTTTCTGTCCTTCCATCCTTCCCTTTCTTGTTTGATTGAAAGTTGAGTGTTTTTTGTCATTTTCAACCAAAAGAGTCTGGACCAATAAATAATTTGAATGCCTGAACTAACTTATTTATGTAAGGGAGTTGATATAAAGGCTGTCTGTTCTTGTTAGGTGCTGTTGAGTCAGGTCCAACTCATAGCAACCCTCATAGGGTTTTCAATGGCTGATTGTTTCTAGATTGCATCAGGAGTGGATTGTCATGTCCTTCTCCTGTTTTTGCAGGAGGGGATTGAACCTGGGTCCTCAGAGAGTACGAGTACACTCTACCAACTGAGCTAAACCCCAGTGCTAAAGGTTGTCTATGTTCACTTAAATGCAAGTCTGGCAAGGAGGAAGCAGAGAGAAACTCCCAAGAAGAGCTTAGGAAATCATGCTTCTGACTCTTTAATGAGCAGAAAAAGGGAGTTGAGGAGTTGAGCGGTGACTCAGAGTATAGAAGTGTGGACATACTGGGTCAGGAGGGACGGTCCGCTATCCTTCTGGTCTTAATCCTCTGAGATGCCTTTGAACTGGGCAATTCCACAGGTAAGCCTTGGAGATAAATGGGACTGGAGGACTTTCCCTTGTGAGACGAGGTGATCCCCAAAATATAGAGGCAAGAGGTTGGTCCAGTGTCTGGCTTACTCTTGGTCTGTTAGGGCATACTACACTTCAGTTCCTCTGAGCACTGGAGAGATCACCATTTCTCCATTTCATTACAACCTTAGCCTCAGGCCTGCTGATGTTCTGTGGCTAACCATTCCCTTGAGTTTGCTTTGCAGAGATTGCATCCAGTTTCCCTAGTGAGGTCTCTCCAGTCACATATAAATAGTGCTTCTGTAAACCCTCTTTGTGCTTATCTATGGCCATTTTTGCAGAGTAAATGTCTAGAAGTGGAATTTACTGGATCAAAGGACATAAATATCATTAAAGTTTTAATTCATATTCCAGGAAGAAAGGTTATTCGTTTGTAGAAAGGAGATGTAAAAAGTTCCAGCCCTTGTCAACTAGAAGACTAATTGCCAAATAATGAATGTAACAGTTGACCTGTTTTTCAGAATAACAGAGCCACATCAAATATCTATAATAAATTAAATTAAGACTGTAGAATGTGGTATGAGTATAGCAGATAATGTAGCATTAAACAAATTGGCCTGCCTGGTTTCCTAGAGACACACACGACAGAAAGTACCAGAAAGATGATGTAATGGGTTTACTGGGATGTTTCCTTAAGAGTGTCCTGAGAGTAGGAAGCATGATGATGGCGGTTGTTGGTGGTGACAGCAGCAGCTGTAGTTACATTTGTTATTGTATAAATGGACTTAGGACTAGAGAAGGGCAAAAGAACTTGCATTTCTCTCTCAGGCAATTCTGCCTAATGAGAGAGATCACTAGCTACAAACAAAATTATCCCAAGGGAGAAATTTTGGTCCAGTTTTAAAAAGAACATCCTAGGAAGCCAAATGTGGTGGCACAAGCCTGTAATTTCAGCACCTAGAAGGTTGAAACAAGAGGATTGTGAGTTCAAAGCCAGCCTGGACTATATAGCAAGACCCTGTCTCATAAAAACAAAAACAAAAACAAAAACAAAAAGCCAAACACACAAAAACAAATAAACCAGAACACATTCTAACAGTCTAACCACAGTTGGAAAGTTTAATGCGTTTCAAAGGACTGTGGAGACTGTAAAGCATTACTGGGTTGAAGTAGTGCTGGGTACTAGGAAGTCAAGCATAAAGGACATTGTCCCAATCTCTGAGGCCCTCCCAGTCTTCTGGACAATTATTCTACAATGTACTGAGAGCTGTATCATAGAAGTGTATGATAGGATGCCCAGCAGTGACATGAAGAAAGGAGTGGCTAACTTCACCTGCTGCTTTAGGAGGATTTAGAAGAGGTGACTGGACTTGGTTTGTAAAGAATGAATAGAAGTTTGCCAGGTGTGA
>VMDO01001003.1:178933-237975 GCA_007922755.1 Pedetes capensis
CCCCCCCCAGCAATTAAAAAGGACATCGTTCAATGTACTCTGCACCCTAATTGAGATCAATAGCTGCCTAAATACTTAACCTTTGAAATATCTACCCATGAGCCCATTCTTTTGAGAACACTAGAGAGTCTATTAATCCATTTAAAACAAAAAGCCAGGTGTAAAGCATTTCTCCCTTCCCCCTAAGACTCAAATTCCACTATAAAAATCACAGTTGACCTTAAATCTGTGCAATAGCTCTTCTATTTCCCCCCCTGTACTTGGAGGTTGAACCCACCTCCAATATATAGACCTCATATATAGACTGTGAATATATAGACCTTGTACATTGCAAGTGCTCTACCACTGGGTGACACCCCTAGCCTGTTTTTTATTTTTTATTTTGAGTCAGGATCCTGCTAAGTTATGCAGGTTGCCTCTAGCCTGGAATTTGCTATTCTCCTGCCTCTGCCTCCCCAGTTGCTGGAATTATAGGTGTAAACCACCACTTGGCTGCAATAGCTCTTCTCTATTGCCCACCTCCACTTCTCGAAAGTGTACTATCTTTCACAATAAACCTTGCCTATATTCTCTACTGGGCTGGGGATTAGCTCAGTTGGTAGAGTGCTGCTCTGCACTCTCTGAGGACCGAGGTTTGATCCCCAGCACTGCAAAAGTGGAAGTATGTGGTAATCCACTCCTGAAGCAATCCTGAATAATCAGTCATTGAAAACCCTGGGAGGGTCATTGTGAGTCGGACCCAACTCAAAGCACCTAACAACAAACAACATATTCTCTAATTTCTGTGTTGGGCCTAAATTCTTCTAAATGCTGAACACAAATAGTCTTGTTCCAGCTTCCCAGATCTGTCATTCCCTGGAAACAGAGGGCATATATGTGACCTCAGTGGTTCCCAGAATTTGGGGTGCAAATAACTTGCCCCTGCTAGTCTCTGGAATTCATTGCTCCAGGCCTCACATGCAGTGAGGCTCCATTCTCTCTCCAGGGTCCTTGAGGTTACTAGTGTGAGAGTAAGAAGCTAGTCTAGCTTGATTCTGGCTCTCAGGACTGATCACAGAAGGAGGCCATGGCAGATGTGGAGAAGCCAGCCTAGACCAGTCAGTTATCTGGGCAGAAGCCGGGCAACTTGAGGCTTGTGAAAGAAAGCATCCCTTTCCCCCACTAACTTCCAATTATGAATATTTTAAGAGATAAGATAAAAAACCCAGGACATTTTGTCCTAACATTTGCTTTATTTCTTTATGCATGTATCTAGGCATATCTATTTCTTTATCTGTATTGCTGTACTAGTCAAAAGTACACATTACAGACACCACAATGTTCTCCTGAGCATGGCAGCATGTATCTCCTAGGATAAGAATCATCTCCTACATAACCCCAGTTCCGTTATCATATACAAAAATTAATGATGCTAGCTATCTTTTAAAACTCTTCATCCCATTGCTAGATGTTCTCTTAGTGGTCTGGAATTATAGTGATACAAATGGCTTGCTGGATACAGGAATCCCATCCTAATCATGCCCTGTGTCAGGAAGACAAGAGTAAGGGAGGATATTATAACTGGCGGCAAGTATTTGAAGGGTTGTCATGTAGGAGAGTGAGCAACCCTTTTGGAGCTACAGAGTGACTAAGAGTAGTAGTTTCAGAGGCAAACTGAATCTGGGGTGGGCCCACCCACTTCATTCAGTGGTAAATTCTTTGCCAATGGAGTTACCCAGTGAAAATTGAGTGGCTCCTTCTCTGGAATCCTGTGGAGGGGAATTGTGTTATATAGAAAACTGGTCTACAGGTTATTAATTTCCCTTCGACAATTCTCAGGGGACTGGCCAAAGAAGTTCTGGAGAGACCCAAACTGGTATACAGGTTATAATCTAATTGTAGCTGAGTGCTGTGTGGCATGCTCGTAATGGCAGTGACTCAGGAGGCTGAGTAGGAGAATCTTGAGTTTGAGACCTGAGGCAGCCTGCACAACTTAGTAAGACTTTGCCTTAAAGTTTAAAATAAAAAAGAGTGGTGGTGCTGAGAATGTAGCTCAGTGGCAGAGCATTTGCCTAGCATGCTCAAGGCCCTGGGTTCAATTCCCCAGTACTGGGGGGAAAAAATCTAATTGTAATGGCTCTATTCCATTTTGCATACTCCAAACACATCCAATTATTCCTATATGTGTGTTGTTATTGTTGTAGTTTTGTTTTGTTTTGAGACAAAAGTCTCACTCTGTAGCCCAGGATGGCCTAGAACTTTTGATCCTCCTGCCCCAGCCTCTAAGTGCTGAGATTACAGGCATGCACTTCTATGCCTGGATCCTATATGTGTTTTAAGGCTGTTTTTTTGTTTTTGTTTTTGTTTTTCCCAGTGCTGGGGATCAAACCCACACCATACCCATGCTAGGCAAGCACTACCACTGAGCTATGTATACCCCAGCCCCAAGGCTGGATTTATTTTTCTTTGCAATTCATTGGCTGACCATTGCATAGCCCTAAAGGTTTTTAGTAAACCTGACAAATATTCTTTCTTATATTTTCTGTTGGCTTGCAGAAACGACCAGAGCACTCTACCTTCTTTAAAGAGGAGGTTAGCCTTTTCAGTTTGGCAAAAGATTAGAAGTAGTAAAAGATAAACAAGTGAAATAAATTCACTTTCTGTGTCTATTCCCTTTTGCTCCAGTCCAGATGTCTGAGTCTGTTTTCTTTTTTATTAACTGAAAAATAAAAGGCTCAAGGGATGTCTCATTGGAAGTAGGAGTAACTTGGACTGAATTATATCTATGTTAGATAACGTGCTTCTAGAGATAAGCAGCAGTAATAGTTATTTTCAGAAGTTCATGAGAGTTTGTTCAGTAAACTAATGAATGGGTATAACTGACAAGCATTCCACAATGGAAATTATATGAAACTCTATCTGATAGGGCAACAGAGGAGAAACCCTAAGCTTTTGCTTTATGGTAGTGGTGGGGGTAATGTCACTTCTAAAGAAGGTTCATATTTTCACTGTTTGATTTAAGCCAATTCAGTTTTATGCAGGAAATAGCTGAATGGAATTTTATTTTTAGGAAGCCACACAATGAAGTGGAAAGCATCAGTAGTTCTTGACCCAGCTGAGCTATTAACTGGCCTGGGCAAGTTCTTATCCCTAGCCACATTTCAGCGTCCTACTCTATAATTGGGCTGGGATTTAGCTCAGTAGGTAGAGCGCTGCGCTGCAGTCTCTGAGGCCCCGAGTTCAATTCCCAGCACCATAAAAATGGGAGAAGGGCCTGGCAATCCACTCCCAAGGCAATCCCGAAGCACTCAGCCATTGAAAACCCTATAAGGGTCGCTATGAGTCAGATACCGACTCTACAGCACCTAACAACAACAACAACAACTCTATAATTGTCTGTAGCCATAGTACCATAGCATCTGATCCCACCCGATCTCGGAAGCTAAGCAGGGTCAACCTGGTTAGTCCTTGAGTGGGAGACTGCCCAGGAATACCAGGTGCTGCAGGTTAGGGAGCAGGACTGGGCAATTCATTCCTGAAACAATCTGCCATTGAAAACCCTATGAATAGCAGAGAAGCACTGACAATAGTGCCAGGTGTGGCAAAGTGTCCTGGAATGTTTCATTGCATTGTACATAAGGTCACTATGAGTTGACCTGACTCAATAGCACCTAACAACAACAAAGTCTATAAATGGGTCTGGGTACATTTACAGACCTATTGAAGGCAAATGAAATAATAGTGATAAAAGAAAGGGGAATATATAGAATTATACAAATGTGAAGTGGTTTTGTTGTTCTTGTTTTTGTTTTTGTTTTTGTTTTTTTTAAACTGGGAAGCAAACTTAGGGCCTTCCACATACTAGGCAAGTTCTCTACCATTGAGCTACACACTCCTAATGTGAAGTGTCAAATTTGTTACCACCTTCAGGATATTCTAGGTCTACTGGCTAAAAGTGGAGTAAGAACTTCCCTGCTTAGTATAACAAGCTCAGGAGGTCTTATCCTCAAGATAAGATGTGAAGCAAACTCACTTTAAATAAACCTGATTTCTAACAAGGGTTTGGCTTGGTTAGAAATAGATATAATACAACCAGACATGGTGGTGCACACCTGTAATCCCAGCGGGAGGCGGAGACAGGAGGCTCGCAAGTTCGAGACCAGAGGCAGTCTTCGTAATTTAGCGAGACTCTGTCTTAAAAAGTAAAAACAATGGGCTGGGGTGCAGCTCAGTGGCCCAGCATTTGCAGAGCATGCAAGCGGGAGACCCTGGGTTCAACCTTCAGTACTGCCAAAAAAAAAAAAAAAAAAAAAAGAAATAGATATAATACAAATATGTTCAGATCTGGTGTCAAGGATGTGGCAAGTGGTCCTTGGTGAACATGTGTTTCTTTTGAATTCTTGAATGGCATACCATCTGGATGTGCAGTCCCACAGCTCCTTTCCTTTAAGGAATAGTCTTGACTTGCCTGGGGCAATTTTCTGTTTTGCTCTGCTCTCTCTGAGTTCCCAGTTCCAGTTCCAGTTATCTTAATCATGATTGCAAAGAAGGCAGAAGCTAGGTTTTCACATTGTACTTGTATTTCATTTCAGAGCTTCACTTAGTCTTGGCCAAGGTGTAAATGAGACTAGGATAACTTAGTTTTTATGGATGGTGGTGGTAGTGATGAACAGAGGGAGAGAGATTTTTAGTCAGGAGCTCAGCTCTCAGTTTTTGTGTTTTCATATTTTTTCTTGGGGTGTGTATTCTTCTAGGCTGGCAACATGCTGTGAATAAAGAAACTTGTATTCTATAGTCCCTTTAGATATGCCATGACTTGGCAAGGGCTGAAAGCAAATCATGCACCTGCATAACCTTTTCAGCATGACAAAGACTCATGTCTCTTTGTCTTTCCCCTACATGGCCCTCCCCTCCACAGGAAATGCTCCCAGACTACAGCACAAAGAAGCCCTAATTAAGTCTTTCCTTGGATCCTGAAGTCTTTTCCTCCAATCTTTTCTTGGCCTTAAATGTGTAATTAGAGGAAAGTTGAGAAACAAAATCAGGTATATGATTCAGCTGGAGCCTGGGATTGTAGCTCAGTGTCAGAGTGCTTGCCTAGCATGGGTGAGCCTTGGGTTTGATCCCAGCACTGGGGGGGAAAAATATACTGATGAAGGATTTGAGATGATTTTGATGGAAAAACTGGTTGCAATTATAGGAGAACATTTTCTTAGATGTTTTGAGTTTCTTGCATTTTGTTTTTTTGCCTCTGAATAGGAGAATTTCAATGTCTTTCAGCCGATATAGTCATATGCTGCATAAAGATGTTTTAATCAGGGATGGACTGCATATACAATAGTGGTTTTATAAGATTATGGAGGTTGTAGCCATCTTTTTTTTTTTTTTTTTTTTTTTGTGGTATTGGGGGTTGAACACAGGGCCTCCCGCCTGCATGCTCTGCAAGTGCTGGACCACTGAGCTGCACCCCCAGTTCATTTTTTTTTTTTTTTTACTTTTTGAGACAGGGTCTTGCTCAGTTACACAGACTGCCTCTGGTCTCGAACTTGCAATCCTCCTGCCTCCGCCTCCCGAGCCACTGGGATTACAAGCGTGCGCCACCGCGCCCGGCTCAGGTTGTAGCCATCTTAATTTGTGTAAGTGCACTCTATGATGTTTGCACAATGACAGAATTGCTTAACTTTTTATTTCTCACAGTGCATCCCTATCCTAAGCCATGATCCTATATGCAAACTTTTGTCCTTTGTGTACTTATCTGAAAAGAAGGTATGGAGATTTTATCATGTCCCAAAGTCTAAGAACCACTAGTATTAGAAAAGAGAGAGAAGAGACTGGAGATAAATATCTGTAAGAATGGCCACATTTGGGAAGCTTTTAAAAGACAGAGAAGGATGGACTCCCCAGGCATGTCAATGGGAGGCAGCAAGTGTTTAAGCTCTTACACTCTGGAATCAGATACATCTGAGCCCAGAGCCCAGCATCTCCATGTATTAACTCTGTTGGGTGACCTGGGGCAACTTGTATCTCAAAGCCTCATTTTCTCATCTATAAAATGAGATGATAAACCTATCTTATAGAGTTTTTTCAAGGATTAGATCAGACTATCCATGTAGTATGCCTCCCTGCTTCCCTGTTGATTTGATGTGTGTATATATGTATGGCCTGCAGCTGTAGCCCTGTGGCATCCGATCCTGTCAGATCTCGGAAGCTAAGCAGGGTCGGGCTGGGTTAGTACCTGGATGGGAGACCGCTTGGGAACACCAGAAGCTGTAGGCTTGGGAGAAGGACCTGGCAACCCCCTCCCAAAAATCAATCTGCCATTGAAAACCCTATGAACAGCAGAGAAGCACTAACAAGAGTGTTTCCCCTGTTGGAGAGAGGGTCGCTATGAGTCGGATACCGACTCGACGGCACCTAACAACAACAACAATGTATGTATGGCCTCTGTCTCTACATGTGTATTTTGCATTTTCCCCACTGTATACTTCCTTCTAGGTCAGGTGGAAGTCCCAGAAGGCTCTAAGTTCTGTAGTGCTGTTATTTTCTGCCTTCTTTGGAAAAATAGTCAGAGTGAGGTGGTGTTTTTAGTTGAATGTTTTCCTTCCAGTTCTTTCAGGGTCTGTTTGCTGGCCAGGCTGAAAGGCACACATTTGCACTTTTCCATCCAGGCTGTGGAGTTGTGGAGGCTGGAAGCCTAGTGCCTGGAGTCAAGGGAGCCAGCTTCCCTTGGAAGGAGAAACCAAATCAGCCCAGGGAAGGGAGGACCTATCTTCTGCAGTGCTCCAGATAGCAGCAGCCTCAGGCAGCCTCAGAGGCTGTCTCTGTGGCCTACTTCCCTTTGTAATTTGCACAATCAGCCAGAAGATGGGGCTCGTGACCCTCGGAGTCAAGAGCCAGAAGATGGGGCTCGTGACCCTCGGAGTCAAGAGCCAGAGGCTGTGACTCTACATTTTAAATGGAGGAAAATCAGACCCACTAGAAGTCCTAGGAATCACCTCTACCTCCTCATTCCTTTCCCTATTCTGCCCACTTCACTCCTACCGTGCCTGAGACCTGTCTTACTGGGTGCTTCATATTCCCTTTGGCCACAACCCTTGGTCTCTCTTGAATTACTCCACTGCCAGTGTCAATCTAACTGACCCCCTTGCCTCAAGCTTCTCCCTCTAATCCGTCCTACCCTACTGCTAGGTTTCAGATATGGTACTAGTGTCTTTTTACTTTTTTCTTTTCTTTTCATGTTCTTTTTCTGTACTTGGGGTTGAACCCAGAGCCTTGCACATACCATGCAAGTGCTCTACCACTGGGCTGTACCCCAGCCCACTTTTCATTTTTTATTTTGAATTAGGGTCTCTCTAAGTTACACAGGCTGTCTCTGGCCCAGAATTTGTGGTCCTCCTGCCTCTGCATCCCCAGTCACTAGGAGTACAGGTGTGTGCCTCTGTGTCCAGGTGATAGTACCTTTCTCATACATAGTACAGTGTTGCATAGTGGCCAGGAACTCCAGAGTCACACAGACTCATCATGACTCATCTCATCAGGTGAGGCTGTCCTCATCTCCTCAGAGAAACTCTCCACAGCCACCTCCATTACACAACCAGGTACCCTCGAACTTGCCATCTTCCTGCCCCAGCCTCCCAAGCCACTGGGATTACAGGCTTGAGCCACAGCACCCAACTATAGCCTTTCTTTATTACAACTTCTACTTCCTATTTCTCTTCTCAATAACTTTCTTCTTTGGCCCAATTGTGGCTAGCCATGTGCACTACTACTCTTAAGTCTTTGCCCATGACTTGAGATGCTTGACCATATTTTCAGACTTAGCTCAAATTTATGTCCTCTGTGTCACCTTCTTCAAGTGCCCTAAATCAGAAAGATCATTTTCTCTTCTGAATTATTGTAATCTTTATTCCGGGAGCATATCTTCCCTTTGGCCACCATCTCTGGAAGGAAAATTTCTTGGAACAGGTGGCTTTGGGCTTGAATTTGAAGGATGGGCTGTATTATTCACAGGGTTCTAATTCTATGTTCTACTTTCTTGTCTTTGTGTTAACGTATATAGATGATTAGACTATTATGCTCCTTGGAGGTATATTTTAGATTTCTTTGCATTTTTAGTGCTATTTGTGTCTGTACATAGTAGATATTCAATACATTTTTATTAGATTGAATTAAAAGCACATATATTTGCCTGCTGGGCATGGTGGCACATGCCTGTAATCCCAGTGACTCCAGAGGCTGAGACAGGAAGATCACAAATTCGAAGCCACAGGCAGCCTGCATATAATTCAGCAAGATCTTGTATCAAGATAAAATAATTTAAAAATGGCCTGGGGCTGCAACCCAATGGTAGATCATTTGTATAGTATGTGTGAAGCTCTGAGTTCAACCTCCAAGTATCATAAAACAAAACAAAACAAAACAAAAACCAAACTATGCACATTTATTTGCTAACTACTTTCTATAAGCCCAGAATTCTTTAAGGCTCTGTAGAGTACACAGAAAGTCCTCTAATAACTACAGCATGGTAACTGCTATGAGAAGCATGAAGGGAGGAATCTGAATAGGGACAGATGACATCTGTTCGGTTATCAGAGAAGACTGGAGTAAAGAAAAGCTTCCTGGAAGGGGTGGCCTTTGAGATTGACTTTGAAGGATGGTTAAGATTTTGAAGTGGGTCAGGGTGGGATGTGAATTACATACTCAAGGAATAGGATTAGTGAAGAGATGGATGGAGAGTGTGGACATAGCATTAATACTCAGAAACTGGGCAAGGGGTTTATACAGGAGATCAGGGACACTGAAGGCAAGGTGTCCAGCTTCAGGGACAATGCAAGGGAGGGTATGCACTGGTTGACACATTTTTTTTTCTTTTTTGAGACAAGGTCTCAATATGTGCTCAGGCTGGCCTTGGACTCAAGATTCTCCTGCTTCAGCCTCCCTAAGGGATTATAGATCCATGCTATCACTCCAGGACAATGGTTGAAATTTTAACATGTGTTGGACTATGTTCCCCAAGTGTAGCTTCTTTGGATTATTATTTGCTGAATTATTTGCAATGATTCTTTTTCTCCAAATAATGTGGAGTTACCTCCTGTCTTATGTGACAGTAAATATAAAGCAAAAGACCTCTTTCCTCCTCTTGGGAGTAGAGGATTGGTAGCCAGCCTCTTTTCTTTAAACTCAGATCAAATTGAATGTGTTATTCATGATTTTCTAACCTTGTCTTAGATCTCTTAGTTCTGTTATTATGTAATAATTTGCCTTAGATCATTTCTTGGAAAAGTTGAAAGCTTTTTTGTGGAATTACTTCAACAATCATCCTTGGCTCAACTTTGTGCTTTCTGCTATCAACCTGAGACTCAGGGAGAAGATCTAAGTCGTAGAGAGCCTGGGGAAGGGCCTGACTGCTGCCTGATTTCTTCTTCTAAATGCCCTTCAATCTGGCCACTAACTCAGGATTGACAGGCATTTTAATTAATTAATTAATTTAGGCAAAGTCTCCCTAAGTAGCCCAAGGTGGCCTCGATCCTCCTGCCTCAGCCTCCTGGGTGTTCGACATTTAATTTTAGAACCCTCTCCCCTCATTCTTAATCACTCTCTCCTGCAAATACTAGGGACATTTCCTCAGAATTTAAACATCATCTCCCAAGGAATAAACTCAGAATAGGCAAAACCGACACTTTCTCAGTTTTCAAGAGTCAGGTGCAGCCGCAAATAGAAGCAGAGATTTTTCAATTTCCAGCAAGTAGCTGGAAGGACCTTGGAGCTCAGAGGCCCCCCGAAAGGGAGGAAGGCGGTTTCCACGGCAACCGTGCCCGGGAGCGGTTGGCTTTTCCCTCTCCCTTTCTCCTCCTCCTCGGTAGCCCAGGGTACCGCCGGACAGCGTCCTCTCGTGCTCCGCGCCCTGATTGGCTGCAAAGGCTGCTTGCTGATTGGCTGCGGCGGGTGCCTCGCTGGCTGGTGGCTATGGAGGCGGTGGCGGTTGATGGTTGACCATTGCCTCCAGGGTAGGGGTCGCCGCGCGTGTGATCTACTCACACCGGAACAGTGGGCGCGAGAAGCTGGCGCTCAGCCTGGGACCCCGCTGAGCAGACCAAGTTCCGCTCCGCCATGCCTGCCGGGAGTAACGAGCCGGACGGCGTCCTCAGCTATCAGGTAGGGCCCCGCCTCCCGCCCCTCCCCGGTTACCCGGAGCTCAGCCTCCTCATCCTCTGCCCACCCTCCTTCCTTCTGCCCCTGAGCCCTGGTTTCCCAGGCCACTCCCTAAGGGCGAGGGGAGGCCGGCCTGGGACACCAGGGGGCGCTCGGGCCGGTTGGGGACCGGGCAGGGGCTGAGAGAAGGTGACCTTGGGCCGCACCTAGGAGCCGGCCCATCACTACTGCATCCCTTGCGTCGCTGAAAAGCCCTGACGGCCGGGGGGCTGGCTTCTGGCCTCGCATTGTCCTGCTGGAACGTGGGCGAAGGGGGAGCCGGGGACCTTGCTCTGGTCTTTGTGTGTGTGTTTTACTTCTGGTTCCTCAGTGGCTCAGAGGAAGAGCTAGAAAGACTGTGGAGGCTGGGAACAGTCCCCTTTAGAGTGACCACCTTTGTGACTTGCTACCCCATTGCACAGACATTTGACTAGTTCTGGGGAAGTGTTGGGTTAGGAACAGGTGATTATTTAAGGGAACGGGAAAGCCAGGTTTAAGTAATCGGTAACAGAACGCTCAGGTGGCAATGTAAGGAAACATTGGTTTAGTTATTAGAGTCTGTAGGTTCAAATCCCGCATCTCCCTCACATAGGCTTTGTGACCTTATATATAAATCACCTGCCTCTTTGACCCTCGGTTTCCCCATCTCTTAAAATGGAAATGGGTGATATTTGCATGGCTTGTTTCACAGGGTTGTTTTGAGGATCAAAATAGGTTCTTTGCAGAAGGGTTTTGTGAAACCATGTTTATTGTGTGATAACCAGTGAGTGGAAGCTTGTCGAGTTCTCACTCCCCCTTTCCTGTGCAATTAGATGATGTGGTTCTTGCCCTGGATAGAGGGCTTGAAGTGGGTAGGAGAGTCAATACAAGTGGAAGACTGAAGAGGCTGATGGACTATCTCAGGAAGGATGACACATCTTGGAAGCAAATGTCATGTTGACTTCAGGGATGGGTTCTGGGAGGAGGCAGGGAAAACATACTGAATTTGTAGCAATGGGTATCAGATTCCCTCTTCTTTTTCTTGGTAATAGTTTGCTAATAGAAGATCTATAATTCCTTCTTTGCTTGCTCAAAAAGGAACAATATCCAAGATTTTGGAAAATTTTTCCATATGTAATCTTAAGGCCTGTTATGTGTATACAACCTCTGTTTGGGATACAATGGTGAACAAAAACAGGTGATGTTCTTGCCCTCCTAGAACTTACCATCTAGTGGGAAGGGGAAAAAGTGTCTATTTTTTTGTGGTGCTGGGGATAAACTTGGCTTCATGCATGGTGGGCAGGTGTTATACCACTGAGCCACATCTCCATCCTAAAATAATCATTTTTAATGGAATTATCACACAAAATACTGTAATCTCAGCATTTAGGAGGCTGGGGCAGGAGGATTGTGAGTTCGAGGCCAGCCTAGGCTACATAAGGAGTTCTGGACCAGCCTGGGCTACCTAATGAGACCCTGTCTCAAAAAAATAAACCACACAAAATAAATATATTATTATAAACTGAAAAGTGTTGATAAAGAATTTTAGGCACACTGGGTGTGGTAGCATACCCTGTAATCCCAGCAACTCGGGAGGCAGAGGCAGGAGGATCATAAGTTCGAGACCAGAGGCAGTCTGTGTAATTTATTGAGACCCTATCTCAAAAAAGTAAAAAAATGGGTTCAGGGTGCAGCTCAGCAGTATAGCACTTGCAAAGCATGCAAGTGAGTTCAAGCCCCAGTACTGGGAAAAAAAAAAAAAAGAATTTTAGGCAGTCCTATGAGTGTATAAACAACTATCAGATCAGAGATTTTGCACAGGAAGAATATTTGGACAAAGATCTAAAGAATGAATGTCAATTGAGGAAAGAGGGAGACCAAAGGGACTAGGTGACAAAGAAAAGAGCATATATAACAGTTCTATGGCAGAAGTGGGGGAGCACACCCTATAAGAAGGCCAGTGTGGTAGAGCCACAGGGAACAATGAGGGGACTGATGTGAGATATATTCTGGCATCATAACATACAGGGCCATTATAGCCCCTGTTGAGGAAGTTAGTATTTATCTGTGGAACAAGGGGATGCCACTGGAGGGGTTCAGGCAGAGAGGGGAAGGTGAGGCAGGAGAGAGAGAGCTCAAGAGAGAGCAAATGAGGTGATGATCCAGTTTTCCTTTTGGAAGATTTCTCTGGTTGCAGTGAGAACAGGCTGGAATGCATGTAAGGAGACAATGTGCTTAAACATGAAGAATGTATTCAGGTTGTATTATTGAGAACATAATGGCCCTTTGTTGTTGTGTTGTTAAGTGCCATGAGTTGGGTCTGACTCATAGCCAACCTGTGTACAACAGAATGAAACACTCCCAGACACTGTACAATGCCAGTACTATGTCAGTATTTCTTTGCTATTCATTGAGTTTTCAATGGCTGATTTTTTGGGGGGCGGGGAGGGATTGCTTCAGGGCTGGGCTGCCAAGTTCTTTTCCCATTTTATGCAGTGCTGGGGATCAAGCCCAGGGGCTCAGCACTCTACCAACTGAGCTAAACCTCAACCCCTTAGGTTTGTATTAATGTTCAGCTAAATTGATGGTTCCTGAGTGCTTCTGGGATAGGACAAAAAATAATTATCTCCTTTATGTCTAATTCGTGAAACTTTCACGGATGGTGGAGTGAGGAGACAAAATGGGATAGTGGGAAGAGTGGGATCTGATGAAGGCTGGAATCAGGCAATAGAGAAATGGGATCTTGAGATATGGGGAAGAAAATAGAATGAAGGTAGAAGAAGGAAAGGAAATGGGGAGACACAGTCAGCTAATTGACAATTACCCGTCAATCTTCCCACGTGCTAAGTAGGCTGTATGCCAGAGAGATAAACCTTGGAAAGTGAATAGATTGTATGGGTCAATGTAAACAGAGAGTTTCCATACACTACATCTGTGTATCACAACTCTTTGATGTTTTCCCTGGTGTGAACTACTTACTGTCCTATCCTCATAATAGTATCCTTTGCTTCCTCTTTTCTTTTCTTCTTTTCTTTCTCTCTCTTTCTTCCTTCCTTCCTTTCTTTCTTTCTTTCTTTCTTTCTTTCTTTCTTTCTTTCTTTTTTTTGTAGTACTGGGGTTTGAACCCAGGGCCTCAGGGTTTCATACTCTGCAAGTGCTGGACCACTGAGCTGCACCCTCAGCCCATTTCTTTTTTTACTTTTTTTGAGACAAGGTCTCGCTAAATTATGCAGACTGCCTCTGGTCTTGAACTTGCGATCCTCCTGCCTCCACCTCCTGAACTGCTGGGATTACAGGCATGCACCACTGCGCCCAGTCCCTTTCCTTCCTTTCTTAACCTGCTACACTCCACTCTCCACATGGCATCCAGAGTGAGCTTTTGTGTGTGTGTGTGTGTGTGTGTGTGTGTGTGTGTGGTACTGAGGGTTGATCTCAGGGCCTCGCAAGTGCTGGACCACTGAGCTGCACCCCCAGCCGCCCCCCTTTTTTTTCTTTACTTTCTGAGACAGGGTCTCGCTAAATTACGCAGACTTCCTCTGGTCTTGAATTTGCGATCCTCCTGGCTCCACCTCCTAAACCCCTGGGATTACAGGCGTGCGCCACCACGCCCAGCTGCAAAGCCAGCTTTTTAAAACACAAATCAGATCATGTCAGATCCTATCTTGAAACCTTGCAGTGGCTTCCTAGTGTGTCATTATTTCCTTCTTCCTTTTCTTCTTCCTCCTCTTTTCCTCTTTCTTCTCCTCCTTCCCTTCCTCCTCCTCCTTTGATACAAGATCTCACTATGTAGGCTGGGCTGGCCTTGAACTTGTGATCCTCCTGTCTTAGTCTCTGGAGTTCTGGGATTACAGTGTGTTTTACCACGCCTGGATTAGGAGATTTATTTTTGTTCTGTCTAAGACACTCTTTTACTCTAGCCTTCTCATGACTCAATCCACATATTACCTCTTCAGAGTGGCTTTCCCTAACCTTTACTCTTAGCTTGGCTTTCCCCAACCTTTACTCTTAGTCACTCTCCTTCATAAGATGATGTTTTATATTCTTAATAACAGATATAATTTATCTGAAGATTCTTGTTCTGGTTTCTTATTTATTATCTTCTTAAATAGAAGTTTCATGAGGGCAGAGACCAGGCAGAAAATCTTGTCATCTAGCACAGTGCTTGGTATACAGTTGGTGCTCAATTGGATGAGTAAATGAATCACTCTCCTGTATTCAAACCTGAAGTGCCTCTCCTCACTGTCTAGTCAGGATTAGCATAGAGCAACAGATAGCTGCTAGTGGATGACACACAAGCTCTTCCCTCCTTTGCTGCTGGGCCTTTGCTCAGGTGTTCAAGCTGAAAAATCTTTCCTCTCTTCTCCATCTTGTTGTTAGGTGCCGTCGAGTCGTGTCTGACTCATAGTCATAGCGACCCTCATAGGGTTTTCAATGGCAGATTGTTTCGGGATTGCCTTGGGAGTGGGTTGCCACATCCTTCTCCCATTTTTGCAGTGCTGGGAATCGAACTCAGGACCTCAGAGACTGCAGAGTGATGCTCTACCAACTGAGCTAAATCCCAGCCCCCTTCTCCATCTAGGAAATTCCATTCTGACTTTCAGGTCTGGCTCCATATTGCACTATCCGAATTTGCTGCTCAGTCTCCTCTGCTCACAGCACCTACCAAGAGCTCTCACTTCTTCCACCCCTACTTGCAGAGTAAACATGTTCATCATTTGAAAGCTTCCTTTGTTGTTTCTGTTAACTTTTATTGAGTGCTTGCCATGTTCCAGGAGCTGCACAAGGAATTTTGTATGTCTATCTCATTTTTCCTTCCTCTTCCTCTTCTTCTTCTTCTTTCTCCTCCTCCTCCTCCTCCTCTTCCTTCTTCAGTGTGCTGGCGATTGAACTCAGGGCTCCTTGCATGCTGGGCAAGTGCTGCTACTGGGCTACATCCCCTAGCCCCATTATCCCATTTGACTTTCTATAACCTTGATAATTATTTCCCTTTATTATTCTCATTTTCCAAATAAGGAAACTGAGACATGGAGAGGTTAAGTAACTTTTAATAAGCGGAAGGGCTGCCTCCAAAGAATATATCCTTAGTTGCTATGCATTACTGCAGCCTGTGGTTTTGACATCTAGATCAATGCCTGGCTCTGAGTGATCATGTAAGTGGGAAGATATGCATAGCAAAGTGTACAAGGGATATATTAGAATGGGACCAATTGGAATGAGGGAGGCCACCTAGAAGGCTGTTGGTATAACTTAGGCTGAGTTAATGAGGCCTCCATTATATATTTGGATGAGCTTTCTGGAAGTACTACTGAAAATTTAATAGTTAATGAGCTTTTACAGTGGATAGTAATAGAAAAAGAAGATCAGATAGCTTTAGGGAAAGCCCCACTTTGGACTGGAACTGGGGACATCTTATGTGAAACAGAGGAACTTCACAGTTTTCCTGATCAGCACTTTCAGAAAGGACTAGAAAGAAATGCTAGTAGAGAAGGCTGGAGAGGTTGGAATCCTCAGCATTTGAGCCAAGTAGGGCTAGGGAGGGCTGGGATTTAGCTCAGTTAGTAGAGCGCTGCTCTGCAGTCTCTGAGGTCCCGAGTTCAATTCCCAGCACCACAAAAATTGGAGAAGGGCCTGGCAATCCACTCCCAAGGCAATCCTGAAACAGTCAGCCATTGAAAACCCTATGAGGGTCGCAATGAGTTGGATACTGACGTGATGGCACCTAAGAACAACAGGGCTAGGGATTGAAAGGAAGTTCAGGGAGAGTAGAAGTGGAGGGGGAAGCAAGTGAATCTGAGCAGTTACCAAGGCTTTTAGGAGGACCAGGTCTGCTCAGAATGGAATATGTTGCAGAAATCTTCAGAATACCAAACCCTGGTAAAAGAGTGATAACCGAGAAGCACAGCTGATGGAAAGGGTCACTACCTATCTCTTATAGTGGATTTGAAAAAAATTCCAAGAGTTCCTAAAGGTAGCTGGACATGGTGGTTCATTCCTGTAAATCCAGCAACTCAGGAGGCTGAGGCAGGAGGATCACAAGTTCAAGGCCAGAGGAAGCTTGTACAACTTAACAAGACCTTGTCTCAAAATAAAAATTTAAAAAAGGGTTGCTGCTCAGTGGTAAAGTGGTTGCCTAGCACAGACCCTGAATTAATCCTAAATACTGCAAAGAAAAAAATGAAAAAGTTCCTGAAGGAGCCCTGGATTTTAGTGCCCAATGACTCTGGCAGATGTTTGAGTTCAGTAAATATTTGTTGAACAAATGAATGAATGGCTCTGTAGAGAGCAGGTCAACTTTTCTGAGGGTCATGATCAGTTTATGGTAAGCAGTCCATAAATATTTGCTCAATGTTACTGAATAAAAGTGTCAACCCTAGTTTCTCCTCTCACCATATTGCAGTGTACAATCAATACCCCTCGACTCTCTCCCAACACATACTAGGTGGTATGTAAAAATTAGGGAACCTGTAGGCATTCTCTTGACCTGGCTTTGCCACCTCTGCTGGGGAACTTCAGAAGGAGAGAGGTGGGCTGATTTACCAAGCATGGGCTTGAGCAGAGAACTGGAGGCAATTCAGGCTGCAAATTTTCCTCCTTTGAAATCTACAGATAATTGACTTAGCTCATGATTTACCTTGGCAGAGTAGACAGGGTTCACAGTAGTAATCAGGACCATTAAAAAAAAAAAAAAAAGCAACTGTGTTTATTCTAAATTTGCTGCTAGGTTACAGCAATCTGAGCTGGGATTTGGCTCAGTGGGTAGAGCGCTGCGCTGCAGTTTCTGAGGTCCGGAGTTCAATTCCCAGCACCGCAAAAATGGGAGAAGGACCTGGCAATCCACTCCCAAGGCAATCCCGAAGCACTCAGCCATTGAAAACCCTATGAGGGTCGCTATGAGTCAGATACTGACTCGACGGCACCTAACAACAACAACAAGGTTACAGCAACAAATCTTAGAAAATGGAGAGGTTGGTTGTTTCCCATAGAGTAGTAACAAGTTTACTCTGGTCTTGGTAGTTAGGGACTCATACTATATTTACTGTTGTTGCTGCTGTTAGGTGCTGTTGAGTTGGTATCTGACTCATAGCGACCCTGCATACAACAGGTGAAACATTATTGTCAGTGCTTCTCTGCTGTTCATAGGGTTTTCAATAGTGGATTGATTTTTGGGAGCGGGTTGCTAGGTCAGTCTCCTAAGCCTACAGCACCTGGTGTTCCCAGGCAGTCTCCCAGCCAAGTACTAACCAGGTCCGACCCTGCTTAGCTTCTGAGTTCTGAAGGGATCGGATGCCACAGGGCTATGACATATATACTACATTAGCTTCTTATTACTGCCATGACAAATTACCACAAATATAGTGCCTTTAACAACATGGAATTTATCATTTTACAGTTCTATAATTCAGAAGTCTAATACAGGTCCCAGTGCACTAAAATCAGAGTGTTAGCAGAGCTGTTTCTTTCTGGATATTTCAGGATAGAATCTGTTTCTTTGCCTTTTCCATTTGCTAGTGACTGCCTGCATTCCTTAGCTTGTAGTTTCCTCCCTTCATCCGTTCCTTTATCTTCAAAGCTGGACTTTGTATCTCTTAGGATCTGATTTTGTAGTCACATCTGCCTCTCTGCTTCTTCTTGTCTGTCTCTCTCTTCCACTTTAAGGATATATTTGATTATGCTGGGCTTTCTTTGTAGTTTATATAATTCACAGTAATCTTATTGTAAGATCAACTGATTAGCAACCTTACTTCTATCTGCAATCTTAATTCTTTTTTTTTTTTTGTGGTAGTGGGGTTTGAATCCAGGGCCTCGCGCTTGCATGCTTTGCAAGTGCTGTACCACTGAGCTGCACCCCCAGCCCTTTTTCTTTTTTTTTTTTTTTTTAGTTTTTGAGACTGAGTCTCGCTAAATTATGCAGACTGCCTCTGGTCTCAAACTTGCGATCCTCCTGCCTCTACCTCACCAGTTGCTGGGATTACAGGCATGTGCCACAACCCCCAGTTTGCAATCTTAATTCTTTGCCATGTAAAATAACATATTCACCAATTCTTTGGAATTAGGATGTGCTTCTCTGTAAGTGATCATTATTCTCCCTATCACAATGTACTGACTTAATAATCTGTACTAAATAGGAGTGACTTCAGATAGGGTTCAAAGAAAGAATCTCTGAGAAACCATGGCCATTTTGGAGTTTTAGTTTCCTAGCAGACTGCTGAAGAGTCAGAATGAGAAGCCCGGTACAGTGGCTCACGCCTGTAATCCCAGCGGCTTGGGAGGCGGAGGCCGGAGGATCACAAGTTTGAGACCAGATGCAGTCTGTGTAACTTAGTGAGACCCTGTCTCAAAAAGTAAAAAAATGGGCTGGGGACTCAGCTTAGTGGTCCAGTACTTGCAAAGCATGCAGGCATGAGGCCCTTGCTTCAACCCCCAGTACTGCCAAACAACAACAACAACAACAAAATGTCAGAATGAGCAGCTCATGAGTATTAAGGAATTCACAGCCACAGAGAACAGCAGGTCTGAAATCACAAGGCCTGGTGGAACCTTTTTTTCCTTGAAAATAATTGAGGGCATTAGAGAATTGATAACCTGGGTCAGATTCAGTGACAACGTGTAAAAGGTGCTAGAATTCAGATGCTCTGCTGGATGAAGAGAAAGATAGAGATGAATAAGGAGCCAGGTGCAGTGCCTCAAGCCTGTATTCCCAGCGGCTCAGGAGGCAGAGGCAAGAGGATCCCAAGTTCAAGACCAGATGTAGTCTGCGTAGCTTAGTGAGACCCTGTCTCAAAAAGTAAAAAAATGGGCTGGGGGTGCAGCTCAGTGGTCCAGCACTTGCAAAGCATGCAAGTGTGAGGTCCTGGGTTCGGACCCCAGTACCGCAAAAAAAAAAAAAAAAAAAAAAAAAAAAAAAAAAAAAAAAAAAAAGAAAGAAAAAGAAAAAGAATAAGGAGATGGAGGACAATTGGAGGTCTGGTCAGTAAAAGGACAATTTGGTGTTCTGAGTAAGTACTGATGATTTAAGGCAGTAATAATGTCCATCTTGAGCTATTCTCACTGTGGGCATTAATACATGATTAGGTGCCTTGAGCTCTCTAAAGTGACCGGATTCTTTGCTTTTGGCAATATTAGCACAAAGTGTTGATAAAGAACACAGAGAGCTGGGCACAGTGTCACACACATATGATTTCAGCACATGGGAAGTTGAGGCAGATTACAAATTGGAGCCCAGTTTGGGCTACATAGTGAGACCCTGCCAATAAATAAATAAGTAAACAAACAAACAAACAAACAAAAATACCACAGACATACTTGATTTTGAAATGGGTAAATATATCAGAACTTAATAAAAAATCTCTTTGTTCTGAGTGAGGATGAGGATTGGGGGTGGGAGGAGGATTATATGTAATCTCTGAAAACATTTGCTCCTTAGAGAAGAAAATGAAAGACGACTTTAAGGTAAAAAGTCTGAGACCTACTGCAGGAAGGGAGACTGTGTCACCAAAAAGCTGGTGAGGGTCCTTTTGCTCTACCTAGAGAGAAATGAGTAGGCAAGGAGAGGCCCTTCAAATGCTAGTCTTTGGCAGCATCTGTACCCATAATAGTTTGATGGCAGTGAACAGTGATAGCAGACAGATAGGAGCAACAGCAGCAAGTTGTAGCTTCTCGGTTAGAGCTCTTATGTGGACAGGGAGGTCGAGTTTCCTTAGCCTTTCAAGTTTTACAGCTCCTGTGTAGGCCCAGGAGGTCAGGATTCCTCATCCCTTGACAGCAGCTGGTATTGCACCTTCTGGGCAGGACTAGGTATCTGGATTCCTCAATCCTAGATAGTGACCAGTGTTACAGCTCCCAGACTTGGTCTGTCTGAGATCCTTGGTCCTCAAGGCTCAATAGCTCTCTGAAACTCTTCCAGTGACCAAGGCCTACAGTTTCTCTTTTCTGGTTCTTTACATCCTTCTGTCATCCCTCTTCTTCCTGCTCTGGTCATTTTCTTGAGCTGTTCAGCTGCCCCTATTGTTATGGCTACTGTCAGTATTGCCACTATTTGAGAGGTAGCCATTATGGTCTTGCTACTGCTGCTGCTGGTTGCTAGTCTTACGGCCTCTCTTGTTCTTCAGCTGTCAAGCAGTCAGCCACTTTGGTGCTTCTGCAGCTTGGTGTTCTGGCTACTCTGCTGTCTCTGCCACTGCTGCTCCACTGTCTCTGCCATCACTTGCCACTGCCATTACTGCTATTTTGCTGTCTCTGCTGCTTCTTTCTTTGTGTTACAAGCTCAGCCCACACTACTAAAAGTAGGCAAAGACCACTTAAGAGAAGCCTTTTATTGAGCTTAATGTTACACTGATGACTGAGGTTTGGCTCAGTTGGTAGAGTGCTACTCCACACTCTCTGAGGACCGGGTTTGATCCCCAGCACTGCAAAAATGGAAGAAGGATGTGGCAATCCATACCTGAAGCAATCCTGAAAACAATCAGCCATTGAAAACCCTATGAGTGTCACTATGAGTTGGATCCAACTCCATAGCACCTAACAACAACAACAATGTTACACCACCAGGGGGCAGCACAGGAGGGTGTCTTCTGCCCAGCTTATTAAGTGAGCCGAACAGCCTTTCTATATAGCCAGAGAAATGGAGTTTGTTCCAATCATAGAAACCTTTCATGTAAATGAAGATTTGTGTTTGCACCAACCACAGTAGTCACTTTTGACCAGTCATAGCAGTCCCTCTGCTGGGCTACCAGGGGAAGTGCTTCCCCTCGTGCCTGGGTTGGTCATCCAGAGTTCACTGAGAGTTGTGATAGCAAAAAGCCCAGTGCAAACAGCAAACTGTTTGAAACAGCCATGGCTGGTGCTGCACCTTCAAAAGCTGGAATTGTGCTGCAGCAGCAATTGTCATGTGGCTCCCTCAAGACAACTATGAAGTGTTCAAAACCACCAGTGTTGGTATGAGCATGGTTCAGCTGGCTGCTTGACTGAGAGTTCTTTACTCAAAGCAGTCGGAGTAGCAAGGGAGAGTCTACCAGCTGCCAATTAGGGATCCTGCTCATCCCATCCCCTGACACCAGTGTTTCCTTGTAGAAAATAAAGCAGCGGAAGGGGCAGTCACAGTAAGAATTTTTAAAACTCCTTATCATTAACATTAATATTGGTTTTAACAGTATATTAACAAATCTGCACACCTAGCACCTCAAGGAGAGATAGGTTCCCCTCATCTGTTACAACCAGATTCAGTCTATCACCACAGGTATAGAGTGGAGCAGCATGGGTAGTGTGTCAGGGAGGAAGGACTCTAGGTGGGCTCTATCCACCACCGTACCCTTCCACTGCAGCCTTTTAGCTGCTTCCAGGAGTTGAAACCAGTATGTAAGATCCAGCCCTGTCCCTGCCTTTTCATTTGTCCATTACCGGGAGACTCTGGTCTGCTACTTACCCATAATTCATTCATTTTTCGAGGCTCATAACAATGGTTTCTCTCCCAAGACCTGCCTTGCAATTTCAGTGTTCTGTTCTGTTCTATCCTATCCTATCCTATCCTATCCTATCCTATTCTATTCTAATTAGCTTTTCTGAGACAAGGTCTTACTGTGCAGCCCCAGGCTGGCATGGAATTATTCGTTCCTTCTTTCTTTTCTCCTTCTTGCCTTTCCTTTTTATCCTAAGCTTATAAAATATGGTTCTCATGATTCTAATCTCCTCTGAGACACAAGTGCCTCTGAGAATCTGATAAAAGTTATGGACTCTTCATCTTAAACAAAACACACATTTTTATATATTACCATATGTATTAGTCAGCTCATCAGTGCTGTGGCAGAGAAACTGACCAAGGCAAACTTATGGGGGAAGAGGTATTTATTGGGGGCTTATGAGTAGAGGATTTAGTCCATAAAGGTAGGAAGGTATGGTTACAGGGTAGGCATCTGGTCAGATGGCGGGGCCCATGGCAGGTAACTTCACAGCATGACAGGGCAGGAGGTAGAAAGAGCTTATTGGAACTGCATGTCTGAGATAAAGCTCCCAAGGTCCACACCCAGGGAGCCACTTCCACAAAGCTAGCATCCCACCTCCCAAAGTTCCATTACCTCCACAAACAGCACCACCAGCTGGGGATCAAATGTTGAAACTCATGGCTTTTATGGGATATTCATATCCAAACCATAACACCATAGATCTTTTGAAGCCTCTTCATAGGTATCCTAGAAATTCATGGATTCCAGATTGAGAAATCTTTTCTTATCATAAATGATAAATCTTTTCTTATCATAAATGATGATATCCGAGGAAAAATAACCAACTTAGGAAGAATCTGCAGCAAACACAGACAAAAGAGACCTGATGCTCCTTTTTTTCCATTCTTACTGATTTCAAACAAACTTTATGTATGCTTGAAATTTATGGAACATTTCAAGCATGTATCAAAGTAGAGGGATTTGCATAACAAATCATTATATACCAATGATTTGGCTTCAACAGTGAATACGCCATCTTGTTTTATCTATGTCTACATCCATTCTCCACATACCAGACATATCATTTCATCAGTAAAACCTTCAGTATATATCACTAAAGATGAAAGACTCTTTAAAAAGGACATTACTGCCATGTCACAAGATTATTATCATTTTTTAAAAGTAACAATAATTCCTTAGTATAATCAGATTCAGTTGTTTAAATTTCTGTGAGTCTTATAATTTATTTTTATTTTTATTTTTTAAATACTTGGTTTATTTGAACCAGGATCCACACATTCATCTGACTTCTGACCTTTCAAATGGTTATTAACAGTGGCTCCATTTTTTTGGCAAAACAAAGAAAATGAATAGGCAGATAGTCAGTGAATTTAGGCTATAGTTAACCAATCTAAATTAAGGAAACTAACATACAACAAGTTTTCCAACTTGACTTTTTCAAATGATTGACTTTGCTATTTATATTTTGATTTTATAGTCTTAAGAGTCAAGAAATCAATGATTTATCCTTCTCTCCCTCTCTCTTGGTGCTTTGGGCTTGGGAGAAAGACCTGGCAACACAGTCCCTGCAAAAAACCAATTCGCCATTGATAACCCTATGAACAGCAGAGAAGCACTAACAGTAGTGTTTCATCTGTTGTACATAGGGCCACTATGAGTCAGACACCAACTCAACGGCATCTAACAACAACAACAACAACATCCTTCCCTCTAGACTCCCATTGTCTTTTATGCTGTGTCAGGTTTCTATGGATAGTACTGAGTATTACACTCAGTTAATCCCTGTCCTCTGGATTTAGAAACTAGTGGAGAAGCCAATGTGAATAACTATCCATAAAAACAACAAATACACACACACGGCTATCTATATATAATTATTAGTCTGGTGTGGTTGTGTATGCCGGTAACCCCAGCACTAGGGAGGTAGAGGCAAGAGGATCAAAAATTGAGGTCAGCCTTAGCTACATAGAGTGTTCCAGGCTAGCCTGTGCTAAATAGACCCTGTCTCAAAAAACTGAAAAAACGTTGTTGTTGTTGTTGTTAGGTGCTGTCGAGTTGTGTCCGACTCATAGCGACCCTCATAGGGTTTTCAATGACAGATTGTTTCAGGATTGCCTTGGGAGTGGGTTGCCACGTCCTTCTCCCATTTTTGCGGGGCTGGGAATTGAACTCGGGACCTCAGAGACTGCAGAGCAGTGCTCTACCAACTGAGCTAAATCACAGCCCATTTTTGTTGTTAGGTGTCATCAAGTCTTGTTCAACTCATAGCCATCCTATGTATAACAGTACGAAACACTCTCTGACACTATGCCATGCCCGGCACTATTGTCAATGCTTCTCTGCTGTTCTTAGAGTTTTCAATGTCGGATTGTTTTGGGGATTGCCAGGTCCTTCTCCCTAACCCTGCAGCACCTGGTATTCCTAGGCAGTCTCCCATCCAAGGACTAACTTAGCTGACCCTGCTTAGCTTCCAAGATTAGGCAGGATCAGATGCTAGGGTGCTATGGCTGCAGATGAAAAAAATATATAAATAAGTAAATACACACACACATATATAAAATGTATATAATATATAATAAATATATATAGTTTATGAGAAAATATATGTAAAGTATCAAAGAACTCATGAAACTAATATTCATTCATGGAAAGTTATTTGATACTTAACCAAGCTCTGGACATTGTACTGGATGCTAGGTTCATATAAGACATAGTTCCCACCCTCCTAGAACTTACAGAAGGACCACAAGCTACTTATCGGGTAGGCTACTGTATTGGGCTCCAGAAGAACATAAGGATGAAAAATACATGGTTCCTACTGTAGGGAATTCATGTGCTAAAAGATAAGCTAGGTAAGTAAATTAAGTCCAAAATAAAGCAAAGACTTTATATAGGAGTCTTCATAACTTAGCTGGAAATGAGACTATATATTCTAGGAAATCATGTTAATTAAGTTAAAGCACCTATGGTGATAAGGGGGCTGGGATTTAGCTCAGTTGGTAGAGCACTGCTCTGCAGTCTCTGGGGTCCCGGGTTCAATACCCAGCACCACAAAAACGGGAGAAGGACATGGTAATCCACTCCGAAGGCAATCCCAAAACAATCAGCCATTGAAAAAAAACCCTAGGAGGTTTGCTATGAGTTGGATACTACTCGACGGCACCTAACAACAACATGGTGTTGATGAAGATACTGATGTTAAATGGGTGCATTTGAAGATTTTGAATAATATTTTATAAATATATAAAATGTAGTATTTCTCATTAATATATATTATTTTACATATATGCAAAATTTGTTTCATCTGAAAATATTTTAATGTGCATTTCTAAAAGATGGATTCTTAAAAAAAATCACAGCACCTCCTAAAAAGAGGGTAATTTCTTTAATATCATAAAAGTTCTAGTCAGTACTCAAATTTCCTATTGTCCTATATTTTGAATATTTTTTTTTTTTTTTGCGGTACTGGGGGTTGAACCCAGGGCCTCGCGCCTGCATGCTCTGCAAGTGCTGGACCATTGAGCTGCACCTCAGCCCATTTTTTTTTACTTTTTGAGACAGGGTCTCGCTAAATTATGCAGACTGCCTCTGGTCTCGAACTTGTAATCCTCCTGCCTCCGCCTCCCGAGCTGCTGGGATTACAGGCGTGCGCCACCTTAAAGACTTTTTTTAAAGAACGGTTTTATTTTCACGTTGAGAGAAAAGTAAAAAGATTTCCCATTTACCTCTTGCCCCCACACATGTACAGCCTTCCCCACTGTCAACCTCCTCAACAGAGTGTACATCATAATTGATGAGCCTACAGTGACTCATCATTATTACCCTAATGACATAGTTAATGTTATGGTTAAGTCTTAGTGTTGTACATTGTGTGAGTTTGGACAAATGTATAAAGACATTTATCCACCATTATAGTATGATACAGTGTATTTTTCACTGCCCTATAAAATCCTCTGTGCTTCCTTCCCTCCCCTCTAACCCTTGGCAACCACTGTTCTTTTTATTCTCTCCACAGTTTTGCCTTTTCCAGAATGTCATGCAGTTGGAATTATGCAGCACTGTAAACTTTTCACATTGGCTTCTTTCACCTAGAAATATGCATTTGAGGTCTCTGTATGTCATTTTATGGCTTAGTAGTTCTTTTTAGTGCCAAATACTATTCCATTGCCTAGACATACCATAGTTTATCTGTTCATGTAATGAAGGACATCTTGATTGCTTATAGCTTTCAGCAAGTACAAATAAAACTATAAACGTCTATGTTCAGGTTTCTGTGTGGACCTACATTTTCAATTCTTTTGGGTACATACCAAAGAGCATAACTGCTGGATCATATGGTAAAAATATGTTTTGTTTTGTAAGAAACTGTCTTCCAAAGTGGCTTTCCTACCAGCAATGAATGAGAGTTCTGTTGTTTCATATCCTTGTCAGCATTTGGTGGGGTTAGTGTGCTGGATTTTGCCATCCTAATATAGAAGGTATGTAGATGACGATGATGATGATGATGATGATGATAGTTTGTTGTTGTTGTTGTTGTTAGGTGCTGTTGAGTCAGTATCTGACTCATAGCTATGCTCATAGGGTTTTCAATGGCTGACTGTTTCAGGACTGCCTTGGGAATGGACTTCCAGGTCCTTCTCCCATTTTTCCGGTGCTGGGAATTGAACTTGGGACCTCAGAGACTGCAGTGCAGCGCTCTACCAACTGAGCTAAATCCCAGCCCCAATAATAATAGTAATTTTATTTAATTAATATTTAATAATAATAATAATTATTATTTTTAGTACTGGGGGTTGAACCCTGTGCCTCACACATGCTAGGCAAGTGTTCTAGCACTGAACTGCATCCCTTGCTCTGCCTCCCTTTTTATTTTGAGACAGTCTTGCTAAGTTGGGTAGGCTGCCTCTGGTCTTGAATCTGTGATCCTCTTGCCTCAGTCTCTTGAATTCCTGGGGTTACAGGCATGCACCACAGCACCTGACCAAAATTCAGTGTTTTTGTTTGTTTTCTTTTTCTTTTTTCTTTTTCTTTTTTTTTTTTTTTTTTTTTTTTTTTTTTTTTTTTTTTTTTTTTTTTTTTTTTTTTTTTTTTTTTTTTGTGGCAGTGCTGAGGAGGGTCTAACCCATGCTAGGGTAGCACTCTACCACTGAGCCACTTTCCCAGCCCATGTATGTATATTTAGATACCTTTTAAGAAAATTTTCAGTTAATTGTTTGAATAAGGATCCAAATAAAGCCACAAATTGCAGTTGGCACATTGTTTCTTTTAACCCACCTCAAATTTCTTTTAGTAGAAAATGGTATTTTAAGAGACCACAATCTAGGTGCTGATGATACTTATTTCTGCTGGTTGATGATTTTCTCTAGGTCCTTTGAGTGGATAGAGTCTGGATTTTGCTGATTGTATTCCCATGGCGTTTTCCACAGAACTCCATATCATTGTATTTTCAGTAAATTGGCAGTTGGACTTAGTGTCTTGATCAGATTTAGGAACAATTTATTTGGTAAGATTACCTCATGCCCCATACTGTCTGGTTGTCTCTCTTTTGTGATGTTAGCAGCCATTGAAAACCTATGCAATCCATTAGGGATTGCAAAATGGTGATGTTCTATCATTCCTTTTTTTTTTTTTTTAAGTCATTCTTTTTTCATTTATTCTCTTCCATGTTGTTGTTGTTGTTGTTAGGTGCCGTCGAGTCGGTATCCAGCTCCTAGCGACCCTCTGTACGACAGGGGAAACACTATTGTCATTGCTTCTCTGCTGTTCATAGGGTTTTCAATGGCAGATTAATTTTTGGGAGCGGATTGCCAGGTCCTTCTCCTAAGCCTACAGTTTCTGGTGTTCCCAGGCGGTCTCCCATCCAGGTACTAACCAGGCCTGACCCTGCTTAGCTTCCGAGATCTGACGGGATCGGATGCCACAGGGGTACAGCTGCAGGCATTCTCTTCCATAGTGAGAAACTTTTCTCATCTACTCTATGGTACAACTTATGTAAGAAGGCCCAGATATAAATCAAGTACATTAGCAGACATTACGATAGCACTTGAACTAAAGTGGAGAAGGAGTAATAAAATAATGAAGTAAAGCAACATGTTGTTGTTAGGTGCCCTTGCATCGGGTCTGACTCATGGCAACCCCCAAAGAGTTTTCAATGGTTGTTTGTTTCAGGATTGCTTTGGGAGTGGACTGTCACATCCTTCTTCCATTTTTGCAGTGCTGGGGATTGAAAAGTGCTGCGTCCTCAGAAAGTACAGGGCAGTACTCTACCAACGGAGCTAAACCCAGCCAAAAGCAGGATGTTATTGTTGTTATTGTTAGGTGCTGTTGAGTTGGTATCTGACTCATAGTGACCTATACAATGGGTAAAACAATATTGTTACTGCTTCTCTGCTATTCATAGGGGTTTCAATGGCAGATTGTTTTTTAGGACTGGGTTTCTGGGTCCTTCTCCCAAGCCTACAGCACCTAGTGTTCCTACACCGTCTCCCATCTAAGTACTAACCAGGCCCAACCCTGCTTAGCTTCTGAGATTTGATGCCACAGTGGTAAGGCTGTAGGCATATAAAAGCAGGATAGACAGCTTTAAAAATATAGGAGGGAAAAGGAGATATTTAATTAGAGATGAAGAATTCCAACAAAACTCCATATTTTTCAGACTGAAAGAATGGGAAAAAAGTGTTATAATTGGCAGAAACTGGACATTTAGAAATAATAAGTTGTATTGTGGAAGAAGGTGATAAATCTGGTTTGAGAAATTTTAAGCTAAAACAAACTGTGGAACATGCAAATAGTGATGTCTAGCTTATTGTTGTTTTTAGGTGCCATTAAGTCAGGTCTGACTCATAGCAACCCTATGTACAACAGAATGAAACCCTACTCTCTGCCAGGCACACAATCTTTTTTATGTTTAAAACCATTGTTGTAGCCACTGTGTCAATCCATCTAGTTGAGGGTCTTCCTTTTTTTCACTGACCCACCACTCTCCCAAACCTGATGTCCTTCTCCAGGGATTGGTCCCTTCTCACAACAGGGCCAAAATACATCGGACACAATCTAGCCATCCTTGCTTCCAAGGTGTACTTGGGTTGCACTTCTTCTAGAATGGATTTGTTGGTTCTTTTGGAAGTCCATGGTATATTCAGTATCATCTAGCAGGCAGTTGGAAATGTGTGGTGAGAGCTTTGGTGTAGTCAGGGAGCAGAACTGGAGAACTGGTCATCATTTGCGCGAAGGAATAAAAGCTGCTGCTATCTTGAGTGGTGAGAAGTGGATAGAAACAAATTGTGCATGTGGGGATGTGGTATGAGAATAGAAATGTGGTGTATTGTGGAGAGAAGAAAATGACCCAGCAAAAATGACAGCAAAGGGAAGAAAGACAAAATTAGTGGCCAGAGAGCCAGAGTCAAGATAAGGTCAAAGAAATCAGCAGAGGAAGAAGTTTCATTAAGGACAGTGAGTAGCTCTGTCAAATGTCACAAAGATTGTGGAAACAAATCATATCTGAAATCATTCAGTATTGCTAATCTTGAGAATATAGAGTATGTTACTCCTAGTAAGAACTGTCAGCATTAATTTTGAAACTAACTGTTGTTGTTAGGTGCCATTGAGTCAGGTCCAACTCATAGTGACCCCATGTATAACAATCCTGGCACTATGTCAAGTGCCTCTCTGCTATTCATAGGGTTTTTGATGGCTGATTGTTTTGGGGATTGTTTTGCAAGTGGACTGCCGGGTCCTTCTCCCCCCCCCCCTTTTTTTTTTTTTAGGTACTGGGTCTTGAACCCAGGGCCTCACGCTTGTTTGCTTTGCAAGTGCTGTACCACTGAGTTGCACCCGTAGCCCATTTTTTTTTTTTTACTTTTTTAGACCAGGTCTTGCTAAATTACACAGACTGCCTCTGGCCTCAAACTTGCGATCCTCCTGCCTCTCCCTCCCAAGTCACTGGGATTACAGGCATGTGCCTGGCTTCTTTTCCCATTTTTGCAGTGCTGGGGATTGAACCCAGGGCCTTGGAGAACACAGAGTGGCACTCTAGCAACTGAGGGAAACTTATATTTTAATTCTCTTTTCAAGTTTAAGAAAGGAATATATCCATTAAAATGAGTCTGAACTAAAAAAAAGAAAGGAAAAAAAAAAAAAAGGAAGGCCCAGATAAATTGTTTATCAGTTTTCAAAATGATGAGTTGGCTCGTTAGCATTATCTTCCAATGGTGACAAATTAGTTAAATATTTTGAATGTGTATGTGTGTGCTAGGGGTAGAACCTATGGCCTTACACATGTGAGGCAAGCACTCTGCCATTGAGCTATACTCCCTGCCTCTGGTCAATTTTTAAGGTGACAAACTCATAGATTTTTAACATATTTGGTATATTCAGTCTGTTTCAGATATTACCCTCATTGATGCTCAAATTGTTCTATTTTTCACAAGGATCCTCTTTAAGTAGGCTCCTGAGTACTTTTGACATGACTCTCATTATCTTTAAGTACTTCCTTACTATCTGATATGACCAGATGTTTTAGACACATCTTGTACATTTCCTGACTTAGTCCTGTGATCAGCCATTTCTCCAAGGAGCTCTGATCCCTTTTAGTAGAAAACAGTATTTTAAGAGACTAATTATACCCATTGCTACTGGTTGGTCATATGTTCTAGGCCTTTTGAAAGGCTAGAGCTAAAAAATAAAAACTCACTAGTTTAAAAACACTTACTGCTAAAAATACACTATATATTCTTGTTGATACTTCTAACTCAAGTTCAGAACTACATGGCTTTACTTACCTTCTGTCTTACAACAATTATGTCTCCTTTCTCCCCTGGTGAGAAGCCCAGTTCTCAACCACATTGGCTGTGACAGAATAAGTTTACATAGTTACTCATCTGTTTTATCTCTATGCAAAATGGCCTCAGTTACATAATACCAATACAGTATATTCTCAAATCTAATCTGCATCCTTTCAACAGTTACAGAGGGCTGAAAATCAGATGCATATGGATTGCTGTTATTCTAATGAGCATCTGATTTTTTAGTTCTCTAAAACTATTGAAAGAATGTGGATTAGATTCAAGAATAGATGGTACCATAACCAAAAATTGTGATAACTAAAAAGCAGTTTAAAATTTTTCTTTTTTGTCCTTAGTGTATATGCCACTAGGGATTTTCAATCAGTTTATTATGTTTTCACTGTGTGTGTGTGTGTGTGTGTGTGTGTGTGTATGTTAGGAGTTGAACTGGTGCACACGCACCAAGCACTCTACTGCTGAGCCAAATCCCCAGCCCAGTTTATTATGTTTTAATGTTACTTGAAATAATTTCTCTTGGAATAGTTATACTATCAATTTCACATCTGTTTTCATTTTGTTTTTGATTTTTGGGAATTACTTTTTTAAATTCTAATTTTGATATAAAATTATTTAAAATATTTTCAAAATAAAGTATATTCAAAGACATCTACCCTTTGTCCTTGTTTCTTCTATCTTCTATCTTCCTTGTCTATGTTGTTAGGTGCCACTGAGTTGGGTCCAACTCATAGTGACCCTTGTAAGGTTTTCAATGGTTGATTGTTTCAGGATTGCTTCAGGTGTGAACTGCCACATCCTTTTCCCATTTTTGCAGTGGTGGGGATCGAACCCAGGTCATCAGAGTGTAGGGCAGTACTCTACCGACTGAGCTAAACCCCAGCTGTTAGGTGCTATTGAGTCAGGTGTGACTCATAGTGAACCCCAGAGGGTTTTCAGTGGCTGATTGTTTCAGGATTGCCTCCGAAGTGGATTGCCATGTCCTTCTCCTGTTTTTTGCACTGCTGGGGATCGAACTTGGGTCCTCAGAGAGTGCAGAGCAGCACTCTACCAATTGGGCTAAACCCCAGCAATCTCCTTCTGTATAGGTAACTATTTTAAAAAAGTTTTTGTAGATTATTCTTTATTTGTTTTTAAGTATAAACAGTTTTTTATGTTCCAACACTGTTTCTTAGATAAAAGGCAGAAAATTATGCACAACTTTCTCTACTTTGCTTTTAAAATGATATTTTATCTTGGAGAATTTCCATGGTAATACTAATGTGTATTTTAAATGTATTTCTAAAATGAAATGAATAAATTAAATACTTAAGTAGGCATTTGGCTATTTCATCTGTTTCCCTAAAAGTTTAAGTTAACCTCAAAAATTTTTTTTGAATCTTCTTATTAGACAAATAGATTGCCTATGTTCAGTGTTGTGTTTGGTGAGGTGCATAGATGATAACTACAAAATAGTAACTAAACAATAAGTTAGAAAGTTGAGCAAATCTGGAAGAAAAGAGAGGACTTAGTGTGCTGGAGAGCTTTTGGAAAGGGCATATTAGATGACCTGATGACTGGATAATGTGAACAAAGGCATGAAGATGGGAATGTGTACAGTGCCCTTGGGATCAGTCAGCCTGGCTGGAGCTACAGATTTGAGAAAGGTAAACAGATTGGCAGGGATATCAGTTTTGTTTTGTTTTGTTTTTAAATAATTCAGGGTCTTGTGAGGGTATTGATAAAATAGGTGCTATTCATTCTTTTAACAAAGATTTTTTGAGTACCTACTACATGAAAAGTTTGTGTTGGATACAGTGTTGAGGAAGACAGATATAGTCCGTCTTCAAGGAGCAGAAAGAGACATTTCATTACTAAAGGGAATTGCAGTGCTGTGATAGTATGTAAATGGGGGACCTAATTTACTTTGGAAGTTGGGGGTAGTTAGGGAAGCCTTCTAATGAAATGCATTTAGGCTGAAGTCTAAGAGATAATGAAAATGTATTAGCTGCCAGTGGTGGGGTAGGAGCAGCAGGGAGAGAATGGTAGTTCCAGGCAGAGAGAACAACCCTCAGTGAAGATGGTGGGTGTGGTTCCAGCACTGAAAACATGCCAGGTTTGATTTATGGGCTTGAGAGTGTGGGGTAGAGTGGAAAAGAGAGTGAAAGCCAGGTGCAGTGGTGCACGCCTATAATTCCAGTGACTCAGGAGGTTGAGGTAGGAGGATTATGAGTTTGAGGCCAGAGGCAGCTTGCACAACTTAGTGAGACCCTGTCTCAAGTTAAAAATATAAAAGGGGACTGAGGATACAGCTCAGTGGTATAAAAGTTGCATAGCATTCATGAGACGTTGGGTTCAATCCCCCAGTACTGGGGAGGGGGAGACTGAGAGGGAGAGGCAGAGAGGAAGAGAAGAGAAGAGAAGAGAAGAGAAGAGAAGAGGAGGGAAAGGGAGGATGAATTTGAGAGAAATTGCAAAGGAGGACTTGATAATAAAAGGAAACTAACTCCCTGAAGGAGCTGGGATTTAGATCCGTTGGTAGAGCGCTGCTCTGCAGTCTCTGAGGTTTCCGCTTGATACCCAGCATCGCAAAAGTGGGAAAAGGGCGGGGCAATCCACTCCTGAGGCAACCCCGAGACAATCAGCCATTAAAAACCCTGTGATGGTCTCTATGAGTCAGACATGACTCGAGGGCAGGTAATAACAACAACTCCCTGAAGTCACATGTTATTGTTGTTAGGTGCCGTCAAGTTGGTGTCCAACTCATGGCGACTGTACACACAACAGGTGAAACAGTATTGTTAGTGCTTCTCTGCTATTCATAGGGTTTTCAATGGCTGATTGTTTTTTGAGAGGGGTTGCCAGGTCCTTCTCTCAAGACTATAGCACCTGGTATTCCCAGGCGGTCTCCCATCCAAGTACTAACCAGGCCTGACCCTGCTTAGCTTCTGAGATCTGACGAGATTGGATGCCACAGTGGTACGGCTGCAGGTCGAAGGCATATGGTTGGCACTAAATACATGTAAAATGGATAAATAAGTTTGAAATTCCAAATATGAACTTAAAAATGATGGTGCCATGACTATGAATAAATAAGTGAGGACAGAGTGCTATTTCTGGAAGAATATTAGTTTGGTTTAAGACACATGTATCTTGAGGTGCAGCATCCCATTGGCTCATCTAGTACTGAGCTACAGTTTCAAGTTACAGTTGAAATTTTAAGATTCCAGGAAGGGAAACAAAAGGTAGTGAGCTCTTCTTCTTCTTCTTCTCCTCCTCCTCCTCCTTCTTCTTTTTTGTGTGTGTGCAGTACTGGGTGTTGAGCCCAGGGCCTCAATGCTTACACTCTTTGCAAGTACTGTATGACTGAGCTGCACCCCATCCCATTTTTTTTACTTTTTATTTGGAGACAGGGTCTTGCTACATTACGTAAGCTGCCTCTGGTCTCCTACTTGGAATCCTCCTGCTTCTGCCTTCTAAATTGCTGGGATTACACATGTGTGCCACTGTACCTGGCCCATAGTGAGCTTGTCTATGGGAATTAAGGTTAGAAAAAGAAGATGAATCTTAGGACAAAACAGAGGAGACCTGATCAGAGGAGAAGGATGAAGAATTTCAGGATGCTCAAATGTAGCAAACACTCAAATGTGGCAAAGAGGTCTGGGTTTCATTACACCAAATAAGACAGAGTGCTTGATAGCATTTGAAAAGCACCAAACCATTTTACAGATGTATAAGTAGAGTTGTTGTTGTTAGGTGCCTTCAAGTAGTGTCTGGCTCATAGCAACCCTCATAGGGTTTTCAATGGCTGATTTTTTCGGGATTGCCTCAGGAGTGGATTGCCATGTCCTTATCCCATTTTTGTAGTGCTGGAAATTGAAATTGGGACCTCAGAGACTGCAGAGCAATGCTCTACCAACTAAGCTAAATCCCAGCATAGGTAGAGTAGGGAGGTGGAAATGATGTGCGATTTGCAGTTTCAAGACTTGGGCTCAGTCCTAGCTCTACTTTTTATCATGTTTATGACTTTGATCCATAATTATTTAATATTCTCTTGGTCTTAGGCTGCTCACTTATAAAATGAGAAAGAGAATGGCTGCCATATTTATATCTCAAGGTTATTGTGAGGTTCAAAGTTAAAAATATGCATAAACTATTGTATCCCCGCCCCCAGGTATCTCAAGAGTCTTGACATACATAAGGTACTTACGTATGAATGAATGTATGCACACTACTTTGACTACTACTATTTTTGTTTAAACAGAGACCAGATGAAGAAGCTGTGGTGGATCAAGGTGGGACCAGTACAGTTCTCAACATTCATTATGAGAAAGAAGAGTTGGAAGGTAAGAACAGCTGTTCTGTGATCAAGGAAGTTGGGAAGAGGCTGCCTGGTGTGGGAAAAACAGACCTGGGTTTGCCCTCAGGAGACCTGGGTTTGAGTTCTAACTCTTTCTCGCTAGCTCTAAGACCCTGAAGCAGGGGGAATCACTTAACTTCTTTAGCTTTACCTTCTTATCTGTTAAATAAAAGCAAAGATAGCAATAATACCCAACTTACCTGACAGGTATAATATGTTAAGACATGGAGAGCCTATGATTTAAAGCTTTGAGCACTATAAAGTTAAATATAAATATTAAAAAATAACCTATTCCTTGAGAATGCAAAGTACTGAGTGCAGTTCATTGATTTTGACAACTGCCTGGAAATATAAGAATATATAAAATTTTAAAAGAAAATAAAATATGAACTGGGCTCTGTGGTATAATTTGTAATCCCAAAGACTCAGAAAGCTGAGGTAGGAGGATTGCAAATTTGAGACTAGAGGCAGCATGAACAATTTAGCAAGACCCTGCCTCAAAATAAAAAAAAAAAGGGGGCTGGAGGTACAGCTCAGTGGTAGAGCACTTACCCAGCATATGTGAGGCTGTAGCTTCAATCTCCAAGTACTGAAAAAAAATTTTTAAACTCATTTTGGCTATAAAACCCTCCTTTTACCTCATTTCCAATATTCGCTCTTCCTATTCTAACTATACCCATATCTGTCTGTTGTTTTCGTCTGAATAAGAAAAGGGAATGCAGGAACATACCTGTAATATACTAAGAGTTCACAGCGCAAAGTTATGTAAAATTCCAACTGAAGTAAAAGGAAGGAAGAGACATATTTGCTGACTGGTTCTGTCTGGTTTACCTTATTAAGATTCTTCTTCCTTTCTCTCTTCCTCACTCCAGTTTCTCACAAGACCATTGTGTGGTGTCCTGCTTTCCTTTTTCCCAGGGGGCCTACTTGGAGATTTAGCAGTTAGACTGATTCCTAGCCATGGTTCCTATTAGTGGTGACATTCATTTTTCCTAGGGAAAGGCTCATGTCCAGGATAGCTTTAATGAGAAGCCATGTTTGGCTCAAAAGCCTTTGTGAAATATCTGCAGCATGTCCTGCACAATTGAAGGCTATGATACAGCAAGTTTCTGATGCCTGAGACAGCATGTGAAATGTTATCTCTGGACTGCTTGTTCTGGTGATGAGTTTTGCATCAAAGTTGTGCAGCCCTCAGAGAAAACTTGTCCTTTGGATGGGGAAAGAATGAAAGCTATAGAAGGCTGACTCAGCTTCTGGATCTGTCACCATGAGAATTTATGTGGGTGGCTCTGCGGAGGTCAGTGGTATTTGGGTATATCAAGGGCAAGTTTTCTAAGCTATTTTGACCAGATGTATGAAGAGCCAATGTGGGTTTCAGCAAATGGGAGAAAGTGGGAGATGGAAAGGGTGTGGATTGGGAGGCTACTGTTTGTTGAATTCCTCTTGTGTATTAGGCATCAGATTAGGTACTTTATACAGATTGTCTTTTTTGTATTCATAGTATCCTAGGCAGATATAGGTCTTACCCCTTTTTACATATAGGGAAACTGCTTAGGGCCATCTAGCCTAATAATAGGGCAGATGGGGATAGAATCCTGTTGTTTTCATTCTGCCATACTGCTTGCAAGGTAGGAAGTATTCTACGTTAACCATCTAACCTCTATGTCTTGCTCCATCGTATAGACATTTCTATGTGTTTTTTCTGCCTATTCTTCTGTCTCCATATCTGTTGTCTTTCTGCCTGTTCATTATACATTAAGAATGTGTTGCTATCAATTCAATTATCCTCTAGCAATTATCCACTGTATCTTTGTCCTCAGCAAAGAGGTAAGCATTTATGAACACTTTTGCCTACGTGAGAGTAATATAATGAACCTGGACAAGCTCTCTACGATCCTGAGGACTAGGCTCCAACCACAGAGGTCAGCTGAGGAACTGGCAGGAGGAGCAATATCTCCAGATGATATCATCTGTTCCATATGCATGCTCTACTGCATAAAGATGACATTATCAGAGAAGAGTATGCTGGGAAATGGTCCTTTATATGTAGACATTTCTGAAAACTGAAATCTTTTCTGTGTTAGCACTTTAAAAAAAATCACTACAGGCAAATAGCGGACAAATGGTGCCCATGCCCCATACCTGATATGGATCAAGAGCAGCTCTTGAAGGGAAAAGGGAGTTGGAATTTGCTGTAGGGTTGGTCATGCTCTGGAGTCCACTCTGACTCACCCTGAACAGTAACCATAGGAATCAGTGGGCCTGCATGCAGGGTGTCTCTTGAGGCGCAAAATAGCCCCACTTTGATGGAAGATAGAAGTAAATTTTGTTCTGAGTCAATAATATACATGCCATGATACAAGGTTCGATAGCAATAGAGAAACCTCCAGGTCTTATCCCCTTGTATTTCATTTCTGCTACCCACATAAATGGCTGGGATTTGGCTCAGTTGGTAGAGCACTGTGCTGCAGTCTCTGAGGTCCGGAGTTCAATTCCCAGCACCGCAAAAATGGGAGAAGGACCTGGCAATCCACTCCCAAGGCACTCCCGAAACAGCCAGCCATTGAAAACCCTATGAGGGTCGCTATGAGTCAGATACCGACTTGACGGCACCTAACAACAACAACAACAACCCACATAAATAATCCACTTACCCATTTTTAAAACAAATGCTGAGATTTAGTCTCTGGACATTGTTAGAAACTTTGTAAATGTGGATCTTTTTGTGTAAGCTAATTCTATCAGTAAAAGAATGTACACTAAATCATGTTGTTGCTTTCTTGTATTTGAGAAGAGTCAAAAGCAAACATTAGAACAGTTTTCCAAAGATAAACTCAAGCAGGCTTGTTGTTAGGTGCTATCGATTTGGGTCTAACTCATAGCAACCCTATATACAACAGAACGAAACACTCCCCAACACTGTGTCATGCCCGGCACTATTGTCAGTGCTTCTCCGCTACTCATAGGGTTTTCAATGGCAGATTGTTTTGAGAGTGGATTGCCAGGTTCTTCTCCCTAGCCTGTAACACCTGGTATTCCCAGGCAGTCTCCCATCCAAGGACTAACCAGGCTGACCCTGCTTAGCTTCTGAGATAAGGATCAGATGCCAGGGTGCTATGGCTGCAGACCAAGCAGATTAGAAGTCTGGTGCTTCAGTGGGCTCTCCCAGTCCTAATGGAAAACAGGGCAGTTGCATTTGTTAGAGAAATGGCTTTTCCCATTTTTTTCTAGATTATTATTCCTGATTAACTACTAGATTTATAAATCCTGAAATAAGTTTAATACCTTCTAATAAGTTTTTAACAGAGCCTTTTGGTCATATATAACTTAAGAAAGAAAGGTTTGCATCTTTTCCACGTTAGATTTTCCCCTGTAGTTATTAACTTTGAATCAGCTTGTAAGCCCAGAGGAGCAGAACATCCTTTAGTATGTGCTGATGAGGTCTGTGTGAGTGCTTGGTAAACAATGTGTGTGTACTTATACCGTGGTAACCCCAGTCTCTATTTATGGGGTGGGTCATACCTATGTTTTCTGTCCTTCTCCACAAGATTCAGTGTATGTTCACTAATGTTTGCTCTCAGTATATGTATACATATTTATTTTTTAAAAATATTGTGACATTACATTCTTCCTCATAAATTTTCTTAAATTAGAATACTTTATTTGCACATGGATGTTCCCAATACACTAGGTTTGACACTAACTAGAAAAAGGAATGATGAATTAGATGGGAAGAAATAGTGTTTGGGTGAGTTGGCAGGTAGATGAAGGGGACAAAGACTGTGGGTAAGAGAATGGTTGAATGACCAGCAAAGTGGCAACAACATTAGTTTGGTGAAGTCATTGTACTGCCAGAATCCAGTTAGATGGACTGGGCTTTATTGGTGCTGTATTCATTTCCTAGTGTCTATTTGTTTGCATCTTTTCTGCTGATTTCAGCCAGAAAATCCAAATCCCTGCTTTAGAATCCTCAGCCTCGAAACTGATGTCTAATTTTCTGACATCTACTTTGTCCTTAGCTTTGACTGTGCTGAGCTTGTTTTCATTTCTGCTGTTCTTTCTGGTATTTCCAAAGGCAGCCAGAGAATCTTCCCCTAAGATTTAAACTTTATCCTACTTCCTACAGAGTCATCAAAGGTATCTGATGGATGTCTTCCACATTATGCCTCTGACTTGCCTAGTGAGAATTTAGATATCAAGCAAAAGCATACATAATTCAGTCAATAAACATTTACTGAGTCCCCTCTGTGGTCCTTCTCTGCAGCAATAAGTAAGGATAGTAAGACCAGTTGGACCATTGTGTCTCTCCAAAGAATGACCCAACCTGAATCTTTCCTAGGACTTGAACATTAGAACTTAGACTCGCCGTCAAGGAAAAGACCTGGAAAGTCATTTGGTCCAAACCTCCTTGTTTTACTGTATTAGTGACAGTAAATTAATCAATAAGATGAGGTATAATAACATAGGTTCTGCCCAGTCACTGTCTCCTCAATTTCTCTTTATAATGTAGTTATGATTAAATAATACTAGCAGTATCTCAGTGTGAGCCTGGTGGGAGTGTTTGGAAAAAAAACAGAAGGAGCAGTGGAAATCACTTCTGGCCTCTAGCCAGCTGGCCTCAGGGGACTTTTCAGGAAAGAGTAAGCCTTTGATTCAGATGGCTCTATAAAGGACTGAAAGTCAGCTTCAGTGAGGCTATACTTTACTTAAGTCTACCTCTGCCTTGGTGCACCAGTTTTTAACACACCCAAGGTACCATTTTAGGGAACATTTAAAGTGGTTCTCTAGGATATAGTTGTATTTTTCATGTCCCGTGTATTCTTCATGATCTCCCCTTGCATGTCTTTCTGTCCTCTTCCACCTCCTTTCCTTCCCTTTTCTGCCTTGCTTGGGCCCTATTGGCTGTCTGTTTATCTTGGAACGAGCACTGCATACCCAGCTTAGCACCTGTGCACTTGATCTTTCTTTTCCCTTGATTACTTTTCTCCCAGCTCTTCTTCTGCCTTCCCTTTTTTATCACTCATATGTCCTCTCTAATGATCTTAGCTACAGTCTCCTTTCTCCATCACACCTCCTATCACAGACACTTGAGCACTTTACCTTTGATTTGTAGTAATTATCAGTATTTGATATATCTTTTTGTTTTCATAATGTCTGTCTCCCCCACCTAGAGTATGTGTTGTGAAGACTTGGTGCTGCTCATTACTGTATCCCTGGCCTTGGGACAGGATCTGACACAATTAGATGACTCCAGCCTTCTGCTAATGCCACCAGGGTTGATGTCAGTGGTGTACAATAGGGACTTCATTGGTATACTGTAGTGGAACTTTATTAGTTAACAGATGGTATTCAATTTAGTCATTTTCATACTTTATGCACTTTATAGTTTATACTGATAATGTCAGAGGTTTGGACTCCCACATCTTAGCCGATGATCTCCTCTGGCTCTATATTTCTCTTTCTATGAAGTTGCAAGATGGCTACATTACGTTCAGAGTTCTGCCTGTCAAAAATGTCCTGAGATGTGCATGCGGAAACATAAGACTATCCTGAGACAGGAGAAGGTAAGAGGTATGATTCTATCAGACACTAAACATTTTATCTGCCTCCTTGCATTCTAAAAAATCTCCGATCATCTTCTCTTCTAATCCTATTTCTATCTTATTTTGCTTTAGCACTTTGGAATTTCTAAAACAAGGGAGGGCAAAGAAAAGGAGGGGAAAATAGACAAAGCAGTGTTAGAGCAGCACCCATGTGCCACAGTCCAGCTGCGGCCTAGATTGAATGCAGGGTCTCCCAAAGGCAGATGAGGAGTCAGTGGTGGGTAACAGCAAACACAGCAGCTCGGAGGCAGTGTGGATCTGTTCGGTTTATTTCCCAGATAGCCCAGCCTTTTATACAGTTTTTAAAACTTAGGTTATGCAAGCAGTAAGAACAGTGCGCATGGTATCCCACAAAAACAGGCTTCACAAACACATATTGATCACAATAGCCCATAGCCCAGAACACAAACAAGAGCCCACAACTCAGAGCATAAACTTTACCGTCTCTAGGTAACAAACATCAGGGAGGTCAGTTATTCCTTAGGCGTTTTATCAATGACAAATTGTAATGGGGTAGTTTAACTATTATTAACTACTCTGTTTTTAAGTGGAAACTAGGGGCAGTTTATTATTAAGGTGTCACCCTATTGAGTCCACAATATGAAAAATGGGCTTTCTAACTTACCAGATTGTTTAGCTTGCTGGAGGGCCGTTGGTATAGAAATTTTGGTTTGTGTTAACTCAAGGAATTCATGCTGTTGGAAGTCATTCAAGAATTGTTTTATTGTAAGTCTGCTAGAGAGGCTTTTTTAGCTTCTAATCTGAATGAGCACTGCTCACGGAGTCAGAAGATTATATATTTACATTTATTACTTGTTTTTCATGAATATTTCCCAGAAATTTACTATATGAAGAAAACAGTGACCAATTCAAATTTAGGAAAAAGAAAAGGCAATATTCCAAGTCCCTTTCCATGAAGAGACCTTCTTTTTGAGGTACTCTTCCCCTCTCGGTGGACTTTCCCTTCAAAGGCTTTGAGGTACTTTTCCCCTCTCGGTGGATTTTCCCTCTGATGCCTTTTAAAGGCACCCTTCCTCATGTGGGGACTCAGTCTACCCATCATGAGTGGAAACGGACCTGGCATCCATGGCACTTTACCTTCACTTGGAAATGGGGAGCACTATCAAGGAAATTGAGTGCAATGTTAGGCAACCCCATTGCTGGGAAAAGAATATGATGAAGATTTGGCAGCTCTTCTCATAAAGTACCCTTCTCTGGGAAGTCTTCCTGATTAAGCTCTCAATTTTCAGATCTGTTAGGATCTTCTCAGTCCTAAGCACACTCACTTTGGTGAGTACTCCATCCACCCTAAACACTCACTTTGGATACATGGTCCTTCTGTGGCCCCTTTCTGATCATAGGTCTTCTTAGGACAGATTGCATGCTCCTGAGGAGATTCTAAGGGGAGCCTTCCTGGAGGAGGCTCTTAGGAGATGCTCTGCTTGCTGAACATTTTAGAACAATGGTCATGTATAAGACCTTGTGCTTGGTTACACAGGGATTCTGGGAGGGAGGTCTGACCTAGGAGCTTGAAGAGCTCACAGATGAGTAGAAGGGGATAAGACAGGTAGCTGTTCAACTCTAATGCAAAGCAGAAAATAAGTGCATGAAAGAAGTGTTAGCCTAGGGCTCTGGATATTTGGAGAGAGGTGGCAACACATTTGATCAGTAAGATCAGAAATAATACTGAGGAGGAAGGTACATTAGCAATGAGTTTTGGATAGGTCAGTGTCCAGAAAGCATCAGCATATTTGTGGAATAGCATTTTGGTTCAGGTAGAGAAAATAATGTGAGATGTTGGTAGATGTGAAAGCTAGGGCCATGAGAAAGAGATGGAACTGAAACCATGTCTGTTGCTGGGGTAGGTGCAGAAAGTGTACATCTCTATATTTTTTCCCCAGAAAGTTTGTTCAGTGTGAGCAGGTAGGATTTCCCTTTTCTCTCTTGTAAGCTGATCACTCATTTCTTTTAGAGGTCTTTCCTTTTATTTTCATATTGAATATATAACTTGTCCTAAAGAAAATAAAAAGACCATAAAGGAGGCTGAGGACTGAAAATGAAGAGTCCTGAATTTGTGAGGGTGAGCTGTGATCAGAGCTGTGATTTGTTTGGAAGGTTAAGTTAGCATGGGAGGCAGGAAGGAGTTCTCTGTTTTGTCAAAATGGGAGGAGAGAAAGTCTTGACATTTCTAATCTATAAAATGTACAGTAAAGGGAAAAAGGATAGAATTGTAAATCTCAGGTAATTCTGAGGCTACAAGCCTGGAAATTGAGACAGTGGTATCCTATGAACAGAAACATGGAAGAAATAATTATGAGCCTGATTTTAGATTAAGGATAATAAGTTTGCTTTATTTGGGACATGTTAATCACTGTACATAAAGATTTTGGGGACTTTGAAATCCAGAGGATGGTTAGCAAGAGGGCAAGGATGGAAACCTGAGGATCTTCCTTTGGTGGAGCACAGCAAGATCAAGAAGCACCATCAGAAGAGTGCAATGAGCCAGAAGCAGATGGTAGTTCAGAGCTAAGGGAACATAGAGCGCTGATAAGAGGACGTAGCCAAAGGATTTGGATATTGCCTGATGTGGTGGGCTCTCCAGAAAGTCTTTTGAACTGAACTGAGAGAGATGTAAGATGATAGAGATTTGGTAAGTGTTGTCTAGTGTCCCTACTCTGTGCATCTCCTCTTCCTCCTCTTCCTTCTTTTTGATTGTTGTTTTGAGATAGAGTCTCGCTATGTATCCCAGACTAGCCTGGAAATTGCTACGTATTCCATGCTGGCCTCTAACTCTCAATCCTCCTGCCTCAGCCTCCTGAGTGCTGGGATTACAGGTATGAGCTACCACAACTGGCTCACTTTTCTATTATTTTCGAAACAGGGTCTTGCTACATAGCCCAGACTGGCCTCAAACTATCAGTATTCGTTCTTCAGGCTCCTGTGTGCTGTGATTACAGATGTGTGACATGATGCCTGATTTGGGAAGGTTTCTTTTTAAGATTAGTCAGGAGAAACCTGTGGAAGAGCTCGATGGAGAGGAGAGAGAGACTGAGGACAGCTGATGCAGGAGGACCCAGAGGGTTGGAAGGTGATGGAATTCAAAGTCATGCTTCTTAGCCTAGCAGAGAAGAGAGGAGCCAGACTGAGATGGAGGAAGTTCACATGAGAGGGCCTATGTCTTCTTAGTAAGATATGAAGTGAGGTCACTTGCTCAGAGGGAAAGAATAGGGATAAGGTTGCGGATTTGAAAATAGTGGCTGAAGATTAGAAGCACTTCTGTGAGGAAGATGTCGGGGTAGGCCTGAGATCTAGAGTGCAGAGCAGCAGTAACTAGGTAGGAATAGGGAGGAGGCCAAGATTCTGAGTGTTGAGTATGGGAGCAGCTCTGGAGCTACTGATTCTGGGCCCTGGGACTGGCAGGAAGGCAGGTGAAGTCAGCTGGAGGATCAAAATCAAAACCAAAAGTGGGCGTATATATGGCATGAGCAGGTAGGAGGGAAGGAACTAGAGAGGAATGCTGTTGGATCACATATTTTCCCATATTTTGTACAATGTTCTTATTCTTTGTACAATATTTAGTATCTCTCTTTAAACCCAGCCTGATGCCCCTTAAGATTTATAGCTAATCTTTCCTTCTAATCTAGACTGTGTATTCTACAATGCGGGGGCGGGGTGGGGTGGGGAAGGAAGCCAATCCTAGAACGTATTGGCAGATTTATTCCAGAAATTATGTTAAGCATTTTACATGCATTATTTTATTTATTGCTTATGACAATCCTGTGAGTTTAAATAATAAGCTTTTAGTATTCTTTTTAAGAGATGAATCACAGAAAGATTTAATAATTTCTTTAAGGTCACATAGCTAACAAATGGTAAAATCAGGTTTTGGACCCAGGGAGACTGACTTGCACATTAATTGTGCTCTTAACTACTTTTCTAAACTATCTCTCTGCCAAAATGTGCCACAATTGTCATAGAGGAATTTTTTTGTCTTAAGAAAAACTAAGTCAAATTGTAACTGTAATAACAATAACTAACGTCTTACATATTTATAGTTTGCAATTCGTTTTCACACACCCTCTTTCTTTTTTCAGCTCTAGGATTGGAGCCAGGGCCTTGCATATGCTAAGCATGATTTCTACCACTGAGTTACATCCTTAATGCCTAATGCACATTATTTCTTTTGATCCGCACAACATCCCTGTGAGGGGAGTAGCCTTGTGCAGGACAAAGGAAGAGACAGTCAGCTCTAAAACCAAGATTGCTGTCTTTAGTCCTGGAAGTCTTTGAAATTTTGTCATTGCAGAGTTGTGATTAGTCAAAAACAAAACAAAACAAAACAAAACAAAACAAAAAAAACTGGTATTTTTGCTCTTAACTGTACTAGGCTCCTTTTTATAGAGGAGTTCTTTCTACATGTTTTATGCTTCCTTCCAGGTCATAGAACTTTGTATGAAGGGGTTCGGATGCCACTGGGCCGGCAGAGCCATCGTCACCATCGCACCCATGGCCAGAAGCACCGGAGACGAGGGCGGGGCAAAGGCGCTAGTCAGAGTGAGGAGGGCCTGGAGGCTCTGGCCCACGGTAATACCCTGGGGAGAGAGGATGGGTGTCCATGACTGGGAGGCATGGTGAGGGGCAGAAGCAAGTGATCTTGATTCTCTAACTCTTGGTTAGAGTTTTTAAGCAGTGCTTCAAACCTCCAAAAAATTGGGTTCAGATTCAGGTGCAGGTTTAATATGTTATAATTTAGAAGGTTTGGGTTTAAATCCTATGTTTAGAAATCAGGGCTTCAGACTGAACCCGAACCCTGAACAGGTTCTGGTCTAAGCATTTAAGAATTTTTTTTCTGGCCAGGTGTGGTGGCACACATTTGTAATCCCAGTGTCTAGGGAAGTGGAGGCAAGAGGATCACACATTTGACATCAGAGGCAGCCTGCATAACTAAGAGGCCCTGTCTCAAAAAATAAAAATGAGCTGGGGGGTGCAGCCCAGGGGTAGAGCAGTTACAAAGTATTTGCGAGGCTCTGGGTTCAACTCCCAAGAACTGGGAAGAAAAATCTGAACCCAGTGAAAAATTGGGCTTGGGTTCAGCCGTGTGTGTGTGTGTGTGTGTGTGTGTGTGTGTGTGTGTGTGTGTGTGTATTATTAGCTACTTTGGACCTGAACCCTCTAAATTTTAACATGTTGAACCTATACCCAAACCTGAATGCAAGTTTTCATGGTGTTGAAGCCCTGATTTTCAGAGCTTGCTTCCAAGAAGAAGAAATGTCTCTGAGAATTAAAAGTATCTTCATAAAAACTTAACAGTTCAGCACCCCTTTCTCCATATCAATACCATAATAGGTGAAATCCTTTGCTAGAAAATTAGCCATTCATTTTGATCAAATTTGTCAAATTTCTAGATTCTCCTGGGATTTCTACAAGTATTCTTAGTTCATAAATTTGTCCTCTCATGAAACTACTCCCACAGAATAGCTTTTTTTTTTTTTTTTTTTGAGAATGAAGGAATATTTTGATCAGTATTCAGTATTGCCTTCTATATATTTCTGAAGTTGTTAGGTAAGGCAGAATGCTATTTCTGTTCTGACTTTGAGGCTGCATGTAGACCTTTTTCTGTGGCTGATTTCCTAGACACACCATCTCAGCGTGTTCAGTTCATTCTTGGCACCGAGGAAGATGAAGAACATGTGCCTCATGAGCTATTCACAGAGCTGGATGAGATTTGTCTGAAAGAGGGAGAAGATTCTGAGTGGAAGGAGACAGCCAGGTGAGGCCCCAAAATAACCTGCATCAAGATCTCTTAGGTAGGCAAATGTGTTCTTTTTAGTAAAGGATGGGCCTGATTGCCTTTTATTTCTTTTGAGGAGAAGATAGCCAATGTGGGTATGGATGTTCCAGAGTCTCTTATGGGGAGTCTTGGCATGGGCCTCTTTCTGATATCTGTGGTTATACCTATGCCAAGTGACCTTGAACATAGGATTGGTGACATAAACATGTAACCTTCATGGGGTCCTCTCTCATTTGTTTGAGAACTATAGTAAATTCATGGGCTAGAACATATTGGCAGATTTATTCCAGAAATTATGTTACATACCTTGGTAACATAGGTCTGGTTTAGAAGATTCAGGACACAGCTACCTTAGTTGTAACCTAGCCAAGCAGACATAGCATAGGTCCAGACATTTTCTGCAGGTGAACCATATGGTCATTTGGGTTTTAATTCACTGATAGACCCAGAATTTTTGAGATTTTTAAATTCCTCTGGGACAATTCAGCCTCACAGAAACCCTTGGTATTTTAACCAGCCCAACACTAGACTTCATGGGGAGTTGGAGACTGACCAGTCTTGTCTGACACTCTGGTACCAAAAGAGTCCTCAGATTCACCAGGGCCATGTCTAGGCTTCTGTAGTAACTGAGCAATGGTTTTTACAGATGATACAAAGCCACCATGCCTGAACCTCAGGGAAGGAGACAAGGTAGGTAACTAGTAAAACATGGCTCCAGCTCTCTTTGATATAACTCTTCCTGGATGCCTGCTGTATTATGGACATTTTCTATGAAAAGAGAAGACTAAACAGGCCAGACAACCAGATACCAAGTGAAAAGGCAATTAGTCTTTTGTCATTTTGTCTTTGTGGATTTCTAGAGGTCACATAGACAGCATCGAATACTAAAGGTCACAGAGAACACTGATAAAAAAGAAAAATATTACCATTTTATTAATGTGGTTTGTCAATGGTGTAGATAAGGTCTATTTCTTTTCATTGCTCAGGGAAGGCATGCTCATTATAGAAAGTTAGAAAATAGCCTGATACCCTGGATCATGCCTGTAATCCCAGCAACTCAGGAGGGTGAGGCAGGAAGATTGTGAGTTTGAGGCCAGAGGTAGCCTGAATAACTTAGTGAGACTTTGACTCAAAAAGAAAAGTAAAAAATGGGCTGGCAGTGCAGTCCATTGGTAGAGCCCTTGCAAGATAAATGCAAGACCCTGGACTCAACCCCCAAGTACCTGGGGGGAAAAAAGTTAGGAAATAAAGATATACAAAAACAAGAAAACAAAAATTATTTGTAATTCCACTACCCAAGGGTAATAAGGAATGTATGTGGTGTCGTCTTCATGTATGTGTTTATACTTTAAAATTTTTCTTTAAATAAAAATGGAATTAAACTATATTTAATCTTGCACTGTTCTTATGACTTGCTCTTTTCACTTATCAGTGTACCCTGTACATATAGATTAGATTTTACAGTGTTCAATATGATGAATTGGATATTTTTTCTCTTGAAAATTACTCATTTTCTGTCTCTGGCATGTAGTTGTTTGTAATGCTTTCAGGTGGCTGAAGTTTGAAGAGGATGTTGAGGATGGAGGAGAACGCTGGAGCAAGCCTTATGTGGCAACTCTTTCATTGCACAGTCTCTTTGAGCTAAGGAGCTGCCTTATTAATGGGACGATCCTTCTGGATATGCGTGCAAATAGCATAGAAGAAATTTCAGGTAAGTTTAGGTGAGGGAAAACAGAGGAACTTTTGTATAAATTAAGAAAGGTAAGAGGTTGGCATAGTGGCACATGCATGTAATTCCAGCACATGGAAGGCTGAGGCAGGAAGATCATGAGTTTGAGGCCAGCCTTGCTTAAATAATTATACCCTGCTGAGGGAGGGAGGGAGGGAGGGAGGGAGAGAGAGAGAGAGAGAGAGAGAGAGAGAGAGAGAGAGAGAGAATATGAAAGATTTAAAAATAGAGCATCTAATTGGCTGTGAGGTTTATAATCCCAGCATTGGGGAGGGTGAGGCAGGAGGATTGTGAGTTCCAGGCCAGCCTGGATACATGGCAAGTTCCAGGCCAGCCTGGGCTATGAGACTATGCCTCAAAAAAAACAGAAACCACCTCCCCAATAAATAAACAAATAAATAAAAATAAAATTAAAATATAGCATCAAGGGCAGGTATGTAGGAAATTGAGCCATGGCACTCCTACATCTTTAGGCGTGCTGGAGTTTCCTGATGTGAGTGGATGTTGTTACTATGTTTTGGGAATAGGGTTGGAGAAACACATGGGTGCATGTGAGGACTTTTCCCTTGGATGGGTTCTGTTCTGTTGGACATGTTAGATAAAGATTTCTCCAAACCTTCCTCTATTTCAAGTATCTAAGTAATTCTGCCCCTCTGTGGTCACATGGTGATCCAGTCAACACTGATAAGATGCTGTGTCTCCTCCTTTGAAAGGAGGCACTCCAGATGTACCACTCTAGGGAAAATGGAATTTTAAAAAAATGTTTATTGAGCATCTACTATGTGTGATTATACTATTTAAACACAGAGATATGCATTGTTTTTGTTTACTTTTCATGATGCTCAGGATTGAACCCAGAGCCTCATGCTAAATAAGTGCTCTGCCACTGAGCTATATCCCCAGCCCTGGGAATAGAATTCAGTGTTCACCACTGGAGTCACATCTACACTTTGCTGATTTTTGGCTGTGTCTGAAATCTCATGAAGGTCCCCTAGATTATCTGAAAAAGTTGCTGCTGTGTTCTTAGGTAGAAGAATATGTGGGAGTTTTTGAAGTTATAACTTAGTGAGAACAACGGGGAGACATTGGAAGTTTTTTGGCAGGATGGTGACAATCAAATTTTGCATGAGAAAGATAATGATGCCAGGATCGAAGGTGAATTGAAGGGAGAAATGGGTTAGGCTCTTGCAATAACTTGGGTGAGATATTGCTTACACTATGATAGGCAGTGACAGTTGGGACTGAAAAGAAAGGGGACAATTTCCAGTGAAATTCAGGAGGCAGAATTGATCAAACAAGTTTGGTAGATTGGTTGGGAGGAATGAAGGAAAGAGAGTTAAAGATTCTGGCTTAGGTGGCTGCAGAACAAGCAGGTATGGTAGAAAACAAAATGGTTTTGGTTTTTCATTTATTGAACTCTAGGGGTGTGTGGAGATGTTTAATGGGTAATTGGAGCTTTGATCTGACACTTAGGAGAGAGATCTGAACTAGGATATAGTTTTAGAGGGCATCGGTTCATAGACAGCTGAAATTTATAATTTTAGAGGTGTTTAAGATTTTTTTTTTTTTTTTTTTGCGGTACTGGGAGTTAAACCCAGGGCCTTGTGCTTGCGTGCTTTGCAAGTGCTGGACCACTGAGTGGCACCGTCAGCCCATTTGTTTTTGTTTACTTTTTGAGACAGGGTCTTGCTAAATTATGCACACTGCCTCTGGTCTTGAACTTGCAATCCTCCTGCCTCTGCCTCCTGAGTTGCTGGGATTATAGGTGTTTGCTACCTCGCCTGGTGTTTAAGATTATTAAGGAAGAGAAGATCAGAAGGCTGAGGACAGAATCTAGGAAGGGAGGTGATTGTCTAAGGGTAGCTGTAGGGGACTTGTGCAGAGGTTGGAGGAAAAGAGATCAGCCAAAGAGACTGAGGAGAAGTGCTCAGAAAGGTACACAGAGATCAGGTAATGGCCATGAAATCTGTATTGGATTCGTAGGACTTAATGTAATGAATTCTTACAAATCTGACTGCTTAAAACTATAGAAATTTAAACTGGTATGCTGATGTACTCCTGTAATCTCAGCACTTGGGAGGCTGAGGAAGGAATATAGCAAATCATGAATTTAAGGCCAGCATGGGCTACAAGACTCTGTCTTAAAAAAAATAAATAAATAAAAACTATTTTCTCACAGTTCTGGAAGACAGAAATCCAAAACCAAGGTATAGGTAGGGCCATATTCTCATTGCAAGCTCTTAGGGGGATGGGGTGAATTCTTTCTTGCTCCTTCCAGCTTCTAGCTTCTGCTGGCTGTAGGTATTCCTTGGCTTATGGCTGCACAATTCCAATTTCTGTCTGTCTTTATGTGGATTTCTCCTCTTTTATGTCCTGCTTTTGTGTCTCTTATAACGACATTTGCATTGGATTTAGGATCCACCCCAGTAATACAAGCTGATCTCATCTTGAGATCCTTAATTAGATCTGCAGAGACCCTTCTTACAAATAAAATCACATTCACAGGTTTGGGTGGGTGTGGTTAGGACATAGGTCTTTTGAGGGGCCAGCATACAACTAATTGCAAAAGCGAAGGGAAGCCTTTTCATTTATCAATGTCAAATGCAGAGATGTCAGGTGAGATAAAGACTAGAAATATCCATTGCATTTGGCAACTAGAAGATTATTTTTTGTCTTATCAGGAGCAGTTTCACTGAGATAGCCAAAAGGGTGGAGGAATTTTCTTTTGGGAACTTTAAGTGATAGGGGAAGAGAGAAAGGAGGCAGTAGATAGAGGAGGACTTGGGAGGAACTTTTTTTTCTTTCAAGATGATGGATCCTGAAGCATGACTATAACATGGGGGAAAGGAGTCAATAAATATAAAGATTAAAAATACAGGAATATGGATCTTCAGCTTGAATGCAGAATAGATTTTTCTTATTCATTGCTTCTAATACTTGGGTAGTAATGGATAGAGTGAGAGATTGAGAATAGCTTGAAGTTTAGGGGAAGGTTGGGAGAGATATGCAGGATTGAAGTAAACCTGCTGTAGTTCTTCACATCAGGTACCTGATATATTCATAATGTTAGTGATAAAGATAAATAAACTGGATCAAACATTTACTTTGAACCAATACTTTCTGTATATCATCTTACATAAGTTTCCATAACAACCTTGTAAGGTAAGTGATAATTTTAGCTCCATGTTACAGATAAGGAAACTGAGTACAGATTATGTAACTTGCCCAAGGCCACATAGATAGAAAATCATAAAACTGGGATAAAATAGGGGCCTGTAGCTCCAGAACCCATACTGTTAATGTTAGCAGTGGTGAGAGATGCAGCCCAGTGTTGTTGCCAGGCCTGAGGCCTCTACTCAAGTTAAGCCAGGTCCTTGGCTTCGTCACAGAAAAGAATTTCAGGACAAATCACTAGATTCACTGGGAATCTAGTTTAGTGGTAAACATTTGAGATATAATGTGGGCATCTTAAGAGAAGAAAGAGATGTCCTTAAATGTTTTACAGTGTGCGCATGCGTGCACACACACCACACACATGCATACATACACACACACACACACACACACACACACACAGTGGCTTTACAAGGTAGTTTAGGGAGGTGTCACTAAGGTGGATTTAAGGAAAGGTATCATAAGGGAGTTGTCTGGGTGTAAACATGACTCTAATCCCATTTGTGAGACTAGGTTAAATTCAAAGATTTTATGAGTTTTGATCCTTATTGTTTATATTAGGTGTTGTCGAGAAGGTCCAACTCATAGTGACCCCATGTACAACAGAATGAAACACTTCCCCATTCTGCACCAGGCACATGATCTTACTTATGTTTAAGTCCATTGTTGCAGACACTGTGTCAATCCTTCTGGTTGAGGGTTTTCCTTTTTTTCATTGTCCTGCCACTCTCTCAAACATGATGACCTTCTCTAGGGATTGGTCCCTCCTGACTATATGTCTGGAATACATAAGATGCAGCCTAGCCATCATTGCTTCCAAGGAGCACTCTGGTTGCACTTCTTCTGGGGTAGATCTTTTGGTTCTTTTAGCAGTCTGTGGTATATTCAATATTCATCTCCAGCACCATAATTCAAAAGCATAAATTTTTCTCCTGTCTCCCTTATTCAGTATCCAACTTTCACAACCATATGATGCAACAGAAAATACCATCGCATGAGTCAGGGGCACCTTCATCTTCAATGTGACATCTTTACTTTTTCTTTTTTTTTTTTTTCTTTTTTTTTTGTGGTACTGGGGGTTGAACTCAGGGCCTCGCACTTGCATGCTTTGCAAGTGCTGGACCACTGAGCTGCACCCCCAGCCCATTTTTTTACTTTTTGAGACGGGGTCTTACTAAGTTACTCAGACTGCCTCTGGTCTCGAAGTTGCGATCCTCCTGCCTCCACCTCCCAAGCCACTGGGATTACAGGTGTGCGCCATCACACCCAACTACATCTTTACTTTTCAACACTTTAAAGAGGTATTTTCTAAGAGCTTTTCCTGATGCAATGTGTATTTTGATTTCTTGACTGCTACTTCCATGGGTGTTGATTGTAGAACCATGTAAAACAAAGTCTTGGACAACCTCAATCTTTTCTCGATTTATCATGAAGTTGCATACTGACCTAGATGTAAGGATTTTTGCTTTGTTGAAGTTGAGGTGCAATCCATACTGAAGGCTGTGTTGTTTGATCTTCATCAGTAAACATTTCAAATCCTCTTCAGTTTCAGCAAAGTTGTGTCATCTGCATAATGCAGGTTGTTAATGAGTCTTCCTCCAATCCTGATGCCCCATTCTTCATAAAGTTCAAGTTCTCGGATTGTTTGCTCAGCATAGAGATTGAAGAGGTATGGTGAAAGGATACAGCCCTGATGCATACCTTGCTCAAATTTAAGCCAGGCAGTATTTCCTTATTCTGTTTGAACAACTGCCTCCTGGTGTATGGTACAGATTCCTCATGAGTACATGTAAGTGCTCTGATATTCCCATTCTTCACAGTGTTATCTATAATTTGTTGTCATCCACACAATTAAATACCTTTGCATAGCCAATAAAACATAGATATCTTTCTGATATTCTCTGTTTTTGGCTAATATCCATCTGACACCAACAATGATGTCCCTGGTTCCATGCCATCTTCTGAATCTGGCTTGATTTTCTGTCAGTTCCCTGTCTATATACTGCTATAGTCACCTTTGAATGATCTTTAGCAAAACTTTACTTGTATATCATATTAATGATGTTGTTTAATACTTTCCACACTCAGTTGGATCCCTTTTCTTGGGAATAGGCACAAATACAGATCCTTCCAGTCAGTTGGCCAGGTAGCTGTTTTCTAAATCTCTTGGCATAAACAAGTGAGTGCCTCCAGTGCTGCATCTGTTGTTGAAACATCTCTATTGGAATTCCATAAGTTCCTGGAACTTTGTGTTTTGCCTTCAGCAGCTTCCACTTCTTCCTTCAGTACGATCAGTTCCTGACAATATGCAACCTCTTGAAATGGTTGGTCATCCACCAATTTTTTTGGTATAATGACTCTGTGTATTCTTCACATCTTCTGATGTTTCCTGTGCCATTTAATATTTTCCCTGTAGAATTTTTTACTATTGCTACCCAAAGCTTGAATTTTTTCAATTCCTTAAGCTTGAGAAAAATAGTGTTCTTCTTGTTTGGTTTTCTATCTCTAGATCTTTGTACATGTTGTTATAATATTTTATTTTGTCTTCTCAACAAAATCTTCTGTTTAGTTCCTTTACTTCATCATGTCTTCCTTTTACTATAGCTGCTCGACATGCAAGGGCAAGTTTCAAAGTCTCTTTTGACATGTAATTTGGTCTTTTCTTTTTTTCCTATCTTTCTAATAACTTTTTGTTGTCCTCATGAATGATGTCTTTGATGTCATGCCACAACTCATCTGGTCTTTGGTCATTACTGTCTAATGCATCAAACCTGTTCTTGAAGTGGTCTCTGAACTTAGGTGGGCTATACTCAAGGTCATACCTTGGTTCTTGTACACTTGTCCTAATTTTCTTTAGTTTCAGTTTGAACCTGCCTACGAGCAGTCTATGGTCTGAAAGTTTGCCAGATAATGGAACAAAATGGGTAATAATGTAACCTTTCAAGTTAAACAGTCTTGAATATTAATCCCTAATCTTCATTTTACTTGATGTGAGAGCTTAGGGAATTTTGTAACATTTGGGCCTAAGTTTCCTTATCTCTAAAAATTGTTATGATAATACCTAATCATGAAGGTTTTTATAAGGATCAAGTAACTAATATACATGTAAAGTTCATAGTACAATTTCAGACACATAAATTGTCAATAGGTTTTATTTCTTATAATAATGATTTGATCAAGGCATGGTATCATGTGTCTTTCTGAGATAGGAAGATCACTTGAGCCTAGGAGTTTGTGGCCGGTCTGGTCAACATAATGAGAGCCTGTCTCTTGAAAAAAAATTAAGTGAATAAAGTATCAAATAGCTCTTCCTGATAACTGAAACTGAAATTGGAGCTCTTCCCCCTACCCTATGCCCCTCTCTTCAACTCTGCCTGATATTGGCCTTCTTGGGTTCATCAGTCCTCAGTTTGAGTGTTCACATGAATGCCTCTTTTATAGACCTGATACTGGACCAGCAAGAACTGTTCGGTGACCTGAATGACAACATGAGGGTCAAAGTACGGGAAGCCCTTCTCAAAAAGCACCATCATCAGAATGAAAAGAAGAGAAACAACCTCATTCCCATTGTTCGCTCCTTTGCTGAGGTTGGCAAGAAGCAGTCTGATCCACATTCAATGGATAAAAATGGTAAGAATATTATGAGTGGTTATTGTTTTTCTTTATTAATAAGACATTTGGGAACTAGTTGGAAATGCTCAGTTACAAGGGGGTAGGGCCTATATTTGTCTGCTGTGTTTCCATTCCCACTTCAACACTTTGTACTTTTTGGTGATAAGTAAGATGATAAGTGGCTATAACTGGTGCCATGTGTATTTGGTATCATTTGGGATGCATACTGTCCTTCTGTGTTTTTTGTTTGTCTGTTTTGACAGTACTAGGGGGTTGAACCCAGGGCCTTGTGCCTGCTAGGCAAGCAGTTCACTGAGCTGTACCCCAGCTCCTTTTTTATTTTTTATTTTGAGATAGGATCTTATTAAGTTGCATAAGCTACCTTTGTCTTTGAAGCTATGATCCTCCTGCCTCAGTTCCCAAGTAGCTGGGATTGCAGGTATGCCTAACAGTGCCTGGCAGACGCATGCTTTTGATAGTTCTCAGAGGACCTAAGGCGAGGGACTTATGCCCTAGAGTGCTCTCAGAACTTATGTGGCTTTGAGGAGATATCTTCATTGGGGATAATTTGGGTCCAGAGTATGTGAACTGGAGCTTTTTAGGGGTAAACAAGTGTCTTAGATTAGACACACAAAATATAGTAGGAGACTTGAGTCAGACATCTAGGCTTGTGATACTGGCTTTACTACTTGCAACATGGAGGACTTTAGACAATCTACTAAACCTCTTTAAATATTACTTGTAAAATAAAGACAATAATAGGATCTATTTCTTCAGCCTATTGTGAGATTTCAGTGAGTTCATCTAGGTAAGGTCTGTAGTCAGGTTCATAGTGGGTTGTAAGCACTCAGTGAGTTTCAGCTGCTGATTGGTTTCCTTTCTTGTGGCTGGGTAGGTCCTCATCTATATGTACTTTACTGAATTATCGTGTGCAGCGATATGTCTGGAAATTTATATTTTTGAAAAGTTCACTGTAGGAGTCTCTCCTATGCACTTCCGGTAAAGGATTACTACCTTAATAGAGAAATAAAAGAGGGTCACAAATATGTTCAGGAAGATGAGGTAGTAGGACCTCTGTCCTTTTCTTACCAGTAAGTAGTAGATAAGGAGATAGATATGAGTGAGCCCTGATTTCATAGTCCTCTTAACCTTTTCTCCACATAGCCTCTATGGGAGGCCATAGTCAATTGATGATGGATGGATGGGGTATGTCAGAAGGGGAAAAGGGGCGCTTAGAGGATTCTGTTTGATTTTCTCCACATAGGCCAAACAGTATCTCCTCAGTCTGTTCCAACTACAAACCTTGAAGTGAAAAATGGAATGAATTGTGAACACAGTCCTGTGGATTTAAGCAAGGTAAGCAGAGACATGGGAAATTAGCTTCTAGGCCTAAGGTTATATCTAGTGGAACCCAGGGTTCCAATTGCTGGGATCTGGGTAAGCTCTGGTATTTCAAGACACTTTCTCCAAGGCCAGAGCTGCTTCTGTGGGAAAAGAGGCCCATTTGCTCATGTCTTCTCCCTTCTACTGCTCAGTCTGGGTGAGGCTGATTTGTCAGTTTGTTCATCCAGATTCAATATTCTGAATTCTAAGACTAGCTATGAGTCTTCCCTAACCCAGACTTCCTGATTTGTCAGGTATTTTTGGTACCTGTTCCCCCACAGCTCCTTCTTTCTCCAAGAATTTTGCCAAAACAGTATTTTTGCTACTGCCTTCTAAAACTATCTCATGGTTGAAACTTTCTTGTGGAGTGTGACTGGTATCTGAGGCCTTTTGCAGTAGCAGCACCTCACTGCAGTTTCTGGTCCAACTCTTAGTCTCCCTGCTTCCAGCCTCTCCTTATTCTGATCTATCCTGAAACTATCTTTCTGAAACACTATAGTGTCATGTCAGTTTCTCATAAGTTCCCTGTTTTATTTAGAAAATCAAAAACCTCTGAGGGGCTGGGATTTGTCTCAGTTGGTAGAGTGCTGCGCTGCAGTCTCTGAGGCCCCGAGTTCAATTCATAGCACCGCAAAAATGGGAGAAGGGCCTGGCAATCCACTCCCAAGGCAATCCTGAAACAGTCAGTCATTGAAAACCCTATGAGAGTCACTATGAGTCGGATACCGACTCGAGGGCACCTAACAACAACAACAACAACAACAACAACAAGGCCTCTGACAAAGCATTCAAGTATTTAAAAAGGGAAATAATATGACCCAGATCTTCAAAGACATTTCTCTTTGAGGTAGCATGATGGAATGGGATTCAAATCAGAATACTTGATTAAATTCTGATTATCTTAAAAGTTCCTTGTTTCTGAGCAAGTCAACTTCACATTTCTGGGTCTCAGTTTTTTTTTTTTTTAATAGTGATCTGTCTTATGCACTGCAGGGTTTTCATAAGGATCAAATAAAACAGTGTGAGAAAACATTTGTTAACCATAAAGTACTATGTGAATTAAGGTATAAAGAGTGCTTGATGTTTAAGATGATGGCTCCACAATTATCAGAAGGCTCTTTTACACTTTCAGGTGGACCTTCATTTCATGAAAAAAATTCCCACTGGGGCAGAGGCCTCAAATGTCCTGGTTGGAGAGGTAGATACTTTGGACCGGCCCATTGTTGCCTTTGTGAGACTCTCTCCAGCTGTTCTTCTCTCAGGCCTGACAGAAGTGCCGATCCCAACAAGGTAAAGGCAAAGATCAACCTCAATGCCTTCTATCTGAAGTACAAATTATGTGAGCACTGGTGGAAGAAAGGAGCTAATAGCAAAAGTTAGGATTAACTAATTTGGGAAATGGTGTTTAAAATACAGCAATGAGCTTTAAAAATCTTGTTGTTGTTGTTGTTAGGTGCTGTCGAGTCGAGTCCAACTCATAGCGACCCTATGTGCAGCAGATCGAAACACTTCCCGATTCTGTGCCAGGCAAATGATCTTATTTATGTTTAAGCCCATTGTTGCAGACACTGTGTCAATCCATCTGTTGGAGGGTTTTCCTCTTTTGCGTTGACCTGCCACTCTCCCAAACATGATGTCCTTCTCCAGGGATTGATCTCTCCTGACTACATGTCCGAAATATGTAAGATGCAGTTTGGCCATTCTTGCTTCCAAGGAGCACTCTGGTTACACTTCTAGGACAGATTTGTTGGTTCTTTTGGCAGTCCATGGTATATTCAATAGACATCTCCAGCACCACAATTCAAAAGTATCAATTCTTTCTCTGTCTCTCTTGTTCAATGTCCAGCTTTCACAACCATATGATGCCACTGAAAATACCATGGCATGAGTCAGACGCACCTTCGTCTTCATTGTGACATCTTTGCTTTTCAATATTCTGAAGAGATCTTTTGCCACAGCTTTTCCTAGAGCAATGTGTCTTTTGATTTCTTGACTGCTGCTTCCGTGGGTGTTCATTATAGAGCCAAGCAAAGCAAAATCTTGGACAACCTCAATCTTTTTACCATTTATAGTGAAGTTGTGTGCTGACCCAGTCGTAAGGATTTTTATTTTGTTGATGTTTAGTCCTAACCCAATTTGAAGGCTATGATCTTTGATCTTCATCAGTAAATGTTTTAAATCCTCTTCACTTTCAGCAAGCAGAGTCGTGTCATCTGCATAACGCAGGTTGTTAATGAGTCTTCCTCCAATCTTGATGCCACGTTCTTCCTCATAAAGTCCAGCTTCTCAGATTATTTGCTCAGCGTATAAATTGAAGAGATAGGGTGAAAGTATACAGCCCTGATGCACACCTTTCTCAACTTTAAACCATGCAGTGTTTCCTTGTTCTATTCGAACAACTGCCTCCTGGTTCATGTACAGATTTCTCATGAGCACAATTGGGTGTTCTTGTATTCCCATTTTCCAAAGTGTTATCCATAATTTGTTATGATCCACACAATCAAATGCCTTTGCATAGTCAATAAAACATAGATAGACATCTTTCTGATATTCTCTGCTTTCAGCTAATATCCACCTGACATCAGCAATTATGTCCCTGGTTCTCCGCCCTCTTCTGAATACAGCTTGATTTTCTGGTAATTCCCTGTCTATATACTGCTGCAGTCACTTCTGAATGATCTTTAGTAGAATTTTGCTGGTGTGTGATATTAATGATATTGTCCGATAGTTTGCACATTCAGTTGGATCCCCTTTTTGGGGAATAGGCACAAATATGGATCTCTTCCAGTCAGTTGGCCAAGTAGCTGTTTTCCAAACCTGTTGGCATAAACATGTTAACACCTCCAGTGCTGCATCTGTTTGTTGAAACATCTCTATTGGTATCCCATCAATTCCTGGAGCCTTGTGTTTTGCCAGTTCTTTCAAGGCAGCTTCCACTTCGTCCTTCAACACCACTGGTTCCTCTTCATATGCAACCTCTTGGAATGGTTGGTCATCTACCAATT
>VMDO01001004.1:0-237660 GCA_007922755.1 Pedetes capensis
GCTCTTCTTTGTTGGGAGACTTTTAATTACCTTTTCTATTTCTGTATATGTAATGGGCTTGTTTAAGTCAGTTATGTCTTCTGGGGTTAGCTTTGGTAGGTCATACGTGTTAATAAATTTGTCCATTTCTTCTGCATTTTCATATTTTTGGGAATACAGTCTCTCATAGTAATCCCTGACAATTTTCTGTATTTCATTGGAGTCGGTGGTTATGGATCCGTTGTCTTTCATAATCCGTACTATGTTGGATTTTTCCTTTTTGATGAGGTTAGACAGAGGGGTGTCTATTTTATTAATCTTTTCAAAAAATCAGCTCTTAGTCTTATTAATTTTTTGAATTATTTCTTTGGATTCTAATTGAGATATTTCTCCCTTTGCTTTTGTAATTTCCTTTTGGGTGTCCCTTTTAGGCTTGATTTTTTTGTTGGTTTTTTAGTGTCTTAAGATGCATCATTAGGTCATTTATTTGGCTGTTCTTTATTTTATTGATGAAGGCACTTAATGCTATAAACTTCCCTCTTAAAACTGCCTTTGCTGTATCCCATATGTTTTGGTATGATATGTTTTCATCATCATTTGATTGTAGGAAGTTTTTAAATTCCAATTTGATTTCATCAATGATCCATTGGTCATTCCACGGTGTATTATTCAGTCTCCATGAGTTTGTAAAGTTTCTGGAATTATTCTTGCTCTTGAGCTCCAATTTTATCCCATCATGATCTGATAAGGAATAGGGGATAATTTCTACTTTTTTGTATTTGTTGAGGGAGTTCTTATGGACTAGCATATGATCTATCTTAGAAAATGTTCCATGTCGAGCTGAAAAGAATGTGTATTCCTCATCATGTGGATGAAATATTCTGTATATATCTGTGAGATCCAACTGGTTTAGGGTGGAGATTAGATTTGACGTTTCTCTGTTGATTTTTCATTTTGTTGACCTTTCTCTTGATAAAAGTGGAGTATTGAAGTCTCCCATTATTATTGATTCTGGTCCAATAAAGTTCTTTATATTTCATAAGGTTTGTCTAATAAAGCTAGGTGCCCCTATGTTTGGGACATAAATATTAAGGAGTGTTATTGATTCTTGATTGATTGTTCCTTGTATTAAAATGTAGTGTCCTTCTTTGTCTCTTCTAATTAGTTTTGGAATGAAATTTAATCTATCTGAAATTAGAATTGCAACACCTGCTTTCTTTTGTTCCTCCCCCACCCCCATATACATTTTTCCAGCCCTTAACTTCAGTTTATTCCAGTCTTTGTGAGTTAGGTGAGTTTCTTGAAAACCACATATTGATGTTTTGTGTTTTTTCATCCAGTTAGCCAGCCTCTGTCTCTTAATTGGCGAGTTAAGACCATTTACATTAATAGTGATTATTGAGTAGCATTTATTGTTATATGCCCAATCATTACCTGTTACTGATTTATGAATCATGTTTGCTTTGGTCCTTTCCTGGGTTGCACTCATTTCAGCTAACCAGTTCTTTGTTTTCCTTTATAAGGTTGTCTTAACTCTCCTGGATGTGGTAGTTGATTTGCAACCCTCTCCAGTGCTGGTTTGGTGGTTGCATATCGTTTAAAAGCATCAATATCATTAAATATCTTATACGCCTCATCTATTTTCAAAGATAATTTTGCTGGATATATTATTCTTGGCTGGAGATTGATTTTTTTTTTTTTTTTTTTTTTTTTTTTTTTTAGGATTTGAATCCCCTGAGTCCATTCCTTTCTAGCTTTCAATATTGATATGGAGAAGTCTGCAGTAATTTTAATAGGTTTTGCTTTATAAGTATTAAGGGGTTTCTGTCTTGCTGCTTGCAGGTTAGCTTCCCTGGTCTCTAACGACAGCATGCGAGCGATGATGTGTCTTGAGGATGATCTACTTAAGTCAGCCTTCAAAGGAGTCCTGAATGTCTCAGTGGTGTATATATCCATTTCCTGCACTATCTTTGGGAAGTTTTCCTTGAGGATATCCTTTACTAGATTTTGAAGGCCTCCAGTGGATCTTTCTTCTCCTTCAGGGATGCCCTGAATTATTAAGTTTTGTTTTTTCATTCTGAGTTCTCCTGGAAATCTTTTTTAAATACCTTTAGCATTGATTCCATTTCTGCCTATTTGTATTGGAGTTCATTTATGGCATCTTCAGAATAGGAAATCCTCAGCTCAGATTCATCCAGTCTCGATGAAAAGGATTCTTTAGCTGAGCTCAATTCAGTTACCTTGGATTGAGTTTCAAGGAGAGTTGCTTGGTTTTTCCTTATCATTTCTAACTGGGATGATAGAACGGATTCCAAGTGAGATAACTTCTTTTCAAGGATTTCCAGGGTGCTTGTAGTATTCGTTTTAATTTCTCTTAGCATGTTTATAACCATGACTCTGAATTCCAAATCAGAGATCTCTAAGAATTGAGAGTCCTTGGAGTTATTTGTTGGGGGGCTTTGCTCTGTGGAGCCTTCAGATCCATCCTGCCCCTTTATGTTTTTTGAAGGTTTACTTTGTTTGTCCATAATATGGTCTGGGAAGTAGAATTCATCTCTCCTGAGTGCGCAGAACTTCTTCCTCTGTTATTCCTTTGAGATTGTGTGGTGCTGAATCTCTGGTGCTTATTAGAGCTTATAAACTGGGTATATTCTTGGCTTTTTGGTCTATGTGTTTCTCTCTTTAGTCCACCAGCCCAACTCCAAAGGGGCTAGGGGCTAGGAAGGTGATATATTTTGTTTCTCTTCTGGGGCATGAGAAAGGGGGGGATCTGGTGACAGAAGAGGGGGAAAGAGGAGGTAGAGGACAGAGGCTAATAGAAATAACTGTCAAAATTAAAATTAAGGTTAAGACTTAAGGGTAAAATAATTAAAACAGAGACACATATATAGCTTAAGAAAAAGAGAAGAAGAATAGAAAAAGGGAAGAGAGTAAAAGAAGAAAGGAAGAAAAGTAGAAAGGAAAAAGAAAAAATAACTCATGCATACACGGTCCCACACACATATAAAAACACTTGTAGTCAGGTGTGGTGGTGTACGCCTGCAATCCCAGCAGCTTGGGGGGCGGAGGCAGGAGGATCGCAAGCCCAAGATCAAAGGCAGCCTGCACAACCCAGCGAGACCCTGTCTCATAAAGTAAAAAATATGATCTGGGGGCGCAGTGTGGCGGTCCAGCACCTACAAAGCAAGCAGGCGCAAGACCCTGGGTTCAAACCCCCATACAAAACACACACACACAAAAAAAACAACAACAACAACAAAACCTCACGCATATACACCACCACACACATATAAAAACACTTGTATTCAGGTGCGGTGGTGCATGCCTGCAATCCCAGCGGCTTGGGGGGCGGAGGCAGGAGGATCGCAAGCCCAAGATCAGAGGCAGTCTGCACAACCCAGTGAGACCCTATCTCAAAAAGTAAAAAATATGGGCTGGGGGGCAGCACGGCCGTCCAGCACCTACAAAGCAAGCAGATGCAAGACCCTGGGTTCAAGCCACCATACAAAACAATAACAACAACAACAAAAAATCTCTCGCATACACACTCCCACACACATATAAAAATACTTGTAGTCAGGTACGGTGGTACATGCCTGCAATCCCAGTGGCTTGGGGGGCGGAGGCAGGAGGATCACAAGCCCAAGATCAGAGGCAGTTTGCACAACCCAGCAAGACCCTGTCTCAAAAAGTAAAAAATATGAGCTGGGGGCACAGCACGGCAGTCCAGCACCTACAAAGCAAAGAGGCGCAAGACCCTGGGTTCAAACCCCTGTACAAAAAAAACAAAAAAAAAAAGCCCTTGTATGTTCTTGTAGGTGGAATCTGCACTGTGGACACCCAGTTCCACCGGGTGAAGTCGATACTGCAGGAAGCAGTGCTCCCTACAGAACTCAGGGTGGCAGTGTTTTCACACAATCGGTAGGAGCAGTCTGTCTTAGTCTATAGAGGTCTTGCCAATTACATAGAAAATGGAGGACCACCCCACAATGTCCTGGGTTTAAGTGGGACACCGAGTGCCCAAAGAGATGGCTCCATGAAATATTCTGTGTCTATTGTATTGTTTGAGAGGCAGTGGAACCTGTGGGGTCCTCCCTGGAGTTCTCCCTGTCCCACATAGTTCAATTCCCCAAATCAGAGATTTCCAGCCCAAAGCCTATAACATGGAGGGAATATGGCTGCTATTGTGGATTTTTTTTATTGCAGGGCTTTCTGCCCACTTGGGAGACCACTTGGGAGGACTATATCCTCTTGTGGGTGGGATGATATCCAACCACCCCAGAGGGAATCTGTAGCAGGTCTGCCCATGCACGGCGATTGCATTCAAAACTGCTCTTACTGTGTCTAATTGTGCCGCTAGGCTCTGCCAAAAAGGAGCACTCTGTCCGCGTGGGGCTCAGCTGCCTCCGTAGACCCCACCTTTCTCCACAGTGCAGTGGGATGACTTAGGATCACCTCTGGTGTGTCTGGGATCCAGGTGTATGTGTGCCCGTATGTCTGTAGAGATTGCATCTGCACCACTGTCCCGCCACAACAGGAAGGAGGGATCCGTGTTTCAGCTCTGGACACATACCACTGGCACTGGTTTCCCAGATCCCTCCGCGATCACTCCCTGTACCCTCGCGTATCTACTCTCATGGATCTGATCCCTATTTTCTTGTGTGAGGGACCTACAACAGCCCAGCGTCTCAGGCTGTGGGATATGTGCCTCTAGAGATGGCAATTCCATGTGCCACCTCAAACTGATTCACCCGAAACTTGTAGTTTGTGTCCCGTAGGCAGGGTGACAGTGTGACGTTAAGTTTGCACTCCGTGATGGGTCCGGTTCCCATGGGTGTGTGTGCGAAGTCCCCTCCGAGTCTCCGGGATTCTATTCCCTATCTGTGTGATGGCAAAATGGCGGAATGGCGGTCCCGCTACTGACCTCTGTGTAGCTCCTCTGAAGCCAAATCCTTGATTTCAGTGTTCCGTCCAGTTTCATCCTCTATCTCCCAATCTAAACTATCACTGTTTCTATCTATTCAATGTGAGTTCCAAACCCCTAATCGAGGCTTCCCTTTACTCTGGGACAGAAGGCGTGTGTTATCTGTCTGCCATCTTCTGAACCATTCTTAAACCCACTGTGAACTCTTCAGCCCTTGGGAAGCACCAAGTAGCAGCAAGGAAATCAGCCATTTCCTGGTCCCAAACTCAGAGCCAATGAAACTGGGAAGCTAATGAATTTGCTAGTGTCCAGGGATCTCACTTATGAGAAGCCAAATTTTTGGTGTAGTTCATGAGCTAAGAATGGTTTTTATATTTTTAAATAGGTGAGGGAAATCAAAAGAATACTTTGTGACATGAAAATCAGACACGATTATCCTAAAGTTTCTTTGGGCTTGGATTTAGCTCAGTTGGTAGAGCACCTCTCTGCAGTCTCTGAGGACTTGAGTTAGATTCCCAGCACCGCAAAAATGGGAGAAGTACGTGGTAATCCACTTCTGAGGCAATTCCGAAACAATCAGCCATTGAAAACTCTATGAGGTTGCTATGAGTTGTATATGACTCCACGACACCTATCAACAACAACAACAAAGTTTCTTTGGAACACAGCCACACTCATTGTTTACATAGTGTCTCTGGGCCTCAGGGCTCCATCAGAGTTGAGATCATTTGGTTGGCAAAGGTAAACTATCTGCTCTGGGGCTCTTTACAGAAATCTTCTAAATATTTGCCAACTCCTGCCATCTCTTCTGCTCCCAGAGCAGTCCTTTACACGTAGGTGTAAATAACTGATAAAAGACTAAAGTGCTAACTCTCCTGTACTCTCAGAGGAACATCGGGGATTGTAATTGGGAGAAATCTTTCTGATAAAGACAAAGCCTGCAGAGCTAAATGTGGGGGACAGCAAACATCCAGGAATGGAAGGAAGAGGGCTCAAGGAAGGGAAAGTCCCCTTAACTCTCACGTGTCTGCTGTCAGAAGTTCTCATAATGATGTCTACACTGCAGGCAGAATAAGGAATTCACTCTTACTCTGTCTCCAAGTCTGCTTACAAACCGAATGTTTCCTCTCCTGCTGTCTCTATTTGCTGATAACAGGGTTGTTGGGGTTTTTTATTATTATTATTATTATTATTATTTTTCATTATTCTTGAGCTTTATAATAAAAGTAGCAGCAATCTTTGTACCTCAAAGAATTATTAGAACTTCTAGCTCCTGATGGAATTATAGCTTTTGGTTGCAAATTATAATTTATTTTTACCATGTAACTTGGTCACAACTCTTTTAGCTGAAAATGACAGAAACCCAACTCAAATTGGCTTCAGCAAAAGGGGGATTTAATGGCTCATGTAATTGGAAAGTCCTGAGGTTGTGCTGGCTACAGGCATGGCAGGGTTCAGGTGCTACAAGAAGGATTGTGTTCTTCAATCTAGCTCTCAGCTCTGTCTCATTCCAAGTTGATTTCATCCTTGTACAGGCTTTCTCATGTAGTCACCATATGGTCCAGCAGCCATGGATAGCATCCTACCCAGCAATCCAGGCAGAAACAGAGCACTTCTCCCCAGTAATTCCAGCAAAGATTCCACAGCTAATGCCTATTGGTTCTGATTGGCGTGGCTTTGGTTATCTGCCCACTCTGACCAGTCCCCATGTCCAGGGGTGTCTATAGTCACATTAGCTATGCTGGATCATGTGCCTTTCCTCCAGCCATGTGAACTGACAGGTAGACAGGGGCAACTCTCCCAGAGGAAAATTGGTGGAGGCCTATCTCTGGAACAAGAGGGCATGGAAAATTGGCAGGCAAGTCAACAGCAGTTTTTTATTGACTCATAACTTGTAGAGTCCTTAAAATATGCATAAATAAGAAATAGAAATACAGTTGTGTGTCACTTGACAGGATACGTTCTGAGAAACACAAGACCAGGCTTTCATCCCATACCGAGGTCCTCAGTTTACTCACCTGTTCACTAGTCTTACTCACCACCTGTCTATGTGGGCCATCATCCACTGGACCGGTTCTCCTTGATATGTAGCCTATGACTGCATAGAAGGCCCTGAAACATGGTGGGACCAAGGTCTTTGACACAACATACATAAGAAAGGTTGACCCCTTGCACCCCAGTTCCTGGCCTGGGCTCCTCTGTGAGCCTGACCCTCCCACCCCTTTCGCCCCCAGAACCTGAAGCGCGTGGCTGAGGTATGGATGGATGAGTTCGCCGAGTACATCTACCAGCGCCGGCCAGAGTACCGCCACCTCTCTGCTGGGGATGTGGTGGCCCAGAAGAAGCTCCGCAACTCCCTTAACTGCAAGAGTTTCAAGTGGTTTATGACCAAGATCGCCTGGGACCTGCCCAAATTCTACCCACCTGTGGAGCCCCCAGCCGCAGCTTGGGGGGAGGTGAGTGTGGTGGGCAGGGCTAGCTGCAGGGTCCATGTGCAGAATGCAAGTTCAGACAGAACGAAACATTTTCCTGTCTTTCCTCTTCTCTCTTTAGCCTGGGCCTGGTAAGTTGGTTTTTGGTTTTGGTTTGCTATTTAGTGTTCCGGAGCTGAGGTTTAGCTCAATTGGTAGAATGCTGCCCTGCAATCTCTGAGATCCTGGGTTCAATCCCCAACACTACAAAAATGGGAGAAGCAATCCATTCCCAAGGCAATCCTGAAAAAAATCAGCCATTGAAAACCCTATGAGGGTCACCATGAGTCAGACATGACTTGACACCACCTAACAACAACAATTTAGTGTTCTAAGTGTAGAAAAATTAAAACTTTATTGCCATGAATTTCACCTTTCATCTTTATATTGTGCAATGCCAGGGGTTTTTTGTTTGGCTGGCTGGGGTGTTTTGTTTGTTGCTTTTATTTTTGTTTTTTCCAGTGCTGGGGATCCAGGGCCTCAAGCATGTTAGGCAAGTGCTCCATCACTGAGCCACACCCCCCAGCTCACAGTCCCAGGCTTAAGCTCAAATGAAGAGTATGTAACTCATATTTGGGATGGGTGAATGGTCTGATCTGTATTTTACTCTCCAACCTGCTGAGAGGGGGCTGGGATTTAGCTCAGTTGGTAGAGCGCTGCTCTGCAGTCTCTGAGGTCCTGGGTTCGATTCCCAGCACCGCCAAAATGGGAGAAGGACTTGGCAATCCATTCCCAAGGTAATCCCAAAACAATTGGCCATTGAAAACCCTATAAGGGTCTCTATGAGCCGGACATGACTCCACAGTACATAACAGCAACCACCTACTGAGATACTTCTTATCTGAACCATGAAGCCCTGTACAAAAACCAAGGTAACTGTTTTATTTTGCATCTTGATAATGCACATGTCCTGAGCAAGTGACTCTGACTTCACTGGTGGCTGAGGCTGTGGGCCACCGTGGCTCTCTGGACCAGGGGTGGGGTGGGCTCCCACCTCTTGCCATTCACTTGGCCAAAGTGCAGAGACCCCAAAACCTACAGCAAATATTTCGTGTCCTTCTCTAGTGGTTCCCAATGCATGCTCCCTGGACCACCAGCACCTAAGTACCCTGGAATGGGCATCACATCCCATCCTGGGCGTGTTCATCAAATCTCTGGGCCTGGGCCAGGATGCCAGGCTTTTAACCCCTCACTTCCAGGCCCTCTCCAATTGTGTCCCTGTGCTCTAAGCATGGCAGTGTGGGGTCCCCTCTGTGGATCAGCGTCTTTCATTCAAACAGTCTGGAGCTTAGCCCATCTTTCTGTGCTTGGTTCCCCTTCCTCACAGCAGGGCCGACTGGTGCCCTGTGGCCTCACTGCCCTTCTCCCTCCCTCTCTCTCTCTCAGATTCGCAGTGTGGGCACAGGGCTGTGTGCAGACACGAAGCATGGTGCTCTGGGCTCCCCACTTCGGCTTGAGAGCTGTGTCCGGGGACGCGGGGAGGCCGCCTGGAACAACATGCAGGTAGGAGCTGCTTCTGGCCTGGCCATAGGCTCACTACCCGGTCTGCAGCCTGTGCATGTAGGGCTGTGCTCAGCGGTGAGTGATAATGCCTGTCAGCCAGGGCATGAGCTACAGGAGCCTCCTGAACACCTGGGAAAGGGAATTCCTGCCCATGGCAAACACGAATGTGCATCCACACTGTTTGGCTACCATGACAGACACCCAGTCGCTAAGAAGTCTTGATGATGTCATCTGGATCTCTGGAATCTGCTTGCCTCCATTGGTTTCCTTCTCAACTTGGCTCTTCCCTTGTGGTGACAGAGGTGACCATCAGGCAGTCTCCACCCTCTCCCCATAGATAGCAGCCTATCCTAAGAATTCTGGAAAATCCCTGGGCTCTCAGGCATGAGGCTCCTGAACAATAAGGTGTGCAGGTGAGGAAGTCTTCCATGTTGGCAGGGCCTGGGGGTTTAGTGGCCTCACCCAAAGACAGGGCACAGAGTAGGAGGGGCTGGTTCTCCAAGGGCTCGTTTCCCCAGCAACAGTTTCAAAAGGACACAGCATTAGCCAGCCACACAGGAAAAGGTGCCACTCAGGAAACTGCATGTGGGTTTCTGCAGTCCCCTCCTCTGTCCAACACCCCAGCACCCACTGACCCAGTGTCCACACTGTGATTTTTCTGGCATTTTGGAAGTGGATGGTGATGGGGGCTGCCCACACAGGTCCTCTAGAAATGGGACTCAGGAGAACAGGGCATTCAGCACCCTGAGGATGGGCTTTCTATAGCTATGACTGATTGCCACAGACAGGGTAATTTATGAAGAATAGAGATCTCTTCACCTCATGGACTCACCCAAGCATCAGAGGGGTGTGTGGGAACATAGCTGTGCCCACCTTCACCTCCTGAGGCAGGAAGTGAAACACCTGTTACCCTACTAAGCACTGTGCCACTAGGTCCTCAGCACTGTGAAGAGACAGCTGCAGCGAGCCCACAAGGGAGAAATGAGTCTAAAAGGCAGCCCTTGCGCTGAGGCAGGCTGGGGAAGTAGGCGTTCAGGAGGCAGCAGCTGGAAGTCCTCCCCACCAATACCACCCACCACAAGGTTCGCTTCTGCCCCAAATGGAGGACCCAAGACTAAATCTACCCTCCTGCCAGAGCAACCAGAAACAGACAAAATATGTGAAGCAGCAGTTTTTAAGAGGGTGGACATCAGCCAGTGAAAGATTGCAACCCCTGGGAAATGAGAAGCCAATATACTAAGCCCTGTCCAGCCTCCTAGAGGGAGTTTCCAGTGTGCAGTCTGGGGGAGACCCAGTGGTTAGAGCTCGAAAACCAGACTGAGACAGCTCAGGGAGGACTTCCAGATGAACCTATAGCCCCTGACAGGCTCGCTGGTGAAGTCCACCAAACATTTATAGAAAAGATTTTACCAATTCTACAGAAATTCTTCCAGGAAGGGAAGGAATACTTGCCAACTCATTTCATGAGACTAGCATGACCTTAAGAGTAAAACCAAACTTCTTGTTGTTAGGTGCCATCAAGTCATGTCCGACTCATAGCAACCCTTACAGAGTTTTCAGTGGCTGATTGTTTAGGGATTGCCACTGGAGTGGATTGTCACATCCTTCTCCCATGTTTGTGGTGCTGGGAATCGAATTCAGGACCTCAGAGACTGCAGAGCAGCGCTCTACCAACTGAGCTAAATCCCAGTCCAAAACCAGAGTAAGACATTGTAGTACCAAACCCCAAGGCTGAGCTTGGTGCACCCGTCTATAACCCCAGGCTGAGGCAGGAGGATCATGAGTTCCAGGCCAGCCTGGGCTATGTATCAAGACCCTATCTCCAAAAACAAAAAATGAAAATAAAAATAAAAAAGAAAAGACTGAGGCTGTGTTGCATTCACAATCTCTAGGTTTGCTTCATAGCACCAGAAACAAAAGAGGGAAAAAACAAACCCACATTTAATGAACATAGTTGCAAAAATTCTAAACAAAATTTTAGAAAACTGCCAGACGTGGTCATGCACACCTGTAATCCCAGCAATTTGGGAGCCTCAGGCAGGAGGATCATAAGTTCAAGGCCAGAGGCAGTTTATGCAATTTAGTAAGACTTTGTCTCAATAAAAAAAAAAAAAAAAAAAAAGAGGACACAGCTGGGGTGCTGCTCAGTGGTAGAGCACTTGCCTAGCATGTTTGAGGCCCCAGGTTCAACCCTCTATTACAAAAAAAAGAAGATTTTTTTTAGAAAACCATATCCCACAGTATGTAAAAAGGACAGCACATCATGAATAAGTATAATTTGTCCCAGCAACACATGGTTGGTTTATCATTAGAAAATGAATCAGTATGATTCACTATATTAGCAAGCAACAACAAAAGATATTCACCTCTAATATACCCAGGAAAAGCATTTGACAACATCTAATATCCACTCCTGGCAAATCAGAAATAGAAAGGAACTTCCTCAACTTGATAAAGGGAATCTATGAGAAAGCCATAGCTAACCTCAGGCTTAGTGGTAAAGGTCTGAAAGATTTCTCCCAAAGACCAGGAACAAAATAGGAATGTGAGATCTCGTTTCTACTTGACACTATACTGAAAGGTCTAACCTATTTAACAAGACAAGGAAGAGAAATAAATATCATCCAGTTGGGGAAGGAAGAAGGAAAGCTGTCATTATTTGTACACTATGTGAGCATTTATGAAGAAAATTCTATTGACTCTACAGAGGAGCTTCTAGAACTAATAACTGAGTTTAGCAAAGTTGCAAAATACAAAAATCAATCATATTTTATATACTAATAATGAAGAATCTGAAAATGAAATTAAGAACAAACATTTACTATCATATAAAAATATTAGATGTGCAAGTATGTAACAAAAGATGTAAAAATCCTATACACTGAAAACTACAAAACACTGCTGGTAGAAATTTAAAAAGGTCTGCTGGGAGCAGTGGTGCATGCCTGTAATCCCAGAAAGTTGGGAGGCAGAAGCAGGAGGATCATAAGTTCAAGGCCAGAGGCAGCCTGTATAAGTTGGGGAAATCCTGTCTCAAGATAAAAAATAAAAAGGGGGCTAAAGGTACTGCTCAGTAATAGAGCACTTGCAAAGTATGTGTGAGGGCCTGGATTCAAACTCTGCCCACTGTACCACAATAAAAAAGGAAGGAAGAAGATAGAAAGAGAGACAAAGAGTGGGGGAGGAGAGAAAGAGAAAGAAAGAAAAAGAAAGAGAGAAAGAGAAAAAGAAAAATTAAAGAAGATCTAAAGCCAGGCACTCTGGTGCAGTCATATAATCCCAGCATGCGGGAGGCTGAGGCTGGAGGATTCCAAGTTGAAGTTCAAGGCCAGCCTGGGCTAGGTAGTAAGACCCTGTCTAAAACAAACAAAGCTTAACTTTCTTAGTTTTCAGAGAAATGTCAATCACAATTACAGTGATTCACACACAAACCTGTGTGAAGAATAGCCACAGCTTTGCCGTCCCTGCCATGAGGTCCCTGTTTGCGCAGGTGTTCACCTTCACCTGGAGGGAGGACATCCGACCTGGAGACCCTCAGCACACCAAGAAGTTCTGCTTTGACGCCGTCTCCCGCACCAGCCCGGTCACCCTCTATGACTGCCACAGCATGAAGGGCAACCAGCTGTGGAAGTACCGCAAGGTAAGGCCCTTCCCACCGCTAGCCTGTCCTGCCCCCTTTCCCAGCCACTCAAGAGAAGCCGGAAACCTAGATTCTCCCAATCTTAAATGTTGCAACTGAATCCATTTGAAAACACAAGTGAAATCACACCCTGAGGGCCAGTGAAGTTTGCCCAGAGGCAGGCAGGGTTGAGGGTGTGGCACACATTACTTCTACCCACATCTGGGCCAGATGGCAGCCCCAGGGTAAGGGCAAGGGCAAGGGAAAGGACCAGTGCAGGGGAGGCAGCAGCACAGCCTCAGGCTGGGGGACCCCAGAATCCCTCAGGGCTGTGAACAGCAAGCCTGGCTCCTGGGTTCCTCCCTGCTGTTACTGCTCAGTCCCCAGCGCTGCTGCCTGATGACCTCTCTTGTTTCCTAGGACAAGACCCTGTACCACCCTATCACCGGCAGCTGCATGGACTGCAGCGGGAGTGACCACAGGATCTTCATGAACACATGCGACCCGTCCTCGCCCACTCAGCTGTGGCTGTTTGAACACACCAACTCAACAGTCCTGGAGAACTTCAACAGGAACTGAGCCCTGGTGTCTCCTGGCCAGCCCGTGAGGTTCCCTCTGAGGGTCTCGTGGTGGACAAAGGTGCTGGCCCCAGAGTTCAGGGCTCTCGAGGCTGGAGCATGGGGTCTGCCAGGGCCGGAGCCCCGGTCATAGGGCCAGAGAGCAGACTGCGCACAGGGTTCCTCCCCATGAAGGCAGAACCTGCTTTAACTTCACTGGCATCAGGGCAGAACAGGGCCTTTTGACTTTGTCACCATGTCCCCTAGAGCCTTATGTGGGAGAACGCTAGGGCAGCCCCAGGCCACCCAGAAGGGAGTCTTGTGAGGTTGTCGGGCTGCGCTTAGATAAGTGCGCGGAGGCCACCCAGCTGCCGCAGGACAGAGAAGGAGCCTCCTCCCCTCTTGGCTCCTGCCTGTGTTGGGTGAAGGCCTAGCTTCTCATCTCTATCTCAGCCCCAGGAGATTTGGTCAGAGGCCACCCCTGGGATCCACAGAGTGTTCAGTTCTGAGTGCCAGCCAGCTCCAAGTGTGTGGTAGAAGAGGACCCCACCTTCCCTTGCAGCCACAGACAGGCAGGGTATCTCCTGCTGGCTCTCTGGGTGTCTGAAATGCTCACGTCATTGCTCTCTGGCACAAGGGCAGCCCAGCCATCAGCTTTTCTTGGTTTGTTCACATGGCCTTGGGCCCATGGAAAAGGCCAGGTAGACCTCCAAACTGGAAACGCTGGCAGAATCCCCCTGATCCACGCTTCCGTCCTCCCACCCAGGCAGTACCCTGTCTCAAGAGAACAGGGTGCTGTGAGGTGCTCAATTCCCAGAGGCTGGACACCTCGCCTCTGACCTCACCATGGTTCTGCTTCTCATAGAACTCTAGAGTTGCTAAAGAACCCCATGATTCCACCACAATCGAGAATGTTCCGTGGGCTGCTGACATTCTAGCACCCATGGTGGGGTTCTAGAATGTTGTGATTGAAGCAGCAGTCAGGCAGCCCCAGTGACAGACTGACATCCAAGGTTGGAGGTACTGGAAGAGGGATGGGGACCTGTGTCCATCAGCCCACACCAGAGCTTTGGGACAACACAGCCCTCACAAAGACCCAGAGCTCCCAGCTGCTGGCTCATTTTTAGTGGAGAAAAGCCAGCATCCCATGACCAGCTGTCCAGCTTCATGCTGCCCTTCAGGTTCACCTTTTGCTTTGTTTAATGACATGTCAGACTCCCAGAAGGTCCCAAACAGATAGGAACCATTTCCATAACCAGCCTGCCACCCCCTGGATCAGAAATGGACATTGCATGCTACAGCCTGTGGCCTCCACTAGCCAGCCTGGGAAATACTTGAAACCCACACTCCAGTTAGAGCTGGGGCCACTCAACTGGGCAAGTGCCACTTAAATAAGTGAGGTGTAGATTTGGGAGCAGAGCCGAGATTCTGCCTTTGAGATGCCAGCTGGTGCCAAGGCCATCCATTATGGGGTGTGCACACACTCCTGCCCCTTGCCAGAGGGAGTGCCGAGCTGGCAGGCAACCACTTCCACCCAGCCCCTGCACTCGCTTGCATAGCTTGCTGGTCTATCCCTAGCGGCCTTTTCCAATCTAGCGCTCTGTAGCTGTAAAAAGGAGCCAGAAGATAAGGCCCCTTCTGTAATCCAGAATGAGGGTAAGGAGAGCGTTGCAATTTGGGGCAGTGAATCATCAGAGAGCAATGCAGCATCATTAAAATAAAAACTGTGCCTTTTAAAAAGAGAAAATGCAAATGTACAGCAAATCCCTAAACTTGAACCATTTCCTAGTGCCTTGATGGACAGAAGGGGAGGAGAGCGCTGGTGGCAGTGTCTGAAGTTCCTGCTGGTTGCACATGTCTCTCAGGCTAATCGGAAGCAGGCCCTGCTAGGAATAGAGCGAGGCCACTTGGCCAGCCCATGCAGGGACACACCCAAGTGAAAGGCACTCAGGAGGTCGCTTGGCCCAAGACCTCCAAAGGCCTTGGTGGCCCTGGGCACAGGCTTCACCTTGCCTTCTTGAGCTCTGTTCAGGGCCATGCCACGGCCTGCCGCTTGCCATTAGGGTACAGACAGCAGCTCCCTGTCTGGATTTCCAGGCGGCCCCATTTCAAGTGGGCAGCAGCAATCTGAGCAAGACCAGGAAGCCACTCATGGCCTTCCTGGGTCCCTTGCTTTGACTCCCCTTCCCAGGCTGTTCCACAGCCTGACCCAGGAGTGGGCATATCCTACGAGCTCCCTGGAATTTATAATTGTTGAGCCCTGGTCATTAGGTCCTGAAATGACAAAGTATGTAACAAGAAGGAAGGACAGGCCTGTATTGTCTCAATTCTAGGGACTGATTGCAAATACAAAACTCTACATTGTTCTGACTTCTTGTTTGGAAACCACCTGTCTCAAGGACTCGGGTTTCTGCTCACATCCCAGCTGATACTCAGAAAGCTGAGCCAGGACCTGGGGAGCTGCAGTCAGCCAGGTAACAGGAAGGCCGTGAGCCCCTTTTCCTCTAAGGCTTTGATTTGGAGGATGAAGTAACAAAGGGTGTGGCTAGAAAGTGAGAGGACCCTATGGCCCAAGCAGCCTTTCTAAATGGGGGTGTTCCAGAAACTCCAGAATGCAAAGAATGTCTTTGCTCTGAGCACAAGGCCTTTGGAGGGGACTGAACTTATAAAAAGCCATTCCATCTTCTGCTTCCAGTTGGAGATTTCAGCTTTGAAAACAGCCAGAAGTTGTGGATTCTTCCCCTTACAAAGAAGTAGCTCAGAGGCAGGGGTGATTCCTCTGCAGAAGAGATCTGGTGGGGGGTTGGCACCAAGGCCAGGGCAGAAAGCAGCCTGCGTAAAGATGTAGCACATGGATCTCCAAAGTCCACATCACATTCACTTTTCAAAGCTGCCTGCTGTGTTTCTTTCTGTGTGTCTTTTTTTTTTTTTTTTTTTTTTTGTCACCAAAGGACAGCAGAACACTTCACAGTAGTAACAGAGAAATGCAGGCATCTTGCCTCATCGATGCTTAATTTGCGCAGACAGGGTGATGGCCCATGACTGCTGGAGATTGCATTTGTAAGATTTTCTACAGATTTAAAAGAGTGGAAGAGGGGCAAGGAGTATGGTTCTGTAATTCTTAATTGCTTTCAACTGCTGCTCTTTGTGAAAAATCCAAGTCATATTTCAGTTCAAACTTGATTTTGCACCAAGGCCTCCTGCCACCTTGGGGAGATGGGGGCCCACAAATCACACAACCAGGTCATCTTCACATCTCCCCAGTGGCTTTGACCCAGCCATGTGTGCCAGCCGACAGAGTCAGGCTTCTGCCCTGACGTTGGCCCAAAGACCAGGATCCCAAGGTGGAGAGGCAAGGAAGCAGGGGACAGTGGGAAGCCAGACAGGGATTCCATAGAGAAAGGTCAAGGCCACTAACCCCTCCTCCCGCCTGGAAAGAGCCTGTGTGAAAAAATGACTCACCGAGTACAGTTGTAACTGTGACTGTTGAATAAATCTGGCTTTCTCTAAAGTGCTCTCTCCTGCATTCCTTGTCCTTTGCCATTCTCCTTTCCATCTGTGCCCTCATATCATTGAGCACCAGCTTAGTACCCAGGCACTCCAATGAGTGCTGAACAAAGTCCAGCAGCATCTTTCTAGAGGGAAAGGCAGACCAAAAACAACAAAAATTATTTCAGGTGCAAGCAGGGCAATGGAGGACATCAAACAATGATATTTTATTTGGGAGGATACAGTCAGCATTAGCTAAAATAGTCAGGGAATGCTTCTTGGGGCTGAAGGACCAAGAACTGTGAACCAAGAAGTGATTGGGAAGGAGCGTTCCAGGCAGTGGACACAGCTGGTGCAAAGGCCCTGAGACAGGAAGGAGTGCCTGCCTGTGTTGGAGGGATTAAGGGGGAGAGCTTAGAGTTGGGCAGGGCAGCCCACAAAGGTCTTAGTACACCAGGAGTGAGGTAATCAGGAGGGTAATGACAACATGAAATAAGTTTAACCCATTTTTGATGCTCAACCATCAGCCACAAGTACTTTTTTACCAAAACCTTTCTGTGCTGGTGGGTGGTGGGTTTGTCTGAACCTGTGTGTGGAAAGCACTAACTTGGCACCTTTTCAAAAAACCCAGTGAGATCTTACCCAGTGAGATCTTGTGCAGATCCTACCCCCATCTAGGCCTCCCTTCACAGTAAAATGAAAAGTAAAATGAAAAAAATGAAATTTCCATCTCCCTCTGTGATCCCATGACAACCTCAGCCAGCCCAGGTTGCTGGTGACCCCTGGTGCTGTTGCTCAGGGTCCACCAGAGGGCGCTGTGGACCACAGCTTGGGAAGGCTGGCCACCAGAAAGGGGGAATCACCCCAGTGTGGGTTTGAACCCTAAAATAAGAGTTTTCTCAAAAGTCTTGAAGACTCGAAATACTCTTTCAAATTCCTATCTTTGCAGATAAGAAAACCGAAGCCCAGTCTGCCCTGGGCCAAAATGACAGTGGTGAATGACAGCCTGGGTTTTCCAAAACGCTACTATCATGTTAGCCTCACCCAGTTCCCATTTGACTTGGCAGATACATGGGGAGATACTGTTTTTAAAGCCCTTTGTCCCTATTGTCCCCAGCCTCTCGGAAGAATTCCATGAACTAGCTAGGACAAAAGTACTAGCTCTACATTCTGTAAAAATGGATCAAATGCCGACTGCCTGCCAGACACGCTGCTAGAAATTTAAAGTTTATGCAGGGATGAGCCAAAACAGATGTACTTTCTGTCCGCGCAGTGTTTAGAGTCTAGTTGAAAGAACAGACATCAAATCAAACGATCATCAGAATGAATGCATAGCTAGCATTTTGGTAAGTTCCCCAAAGAAGTGCATGGGAGACCTTTTGAGAACCTGACCTTAGCAGGGAGGTATTGCAGCATGCTGAATCACCAAGGAGTCGGCAGGTAACCCAGGTGTGAAGTGATAGAAAAGCGGTCAATGAAGGGCCTACCAACTGCTGTTGGAGTTAAGGAAACAACCAGGGTGCTGAAGCAACCAAGGACGAGCAAAATTGAGGGGGGACCTCCCTTCAGAAGTTGCCATATAGGTAGAAAAACAGCAGTTACTGCCAAACGGGAGGGGACAGAAGAACCGTTGGTCCCCTTCCAGTCATCTTCCCTCCATGCCTCCCACTGGCTAAACCCTGTAGTTCAAACCCACATGGAGAAATAAAAGGCCCTGATGAAGACGGCCACATAGGTAAAGACAAAAGACAGTATAAATGATGGTTTTATTATAACTCTTTTTTTCTCCTGATTTAAAACTGCATACATCAATAATTATAAATCTGTTGATGGGCACACAATGTATAAGGAAAATGTAATTTATGTGAAAATAATAGGACAAGGGAGGAGGGAAGGGACAAAGCAAAGTTGCTGTATGTTACTGAAACTCAGTGTTATCAAAATTAGTATGTTTTTAACTAAGATGTCAATTGTAATCCTCAGGGCAATGACTGAAAAACTAAATATATTTATAGATATAGATAGAAAGATGATAGATAGGCAGATAGATAGGTAAAAAGAAATAGGAATTGTCAGGCATCATGATGAATTCCTGTAATCCCAGCAGTAAGGAGGCTGGGGCAAGAGGATTATGAGTTCAAGGCCAACTTGGGCTACGTAGTGAGTTCTAGGGCAGCCTCATCCACATAGTGAGACCCTGCCTCAAAACAACAACAACAAAAAAAAGTGACAAGAATCCAAATGATACACTAGGGAGTATCTATTTAACCCAAAAGAAATCAGAGGAGCCAGGCACTGTGGTAACACCTGTAATCCCACCAACTCAGGAGGCTGAAGTAGCAGGATCATGAGTTTGAGGCCAGAGGCAGAGAGACCCTGTCTCAAAATTTAAAAAGGGGCTCAGGGTGCAGTTCAATGGTAGAGCCTTTGCCTGTTGAATCTTGGGTTCAATACTCCAATACTGAAAAAAAAAAAAAGGAAGAATTGAGGAACATAAAAGATATAAGACATACACACAAAATAGCAAGGGCCAGGGATAAAGCTCAGTAGTCAAGCACTTGCTAGCATGCCGGAGGCTCTAGATCACTGGATCATGCTCTATCACTGAAAAAACAAACAACAAAAAAGCAATATAGCAGAATAAGAGTTAAGTCCCTTTTTAGCAGTAGTTCCATTAAGTATAAAGGAATTAAAATTTGCATATAAAAGGCATCGATAGGCAGAATGGATTTTTAAAATGATCCAATATAGCTATCTACAAGAGACCAACTTTAGATTCAAAGACAAAAAGAAGTTGAAAATTGTTTGTTGTTAGGTGCCCTCAAGTTGGGTCCAACTCATAGCAACCCTCATAGGGTTTTCAATGGCTGTTTTGGGATTACTTTGGGAGTGGATTCCCACATGCTTCTCCTGTTTTGTGGTGCTGGAGATCCAATGTCACATTAAAAAAAGTACATTAAAAAGTGTATAAAAAAGTACCAAAAAAGAACTAAAACAGCTACAATAATTTAAGATAAAAGAATATGAAAACACAACATACAAAATTTATAGGATGCAGCAAAAGCTTTGCTCAGATGGAAATACACAGCTGCAAATGTCTACATTAAAAAAGAAGAGATCTGAGCATAGTGGCACATGCCGGTAATCCCAGTGTTTTTGGAGGCAGAGGCAGGAGGATCACAGGTTGGAGGCCAGAAGCAGCCTGCATAATTTAGCAAGAACCTACCCCACAATAAAAAATTTAAAAATGAGCTGTGGTTACTGTTCAGTGGTACAGTGCCTGTAAAGCATGCATGAGACCTTGGTTAAAGCCCCTAGAAAAGAAAAGAAAAAGGAGAAGGAGGAGGAAGAAGAGGAAGAGGAGGAGGAGGAAAAGGCGGAGGAGGAGGAAGAGAGGAAGAAAATGAAGAAGAAAGGGTTAAGTCAATATTCACCCTTCTACCTTAAGAAGAAAAGGCTAGGTATGGTGGCACACGCCTACAGTCCTAGCCCAAGCAGGATGATCATGAGTATGAGGCCATCCTGGGCTACATAAAAAGACCCTCTCTCATAAGAAAGAAAGAAAGAAAGAAAGAAAGAGAGAGAGAGAGAGAGAAAAAGAGAGAAAGGAAGGAAAAGAAAGACTGAAAGACAGAAAGGAAGGAAGGAAGGAAGGAAGGAAGGAAAAAGAAGAGCAAACTAAACTCAAAGCAAACAGAAGGAAGGCAATAATAAAGATCGGCACAAAAATCATTGGAAAAGATTAGAAAAAATACAATGAAACCAAGAGTTGTTTCTTCAAAATAAAGTTAATAGACAACCCACAGAGTGAGAAAGCATTTTCCAATCGTATATTTGACAAGAAAATGGCATCCGGAGTATACAATGAACTCTTAACAGCACAACAAAAATAAAAATAACTCAATTAAAATATGAGCAAAATCTGGACTTTCTTCAAAGAAAATATACAAATAAGATATAACCATGAAATATATAAAAATGGTATATAAAAAGATCTCAACATTAGTAATTAGCAAAATTCAAGCTGAATATACAAATAAATGGCATATGTCTACACTATGAAATATTATTCAGCCATAAAAAGGCATGGTACCTATACCTGCTACAACACAGATGAGCCTTGAAAACATCACACTAGCTGTAAAAAGCCAAACACAAAAGGCCATTTTTGTAAAATTGCCCAAATCGGCAAATCCATAGAGAGCAAGTAGGTTAGCAGTGATGAAATGTTCTAAAATTAGGAAGTAGTGGTGCATAACTCTGAATATATTAAAACCATTAAAATAACAAATTTTATGCAAAGTGAATTCTACCCCAATATTTTTTAAATATGACTCAGAGCTGAATAGCCCATGTAGTTGTGAATCAAGATGGCTAAGTGAAACTGTTGTCCCTATCATATAAAAGGAGGTGTCCTTAGGTACTTAGTCTAATTTACTGATTGTATCCTTCAATACTTTTTTTAAAGTTTTAGCTTCTTGTCAACAAATGAGAATATTTCATTATATGCAAATGTTGAAACTTTATCCTATATTTTCAGTTTTTATTAACTTTATTTGAACATAAATTTCATGTGGCCAAATGTATGTTTTCTTGTGTAACTTCTCTTGCCTTGAAAAATATTTTACCATCCACAAATAAGATAAATTCTTCATCTATATTTTCTTCTAAAATTTTTAATTGTTTCCTTAAAATGTTTAAGCGCTTACTAGGAAAAATAAAAAAAGAAAGAGTAGGGAGGAAGGGAGGGTGTTCCGTGTGCGAACAGCGTATGCAAAGATCCTTTGGAGGGCATGTGGCAGGTATGAAGGTCAGTTAGGCTGGGGAGAGGTCTAGGGAGACAGAGGACAAGGAGTGGGTAGCCAGAACCAGGCTTTGTAGGGCCTCGTGGGTCACGATAAAGCCTCAACTTTAAGAGCAGAGGGTTTTCACTTGGGCCGAGCGCCAGCAGCAGATGTGCCCTTGTGTGACATCTGGAGTGGGGAAGTGCCTGGCTCCCTTCGTGGGCACTTAGGGCACCCAAGGCCTGCAGAGTGAGAACCGGGAGCCGGGGCTGGTGTGGAGCCTCCTTGGTGAGGCAGAGACTGGGGGGAAGGCCCGGCCTCCCTGGGGTGAGAGGAGCGGCGGGCGTCTCGAGTCCACTCCAGCTTCTCCGGAGCCTGAGAGCGAGCGGCTGGGTGCAGACGGGGCTGCGGTCCCTGCGGCCGCCGGCGCGCTCACCGGAACCGAGCTCGGGAACGCTGGCGCCTCGCTGCAAGTGTCGGTCCCCTTCCCTGTGTGCGGTTGGGATGGAGCTTGGGGGCGCCTGGGCTGGGCGGGATCGCCGCGCCTCGCCCGGGCCTCCGCCCTCTCCTGGCTGCGCCCCGCGCCCGGAGCGGCGCCTCCCGCCTACCCTGGGTCGCAGGGGTCGGAGCGGTCGGGCCTCCCGCCCTCGGCGCTCTCTTCCGGCTCGGCCCGCTCTCTTGCGGCGTCCCCGGGGCCGGGCCTGGGCTTCTGCTCCAGTGGGCGTGTGTTGGACGGCGGCCCGGGCAGCTGCCCCTCGCCTGCTGGCCTCGGTGCCTGGGCCTCCGCCTGGGGACCAGAGCAGCCTGCGGTGCCCTGCAAGGGTGACTTCACCTGGGGCTGGCCGGGCGACAGCCCTCGGGGCACCTTCGCCTCACACCCGCACACAGCGCCACGGGACGGAAGCCCGGCGCCCGCGGAGCGGTTTGTCTGGGCGCCGCTCGGCCTGCAGGTGCTGCTGGGCCGCTGCCGCCTCGGGGAAGCCAAGGGCCGAGGCCCCTGGGGCGCCCGCAGTCCGCGGGACGAAGCGGCCAGAATTCTGGGTTTGTCCGAGTTCTGGGCAAGGTCCTGGCGACGGTTTCCTCACAGCTGCAGTTGCAGGACTTGGTCCTCGAAGCAACAAGACGCGTTGGATGGGGCGGTTCTCAAACTCGGCACCCACCAGGGGCGGTCTCGGCTCTGGGAACAGAGGTGCCTAAGGGGGAGCCCAAGATCTCCACGGCCTCGAATGAGAGCAGAGGGGTGAAAAAACAAAACCATTGCCGCCGCTGGCTGGTAACTTCACAGCCTGCAGCTTTACCCAGGGTCTTTAGAATAAGGCTTCAAGGGAGCTGGAGCCGGGGACTTTCCCACCACCCCTGCTGTTCCTTGTTTCGCTCTTCCCTGGCTCTGAAGTTCTTTGCACCCTTTAGGTCTCAGCTTACCTGTCAACCCAACCCCAAGCGCCTTGTGTGACCACACTATCTATTAAGGACAGATCCTGCACACATCACCCTCAGCCCCCTTCATGGCTGTTACCTGACATACAGTTGACCCCTGTTAATCGTGGTACTTAGGACCTACTGAGTCATCATGAACCCTGAGCTAGCAAACCCACCACTGTCCCCAGGGGAAGAACAGAACCTTTGGTCACAACATGTTCAAGTGATCAATGCTTGACCTTGTTTTATAGGAGTTTCAGCATTTGTCATCGATTCATTATCATTGAACTCAGGGTCAGCACCACCACCACCCATGTCTAGAGGATGCTAACTTAACACACATAGCACAGCACAGCCCTCCACAGCTTTGGGACTCAGGAGAGCACCTCAGCACTATGTCTGAGGGCCAATTAAACCAAAATCACCAGCAAAAATTTGAGAAGTGTGACACTACATATACCACCAAAAGGACAATTGATTATAGGGCGAGGCTAAAACAAGAAGGCAGGTGTCTTCTGCTCAGCCTCTGTGGGGAATGTGTGCTTCTTACTACAAGCTGGTGTAACAAAACATACCCTGGTGGCTTACAAGCAACAGAAATTTAGTTTTCACAGTTCTGGAGACTGGAGGTCCAAGATCAAGGTACCAGCAGATTCCGTGTCTGGCAAGGACCCACCTCCTTGTTCACAGACTGCACTTTTTCACTCCCTCCTCCTCCGGTAGACAGGCGAAAGGCAACTCCAGAGACTTTATAAGGGCATGAATACTATTCTGTGAGGGCTCTGCCCTCATGAACTACTCACCCACCAAAGGCTCCACCTCATAATGCCATCATGATTGGGGACTGGAGTTTAAACACATGAATTGTGGGGGGGGGGGGCACATTCAGTTTGCTGGACAACTCGAAAATAATTTTTGAGACAGGGTCTTGCAATGTAGCCTACATAATCTGCACACCCAAGAGGTGGAGGTAGGAAGAGGTGTATGTCATCACACGCTGGGAGCCAAGACCATAAGTAACTTTTTACAAGATACCCTGATGAAAAGGTGCAGGGTGTGGTGAAAATAGCAAATGTTGAGCCACAGGGCATTGTGACCTTTGAATAGAAATCACCATCTGAAAGCGGTTGTCAGGGTTACAGGAGGAGCTGAGGACTTCTGAAGAATCACCTGGCTCCTGTGACTTTCTTGCCCCTCCCCTCCCCCTCCATGTGTATTTAAGCTACAGCACAACATTAAAGACTTTGGAGCTTGATCAGACAGCCTTGCTCTCATCCTTCGTGTCTCTTGTCTCTCTCTCTCATTCATTCACCCCTTACTCTAGGTCCCTGTTGAACAGCCCCGAGGGCCGGGGCAATCACACCCAGTGATAACTCCAATTTTTCCTCCCTACTCTGTATATGCACTTCCTCAAGTGACCTGATCATGGAATTTGACCTTACAAGTGTTAGTAAGTGGACTCACCTACAGAATCTGTGAATAGCGGATATAGTAATGAAATCCATCAGTAAGGAATAATTATTCTACTCATTTTTATTCATTTATTTGCTCATTCTTCTCCACATGACTTCAAGAAAGCAAGGCTCTTGCTGTATCAGCAACCATTTTACTCCCAGCTCGTAGCTGAATTGATTGGACTTCTAAAATTGTTGAACTACTGGTGAACCAACCAAACTAAAACTAAACTCTGGAATTTTACTTTTGTTAGATTAATTAACAGTCCTATTGTTGATGTCACGATTATTTGCCAAAATAAAAGTTTTCCAAGGGCTGACTTTTCCTGACCAAACTCACAAAAGACTGATCTGAAAACCAAAAATTATTAATTTTTTTTCATGGGCATGAGAACTTTCCAGTGACCCAAATGATTACGTGCCATCTCCTACTATCTGCTAAATTACTCATTTGGAGAAGTCTGTGGTGATGTATCATTAAAGAAAAGGGAAGGGTGGTAAAGGGAGGCTGGATTTGATCAGAGCGCACCATATGCACGTATCACAGTGGGCGAGAGTGCAGCTCAGGGGTAGAGCTCTTGCTCAGCAGGTGAAAAGCTCTGGGTTCAACCCCCTAGTATCAAAAACAAAAAACAAAAAACAAAACAAACAAACAAACAAAAAACCCACAACGTGCTTGGTAGCTGAATGGCTTCATTTCCCTTGAGTAAATACCTCCCAGTGGGATTGCAAGTTAACATTTTGAGGAAGCAGTAAACTTTTTCAATGAGGCTTCACCAGCCCGGTGTGGTCCACATGCCAGTAATCTCAGTACTAAGGAGGAAAGAAAGTAGGCACTTTGTGAGTGGGAAGCCAGATGGGGCTGTTCAAGGGTAATAGCCAGGAAGAAAAGGAATAGAGGGCCCAGCAGCCAGCCACCTCCCAGCCTAGCCATGTGCTGCCAGGTCACCTGCAATATAAATATCAACGTGAGCCTCCTGTGGGACAAAGGCTTTCATTTGGTGGTCAGTGCTTCCTTGACAGATAATATCCTTAGAAACAGCATACTTGCTAAAAGGAAACAATTAAAATCACTCCTCACTTCTACATTCATCCAGGAAGGATAAACTGTGTGAGACACCACTCCTAGCAATCGAAAAGGACATCATTTTGTGAATTCTACTTCCTTATCAAGACTGGTAGCTGCCTGGATTTCTCCCCTTCTGAAATGCCTGCCTCTGAGCCAAGTCCTTTGAAGACATCGGGAATCCATTAACCCCTTTTGGGCACAGGCCCCAGATGTAAAACATTTCTTTCCTCCCCCTATAAAAGACAATATGACCTCAGCTCTGGGCTGCAGTAGCCCTTTACCACTGCCTGCCTTCACATCTTGAAGGTGGACTCTCTTTATAATCTATATCTTTAATAAACTTACCCTATACTCTATACTATTGTCTGCAGCCGTACCACAGTGGTGTCAGACCCATCAGATCCCAGAAGCTAAGCAGGGTCGGGCCTGGTTAGTGCTTGGATGGGAGACTGCTTGGGAACACCAGGTGCTGCAGGCTTGGGAGAAGGACCCGGCAACCCACTCCCAAATATCATTGAAAACCCTATGGATAGCAGAGAAGCACAGCCTGTGTTTTACCTGTTGTACATAGGGTCGCTATGAGTCGGACACCAACTTGATGGGACCTAACAACAACATACTCTATACTATAATTACTGTGTCTCATATAATTTCTTTTATATGGGGAAACAGACAAACCAAGGTATCTGCTGCCAGGAAGGCGGAAGCACGCACTATCTCTCACCCTTTATCTAATATACTTAAAACTCAGCTCCACTTCTGTTTTGTCCTGAAATTCTATTCAGTGATCAAAAAAAGGACCCCCAACATCTCCCCTGAGTGGAGGTCCTGAGAAAGGGAACTCCTTTTTGGAGTTGGTAACAGATGGTAACATTGGGGTACAGCATTCCTCACCTACTGACATATTCGGATGCCTGAATGTGAGGCTCTGTGAGATCTGAAGCAAAGCTGGTAAGTTTTCTAACCTGCTATACCTGTACTTTGCCAGTTTGTGTAACCAAAACCAGCATAGACTCCAGCAGCCATGCCCTCTGTTGTCTCTGGAAATTTTCCTTCTCCCTAGAGATCTCTCCAGGAAGCTTCCTCAAACTTCCACTCAGCTCCAAGGTTTCCATGGCAACCTCTGCCTTGGGGTATATCTCAGTTGCTCTTCTGACTAGCCAAGCTATGATCTCTTCTCTCTCCCTGCTCCTCAGGACTGCCGTCAACCGAATGGTCCTAACATTGTTTTCTAATGAAGTGAGGTTTGGGGGGAAGTGACCACTCCAAAATCTTAATTCCTTTCTTTACTATCCCCTAGAGGGAAAATGCCTTGTATATTTAAAGGAACATTCTTATTTTTGTTTAGGAGACAAAGTCATTTATAGAGACATCTCCCACTCCTTAGCATTTTAAAGAAAGGTTTTACCTAAGACTTATAAAAGTCTCACCTTTTAAATCTTTTTAACTTCCACTGGATGTATATTTAAAAGAGCCCTTATAAAATTTGATTAAGTTTTTCTGTCTTTAAAATATAAATTTCTCACCTTGAGTCATACCTTAAAATACAAACATAAGATTAAGGGATACTTAATGCCATGACGGGGCTGGGATTTAGCTCAGTTGGTAGAGCTCTGCGCTGCAGTCTCTGAAGTCTCAAGTTCAATTCCCAACACCGCAAAAATGGGAGAAGGACCTGGCAATCCATTCCCAAGGCGATCCCGAAACAGTCAGCCATTGAAAACCCTATGAGGGTCGCTATGAGTCGATACCAACTTGATGGCACCTAACAACAACAATGCCATGACAAAAATAATAAAGCTAACTAACGACATATTTAAATAGTTACAAAAATTTTGGGAATTGTACTGTCATGTGTATTGTCTACATGCCTTTGCATTTGTGTATGATTAAATGGTACCAGTTTCATTTAAATACTGGTGTTTAAAGAGTGAACTCTGATTTAATATAAACGTGCATTAGGATTTTTTCATTGGTTTCTGTTTGTGGTAATTTTTAATTTAATGTAATTGTTTAGATGTTATTATGTCTGTCGGTCTGGCTGTTAACTTGTATTATGATTCAATGGTGGTGTTTTATACGCATATATTCAAGACTATAATATAGAGGTTTATTTTTTCTTTTTGCCTCCTCTGCTCCAGAAAAACTGGCCATTCAAGAGGCATAGACACTCAAGAGTTAATTAGCAAACTGACTTGGGTCTTAAAAAAAAAAAAAAAAAAAAAAGGAAAAAAAGTAAGAGCAACTTTTTTTTTTTTTTTTTTGGTGGTACTGGGGGTTGAACCCAGGGCCTTGCGCTTGCGTGCTCTGCAAGTGTTGGCCCACTGAGCTGCACCCTCAGCCCATGTTTTTACTTTTTGAGACAGGGTCTTGCTAAATTATGCAGACTGCCTCTGGTCTTGAACTTGTGATCCTCCTGTCTCCACCTCCTGAGCCGCTGGAATTACAGGCCTGCGCCACCGTGCCCAGCTCCAAGAGTAACATTTTAAAATCCAAGTAGGCATAAGACAAGTAAAAGGTTTAAGTTTGGCCAAATAAGCAGGTGATCTTAATTCGTTTCATTCTGTCATAAATATAATTTAGACTCAATGTTCCTTTTTAAATTGGTTGATTTTACTATATTACTTTGTTTTATAACTAGGATTTTTACAAAAAGGTTATATTATTTACATAAAGGTTATATTTCTATGTGCATTACTTTTGGATATATGTTATATGGTATGTTACCTGATAAAGTCCTCTCCAAAAAAAACTTCTATTCAAATTGACATAAATGAGTGCTTACAAAAATTAAATATGTTAAATTGGCCCAAATTCCTTTCAGTTAATAATGTTTAAGTCTCTGATAAACAAGTTAATACTGTTAATATATTTTGTTTATGTTTATATCTATAATGGCTTGAAGATTAAGACACAGTATTCCTGTTCTGTTTCAAATACAGCTTCCTGAAATTTCATTAAACTATAAATAACTCTTTAACTTTTAAAACTAAGGAATTTTTGATTCAATATTTTTGTGAAGAAATAAGACAAAGAGGAACTATTAAGAAAGAGGAAGAGAGAGAGAGAGAGCTATAGATATGAAAATATTTTTGGAAGGTTAAAGAGGAATATTTTTGATGAGAAAAGATTTTGTACAGTTCTGTCTAGAAGGTAGAGGGTTACTACAGGAAAGGAACAAAATCAAAATGCTAAAACATATTACAGATAAGATTACATTACAGGAGGGCTAAAAAAGAAAAAAAATATTTTTCAGTGATATATGTAATTAAATTAAGAACAACCTTAAGTTATTTAAAAGGTTTTCTAAGATCAAAATTTGATGTACTAAGGGAAAAATGGCTGGGATTTAGCTCAGTTGGTAGAGCGCTGTGCTGCAATCTCTGAGGTCCTGAGTTCAATTCCCAGCATCGCAAAAATGGGAGAAGGAGGTGGCAATCCACTCCCGAGGCAATCCCGAAACAATTAGCCATTGAAAACCCTATAAGGGTCGCTATGAGTCGGACACGACTTGACAGCACCTAACAACAACAACAACAACAACAAGGGAAAAATAGACAATAAGCTTACCTGTTTCTCACACAGTAAAACAGTTATTAGCACTATGGATTTAGTTGTTAAACTTTTCCCCTGCCACTGGGGCCTAAACCCTTAAACATTTTACCTTAGAAAAACTAAAATTCATGCAGATTCTTGAGATTCTAAGATAAGCAACTTCCTCTCTCTCTCCCCTGACAGTCTTTCAGGGGAGCTTCTCCTTTTGCCTAATCCACATCCCACAGACTCTTACAGTGAATAAACCCAAAAGACTGATATCTTTCTAGTCACAGAGAGTTGTAAGGGGAGCCACTCCTTTTTAAAACATAAGTAATTCTGGGAAAGTTGCTTTCTCTCGAGGGCACACTCTTAAACAAGGAAAATAAAATCCAAGGCTAAATAAATTGTTTCAGACTTTATGAGTTCCCATCCCAAAAGAGGCCCAAAAACTCGATCACTATATACCTAATTTTGTGTTTGTCATTTTGTCAGTGCACAATAAAGTGTGCACCCAGGGTTCTCTGGAGATGTCCAGGAGGGAAAAGTCATACTGTTTTTTTTCGGATGCTCTTTAACCTGGTATTTGACTATCAGTTGAACTAATGTCGGCCTCAGGATTCTGGTTGAATCGACATTGCTATCCAATTTTTTCCAACCCCTCGATATTGGTTGGACAAATATCCAACCCCAGGATTTTGGTTAGAACAGCATTGCTGGCCAATGTTTTCCAACCTGGGGATTTTGGTCGGGTTAGTGTTGCAGGCCAATATTATTTTTCCCCAGGATTTTGGCCAGAGTGATGTTATTTGACCCCAGGAATTGTCTTTTGTTATGCATTTGCTCTCTTTCTTCTTTCTTTCTTTTAGATATACAAATGAACAAGGAAAAAAAATTCTTTAATGGGTAATCAGACTTCTATTCCTAAAAATTGTATCTTAAATAACTCAGGTTATTTTTGAAACAGATAGTATTAAGAGAAAAGAGTTAGTTTTCTAAAAACAAAAAAAGGCCTAAAAATGTAGGCCCTTGGTTTGATCCCCAACACTGCAAAAATGAGAGAAGGACATGGCAATCCATGCCCAAAGCAATCTTGAAACAATCAGCCATTGAAAATCCTCCCAGGGTCGCTATGAGTCAGACCAACTCAATGGCACCTAATAACAACAGACTAATGCAATTCCATAGTTAGATCACTTCACAAAAAAGAAAGCAAATGGTCTAAAATCCTTTATATTCAAATATTCATGTCCTTGTACCCTAGGGTAAAAATTATCTCTCTTAAAGTAAAAATGTAAAAGGTTAAGATATATTACAAAAGGTTTATAAAATAACAGATATGTGTAAAATTAAGTTGACTGTTATGGGTTCTATATTTAAACTCTAAGTCTTCAAAGTATTTACTTTCAAATAATAATTTTAAAATTTGGACTTAAGTGACAAAGATTTTATATTTTTTCAAGATAACTACACTCTCTAATGATTTTGTTGAGTTTCTAAGTATTTAGGAAACTGAATCTTAAATTAAGATTTATGTTTGTTTTAAAATCTTTGAACGATCACTTTATGACCTTAAAGTAAAGAACTATTATTTTAGGTTCCTTCAGAATGCTTAACACCGTATCTATCTATCCATCTATCTATTCATATGTATGTATGTATGTATATAATTAAAACATATGTCTAAGAGCTAAAGGCATGGGGCAGGGGTTTAGGTCAGTTGGTAAAGCTTACCACAAAAATGGGAGAACATGGTAATCCACTCCCAAACCAATCCCAAACCAAACAGCCATTGAAAACCCTATAAGGGTCACTGAGTTGGACATGACTCCATGGTACCTAACAGCAACAACAATATCACTGTTATGTCAGAAAAAGTTAATATCCAGGTCTCCTTCTTTACGACAGTAATACTAACCTTGTGGATGTTCAACAACCAAAAGTTGGATGCCTAAATCAATCAGGATAATGGGGCTAAAAGGACAGCCAATATTTTGGACCCTGCCCCAGGTCAGCCAGAATCCAGGGAATGATGGGGCCCCTCAAAAGGGATCCACAACTCTGGTGAGTCACCTGTCCTTTTGGTCAGAGAGGCTGCAGAACCCCCAGAGGTTGGCTCCAACCAGTGTACATCCTACAAAGATGAGAGTTACGACAGGGGGCAATGCCCCTCAGTATTTCCAAGGGAAGCCACATGGTCAGCAAGACCCTGACTTGTCAGGTAGAAGAAAGACTTAGGAAGCCAACAGGGTTTTTACAGCTCACCCCAAAATACCCCTAAGGACACTTGACTGACCTTAAAAAGGAAAATTATATGTTTATTTTTTGATATCCTACATAGTCTTAGGGCTGGGATTTGGCTCAGTTGGTAGAGCATTGCGCTGCAGTCTCTGAGGTCCCAAGTTCAATTCCCAGCACCGCAAAATGGGAGAAGGGCCTGGCAATCCACTCCCAAGGCAATCCCGAAACAGTCAGCCATTGAAAACCCTATGAGGGTTGCTATGAGTCGGATACTGACTCGATGGCACCTAACAACAACAACAAGGTAACTCTTGAGTTTAACATTTGGGGCTGGGATTTAGCTCAGTGAGCAGAGCGCTGCACTGCAGTCTCTAAGGCCCTGAGTTCAATACCCAGCACCGCAAAAGATGGGAGAAGGGCCTGGCAATCCACTCCCAACACAATCCCGCAATCCCAAAGCACTCAGCCATTGAAAACCCTATGCAGGTCACTATGAGTCGGATACCGACTCAATGGCACCTAACAACAACAACACATAGTCTTAAACACACAGCAGGAAATTATAACCAAATATAAGTAATTAAAAATAATACAGAACAAAAGAGGTTAACCTAAGATTTAGAATAAACTCTAAATACTATGCTAAGTATTAATCTACTTATAAGATACTAGTAAACAAGATATTTAAAAGACTGACAAATTTTAATAGTCTCTAGCCACACCTGTGGCATCTTAACAATAGCTATAAAAACCCAGACTCCCAAAAGGTAAAATCAAAGCCCTAGCTTTACTTAAGTCTATACTAAAGATAGATAAATTCTATGGAAAAGATTGATAATTAGATTTTACCCAGATATTGCCTATCAAATATGCAAATATCTTCTAACCTTTGTTAACACCATCTCTGGATGGAGAGAGGTCTATCCCACCCAGACCAAAAGAACAAAAAGTTTGTCAAAGTTTAATTATCTAGAATAGAACTTATTGTCTTCTAAGTCTCCACAGCCCCAAGAACATCTAGGAGGTAAAGTTGCCTACACCTACAATCCATTAAAAGACTTAAAGCTTCTTTTTAGACCAGAAGAAAGGACATCTTACCTTCTTTATATACAAAGATAAGTCTCATCTATAACCCTAACAATAGTTATAATCTTGATTTATATTTAAATTGTTTGGTTTTTTTTTTCCTCTTAGGTTGTGCCAATCTAATCATATATGTTCAATGGCTACAACCTGATTTTGTTTTTCATTTTCTGTTTTTCTTTTAATTTTCTTTTAATTTATAAACCCCTAGGTATCTTCTTAGGATTATTCTTTTGCACTTTGCTACTCTCTGAATCAACAACTGTCTCAAAATTTAACCATCAGTATGCTTTTATGGAAGCTGGGATTTAGCTCAGTTGGTAGAGCGCTGCGCTGCAGTCTCTGAGGTCCTGAGTTCAATTCCCAGCACCACAAAAATGGGAGAAGGACCTGGCAATCCACTCCCAAGGCAATCCCGAAACAGTCAGCCATTGAAAACCCTATGAGGGTCGCTATGAGTCGGATACCGACTCGACGGCAGCTACCAACCAACAATGCTTTTATAGTCCAAGAGATCTCACTCTTAAACTCAAAAGTCAAGATAATGGCTATAGCCATTATCAAAATTTATATATATATGTGTGTGTGTGTATATATATATATATATATATATATATATATATATATAATGTATGTATGTATGTAATCTAACAATGCCACTAACGTCTGTTCCGCTCTACATGACTTATAAAACCAAATGTAAAATGGTCTAATATGGGTTTCTACATCTTCCTGATAAAACATATTATACCCATAGTAATCATGGCCATCATAATTCCAATATTTGGGACTTACCTTTTCAATCTAATGGTAAAGTTTGTTTCTTCCAGAATCCAAAAGTTCTACTTTCAGATGAAGATGATTCAGGGATTCCAGCCAATGTCATCCAAAAAATAACAACTGCTAAAGCCTCTAAAACAATCATTGCCTTTTATTCCTGCTGCAATTGGCTTACCCACCTTACTTAGCAAGGAATAACGGGCCCAATAGGTAGGGTCTTCACCCTATCCCAGCCTGAAGTAGCCAGAATGATCCATCACCCACTCTTTTAAAAGATTTTAGAGTCCATTTTCCTTGAGGGGAGAAGTGGCAGAGGGTAATAAGCAGGAAGAAAGGGGATAGAGGGCTCTGCAGCCAGCCACCTCCCAGCCTAGCCATGTGCTGCCCTGACACCTGTAATATGAACATCAATGTAAGCTTCCTGTGGGACAAAGGCTTTGCTCTGGTCATCAGTGCTTCATACTTGCTAAAAGGAAAGAGAATTAAAATTGCTCCTCAATTCTACATTCATCCAGAAAGGGTGATAAAACTATGTGAGACGTACACCACTTGGAGCAATCGAAGAGCACATTGTTTAGTGAATTCTGCTTCCTTATCAAGACTGGTAGCTGCCTGGATTTCTACCCTTTTGAAATGGCTGCCGCTGAGCCAAGTTCTTTGAGAACATCGGGAATCCATTAACCTCTTCTAAGCACAGGTCCCAGGTGGAAAACATTTCTTTCCATCTCCACTATAAAAGAAAATGTGACCTCGGCTCTGGGTAGCAGTAGCCCTTTACCACTGCCTGCCTTCACATCTTGAAGGTGGACTCTCTTTATAATCTATACCTTTAATAAACTTACCCTATACTCTATGGCCTGCAGCCATACCACAGTGGTGTCAGATCCCATCAGATCCCAGAAGCTAAGCACGGTTGGGCCTGGTTGGTGCTTGGATGGGAGACTGCCTGGGAACACCAGGTGCTACAGTCTTGGGAGAAGGACCAGCAACCCACTCCCAAAAAAACAATCAGATATTGCAAACCCTATCAATAACATGTTGTTGTTGTTGTTCTTAGGTGCCCTTGAGTTGTGCCCTTGAGTTGTGTCCAACTCATAGCGACCCTCATAGGGTTTTCAATGGCAGATTATTTCGGGATTGCCTTGGGAGTGGGTTGCCCCGTCCTTCTCCCATTTTTTTGGTGCTGGGAGTCGAACTCGGGACCTCAAAGACTGCACAGTGGTGCTCTACCAACTGAGCTAAATCCCAGCCCCATCAATAACATGTTGTTGGTGTTGTTAGGTGCCATTGAGTCGAGTCCCACTCATAATGACCCTATGTACAGCAGATGGAAACACTTCTGGATTCTGTGCCAGGCAAATGATCTTATTTATGTTTAAGCCCATTGTTGCAGACATTGTGTCAATCCATCTGGTGGAGGGTTTTCCTCTTTTGCGTTGACCTCCCACTCTCCCAAACATGATGTCCTTCTCCAGGGATTGTTCTCTCCTGACTACATGTCCAAAATATGTAAGATGCAGTCTGGCCATTCTTGCTTCCAAGGAGCACTCTGGTTGCACTTCTTCTAGTAAAGATTTATTGGTTCTTTTGGCAGTCCATGGTATATTCAATAGATGTCTCCAGCACCACAATTCAAAAGCATCAATTCTTTTTCTGTCTCCTTTATTCAATGTCCAGCTTTTACAACCATATGATGCCACTGAAAATACCATGGCATGAGTCAGACGCACCTTCGTCTTCAATGTGACATCTTTGTTTTTCAATACTCTAAAGAGATCTTTTGCCACAGCTTTTCCTAGAGCAATGGGTCTTTTGATTTCTTGACTGCTGCTTCAACGGGTGTTGATTATAAAGCCAAGCAAAGCAAAATCTTGGACAACCTCAATCTTTTCTCCTTTATTGTGAAGTTGCTTGCTGGCTCAGTTGTAAGGATTTTTGTTTTGTTGATGTTTAGTCGTAACCGATATTGAAGGCTATGGTCTTTGATCTTCATCAGTAAATGTTTTAAATCCTCTTCACTTTTCAGCGAGCAGAGTTGTGTCATTTGCATAATGCAGGTTGTTAATGAGTCTTCCTCCAATCTTGATGCCGCATTCTTCCTCATAAAGTCCAGCTTCTCGGATTATTTGCTCAACATATAAATTGAAGAGATAGGGTGAAAGTATACAGCCCTGGCGCACACCTTTCTCAACTTTAAACCACGCAATGTTTCCTTGTTCTATTCGAACAACTGCCTCCTAGTTCACATACAGATTTCTCATGAGTACAATTAGGTATTCTGGTGTTCCCATTTTCTGAAGTGTTATCCATAATTTGTTATGATCCACACAATCAAATGCCTTTGCATAGTCAATAAAACATAGATAGACATCTTTCTGATATTCTCTGCTTTCAGCTAATATCCACCTGACATCAGCAATGATGTCCCTGGTTCCCCGCCCTCTTCTGACTCTGGCTTGATTTTCTGGTAATTCCCTGTCTATATACTGCTGCAGTCTCTTCTGAATGATCTTTAGTAAAATTTTGCTTGTGTGTGATATTAATAATATTGTCTGATAGTTTGCACATTCAGTTGGATCCCCTTTTTTGGGAATAGGCACAAATATGGATCTCTTCCAGTCAGTTGGCCAAGTAGCTGTTTTCCAAATCTGTTGGCATACACATGTTAACACCTCCAGTGCTGCATCTGTTTGTTGAAACATCTCTATTTGGTATCCCATCAATTCCTGGAGCCTTGTGTTTCGCCAGTTCTTTCAAGGCAGCTTCCACTTCGTCCTTCAACACCATTGGTTCCTGTTCATATGCAACCTCTTGGAATGGTTGGTCATCTACCAATTCTTTTTTGGATAATGATTCTGTGTATTCCTTCCATCTTTTTTTGATGTTTCCTGCATCACTTAATATTTTCCCTGTAGAATCTTTCACTACTGCCACTCGAGGCTTGAATTTTTTCTTCACTTCCTTAAGCTTGAGAAACACAGAGCGCGTCCTTCCCTTTTGGTTTTCTGCCTCCAGCTCCTTGCACATGTCATTATAATATTTGTTTTTGTCTTCGAAAGCTGCCTTCTGAAATCTTCTGTTTAGTTCCTTAACTTCATCATGTCTTCCTTTTGCTTTAGCTGCTCCACGTTCTAGGGCAAGGTCCAGTGTCTCTTTTGACATGTAATTTGGTCTTTTCTTTTTTTCTTGTCTTTTTAAGAACTTTTTGCTTCCTTCTTGAATGATATCTTTTACGTCATGCCACAACTCTTCTGGTCTATCATTTGTGTCTAATGCATTAAACCTATTTTTGAGGTGGTCTCTGAACTCAGGTGGGATATACTCAAGGTCACACCGTGGCTCTTGTATACTTGTCCTAATTTTCTTCAGCTTCAGTTTGAACTTGCATATGAGAAGTTGATGGTCAGATCCACAGTCAGCACCTGGTCTTGTTTTGACATTTTGTACAGAGCTTTTCCATCGTCTCTTTCCACATATGTAGTCAATTTGATTCCTGTATGTTCCATCTGGTGAAGTCCATGTGTATAGTCTCCATTTATGATGCTGAAAAAATGTATTTGTAATGAAAAGGTCATTGGTCTGACAAAATTCTATCATGCGATCTCCAGCTTTGTTTCTGTCACCAGGACCATATTTTCCAACTACTGAGCCTTCTTCTTTGTTTCTAACCTTTGCATTCCAGTCACCAGTGATTATCAGTACATCTTGATTGCATGTTTGATCTATTTCAGATTGCAGAAGCTGATAGAAGTCTTCCCTTTCTTCATTTGTGGCCTTAGTGGTGGGTGCATAAGTTTGAATAGTAGTCATATTAACTGGCCTTCCTTGTAGACGTACGGATATTATTCTATCACTGACCACATTGTATTTCATGACAGATCTTGAAATGTCTTTTTTGATGATGAATGCAACCCCATTTCTCTTTAGTTTATCATTCCCAGCATAGTAGACCATATGATTATCTGACTCAAAATGGCCTATGCCAGTCCATTTTAGCTCACTGATGCCTAGAATGTCAATGTTTATGCACTCCATTTCAATTTTAATGATTTCTAATTTTCCTAGATTCATACTACGTAGATTCCATGTTCCAATTATTAATGGATGTTTACAGTTGTTTCTCCTCATTTTGTGTCATGCCACATCAGCAAATGGAGGTCCCTGGGGCTTTACTCCATTTCCGTTATTGTGGTAGACTCTAGTTTGAGGAGGCAACTCTTCCCCAGTAGTCTTTTGAGTGCCTTCCAACCTGGGGGGGCTCATATTCCGGCATTATATCTGACAGTGTTTCTTTGCTATTCATAGGGTTTTCAATGGCTAGTTGTTTCGGGAGTGGCTCGCCAGGTCCTACTCCGTCATCAATAACATAGAAGCACTAAATAGTGTTTTGCCTGTTGTATGTAGGGTCGATATGAGTTGGACACCCACTCCACGCCACCTAACAACAAATACTCTATACTATAATTTCAATGTCTTATATAAATGTCTTTTATACAGGGAAACACAGACAAACTAGGGTGTCGGCTGTTGGGGAGGGGAAAGCATGTACTATCTCTCATCTTTTATCTAATACACTCAAAAGTCAGCTCAAGCCCATTGTGGTAGGATCACAAGTTCAAGACCAGAGGCAGTCTGCATAACTTAGCAAGACCCTGTCGCAAAAAGTAAAAAAAAAAAAAAAAAAAAAATGGGCTGAGAGTACAGCTCAGTGGTACAGCACTTGCAGAGCATGCAAGCTCAAGGCCCTGGGTTCAACCCCCAGTACCACAAAAAAAAAATAAATAAATAAATAAAATAAAAGTCAGCTCCACTTCTCTGTTTTGTCCTGAAATTCTTTTCAGGATCTGAGACAAGGATCCCCAACATCCCCCTTGAGTGGAGGTCCTGAAATGGGAACTCCTCAACACAGGCAGTAATGTTGGGGTTCTGCACCCCTCAGCCCTCTAACAGGGCTAGGTAGCAATTCTGTTGCTAACCTGGGCTATATTGTGAGACCTATCTCAAATTTAAAAAAAAGGGGGTGGGGGAGAGAGAGAGAGAGACCAAGCCAGCTAGATAGTGGCTCTGCCACTTTGCATTCCTATCAACACTGAACACTGGTTTCATTTTCTCCACACCCTCATCAACATTTTTACCATCTGTTTTACTGGCTATAACTATGCAAGTAGTTGTGAAGTCATATCCCACAGTGGTTTTGATTTGTATTTACCTGATTAGTGACACTGAGCATCTTTTCATGGATTTATTTATCATTTGTTTATCATCTATGGAGAAATGTCGATTCAAATATTTTGCTCTTTTTGTGTGTGCATGTGATATTTGGGAGTTGTATCTAGGACCTCACACATACTTTGCAAATGCCTTACCACTGGGCAGTACCCCCAGCCTTTTTTTAATGTTTTTATTTTGAAGTCAGGGTCTTACTAAGGTACGCAGGCTGCCTCTGGCCCCAAACTTGCAAGCCTCCTGCCTCCGCTTCCTGAGTTCTGAGTCACTAGGATTACAGGTGTTTACCAGCATGCCTGGCCTTTTGTTCACCTTTTAATTGTAATGTCTCTGTTATTGAATTGTGAGGATTCTTTATATACAGATGGTCCCTAACTTATAATGGTTTGACTTATGACTTTTCTGCTTTATGATGGGACAAAACCAATATGCCTTCTGCAGAAATTGTACTTTGAGTTTTGAAATTTGTTCTTTCCACAGGCTAGTGATGGGCAGTGCATACTCTCTGTCAATGCTGGGAAGCATCAATGAGCTGGAGCTTGGTCACCAGTCACCAGCTCCAGTCCATACAGCATACTGTGGCAACACTAGGATGTTCAGCAAGTTAGGTGTATGTGCATTTTAAACTTACAATAATTTCAATTTATAATAGGTTTATTGGGACATATTCCCACCTTAAGGTTAGGAGTGGCTAAACTCAGAATACAAGCCCCTTATCAGATATATGATTTGCAAACATTTTCTCCCATCTTATGAGAATTGTCATTTCACTTGACTAATATACACAAACTTCTTATCACAATTATTGGTACTTCCATTTTTCCAGTCACACAACTTTATAAAATGAGAACAAGCCAGGTGTGGTAGCACACACCTGTAATCCCAGCATTCAGGAGGCTGAGGCAGGAGGATTTTGAGCTTGAGGCCAGCCTGGGCTACTCAGTGAGTTCCATGCCAGCCTTGCTACACAGCAAGACCCCATTCCAAAAAACAAAAAAGGGGCTAAGGTTGTAGCTCAGTGGTAGAGTGTTTGCCTAGCATGTGCAAAGGCCTAAGTTTGGTCTCCAATACTGCAAGAAAAAAAGGTTATAAAATTAAAATTCTTCCTACCTTTCTCTTACTGTGACAAAATACCTGAGATCATCAGCTTTTGTTTGTTTGTTTTGTTCTGTTTTAATTTTTGTGACAGGGTCTTACCATGTAGCCCAGGCTGGCCTTGAATTCACTATCCTCCTGCCTCAGCAGGCTGAGTGCTGGGATTACAGGCGTGTACCACCACACTGGGCAAGATGGTCAATTTTTAGAGAGGAAACATTTATTTTGGCTCATCGTTGCAGAGGTTTCAGCTCATGGTTGTTTGGCCCTGTTGCTTTGGTCCTATGGCAATACAGTATATATTATGCGAGGGGAAACTCCTCACGTCCATAGCCACTGGAAAGCAGAATGAAAAACAGGAAGGGGCTGGGGATCCCCAAATCCCTTTCATATGATGACCCAGTGACCTAACTTCCTCCCACTAAGCCCCACCTCCTAAAGGTTCCATATCTCCCAACAGAGCCACAGGTTGAGTATCAAGCCTTCAACACATGGGCTTTTAGGAGACACTCTCAAACCACAGCACTTTAATCCGTGACCCACAACCTCTACCCTCAAAGAAACAATTACTAGTTTCTTGTGTATCTTAATGTGTGTGTGAATTTTTTTAAAAATACAGGCTGAGGCTGGGGGATATGTAGTTCAGTGGTAGAACACTTGCCTAGTATGTAGGAGCTCTGGGTTCCAGACACAGCACTGAAAAAAATAAAGAAAGGAAAAGAAAAAGAAAAGAAAGGAATACAAACGAAACTACATACTGCATACTGTTCTGTATCTTTTCTTATAGTAAATACCTTGCTATAGTTGGGTATGTTGAAATTAATCTATCAAAAACCTTGTTTACTGAATCCCTGCTCCCTTAGTTCCCAGAATTGGAGAACTGATGCTTTGCACACTGGAACTATAACAATGAGACAGCTTCTGCATCCCTGGAGCTCAGATGCTAATGGGAGAAACAGTCTAGAGCAAAACAAACAGAATACCTGCATCTTACGATGAATGCTAACGAGAAAAGCCAGGGGTAGAGAAGAGCATTGGGTAGGAAGAGGGGAGGTGGACTCCTTTCCATCAGACACGGCTCTGGGGAGGTGACATTTATTAAGACCTGAAGGACAAAGATCGGGTGAAACATCACTCCAGGCAAAGGGAACTGTACATGCAGAGTGAGGCAGGAACAAGGTTGGCTTATTTGAAGAACTTGCAGAAGAGTAAGAGCTTCACAGTGAGCAGGGTGGAGATGGCAAGGAGAGTGCAGAAAGCACTGGGGTTTGCAGCAAAGGCAGGCGTCTGTAGACACTGGCTGGATACAGGGGTCCAGCCACCAGCTCAGATGCCTATGCACTTTGGGCAAAAATGAGAGAGTTGGGCTCCACTGCTGGCCATGGGAAATAAAGCAGACAGATCCTGAATGTCTACTGGAAGTGGGAGAAAGAGGCCCTGATGATGGATTGGCTGGGAGAGTGGTGAAGGGAAGGGAGAATTGACAGTGGCACAGGTGGCCAGTTTAGGAAGCACAACTTGACCTTCCTGGTATCAACTTGAACTTCCTGGCCTGGGATGCCCTGGAGGGTCTCAGGGAGGGAGGGGCATGTTAGTCTCTGGAGCATAAAGGGGATGTCTCAGCTAGACCTCCAAAGCTGGGAGCCACCAATCTGCGTGACACTGAATGCTCGGGGAAGGTTTGGGTATAGAAAGGAATGCCATGGTGGCTGATTTGGGCTGCCATTTTAAAACCTAACTTTCCTTTAAGGCTTTAAGTTCAACTTATAAATCTTGTTATGTCATTTTAGGTCTAGTTACTTTTTATATAAAGATAAGGACATCACTTTCACTTATTCTTTGATTACTGTTGAATTTGTAAGCTTAATAGATCTGTTGTTGTTGTTGTTAGGTGCCGTCGAGTTGTGTCTGACTCATAGCAACCCTTATAGGGTTTTCAATGGTTAATAAATCTCTTAATAGATTTAATCCTCCATAAACATTTAATAGACTTACTGCCTTAATTAATCAAATTTCCTCACATTTTCAAGCTACAATTATGAATTTAATGTGCCTGATTTTTCTCAAAAACTTTAAGTGCCCAACAGGGTAGACTTATAAATCTAAAAAGCAAAATCTTTCTAAGCATTTAAGCAACTGTTATAAATTAATAACTGTAAACTTTAAAATGTAGCAAACCAGATTCTCTTGACCATTTCAAGAACCTTAAATCCCACACAAAACAGAACAAAGATCACAGAAAGTTCCATGCTCCATGCATTTTTTTCATTACCTGAATATTTATTTATATCAGGGTAACTCCCCCAACAAAGAGATCAGAATTTTCCCCAAATAACGCCAATGGCAACCAACCTATTTCACTCTCAAATCTGTCATTTTGTCCACAGATACCAATTAACAGGAGACATTGGCATATGATGTTGTGCGAATAATGGTATCATTTAGAGAGAAGTGTGGAGAGGAAGGGTCCAGAACCTAACACTGAATGCCAGCATCCAGACTTGGGGTACAAGTGGAGTCAGCAGAGAGAACAGCTGAACTCTGTCAAACACCATGTGCGAGGGTCCAGACATTCTCAGCAACATCTCTCCAGGCCTAATAGCTACTAGTCATTGTGGGTGCTTGGACTTCTTACTCAGCCTTACGGAACACAGATCCTATGAGCTTAAAAAGGGACTGGATTCCTAAGACCTGTTCTTTTTTTTTCTTCAGTATTCAGGGTTTGAGCCCACAGTCTCATGCTTGCATGCTTTGCAAGTGTTGTACCACTGAGCTGTACCATCAGCCCATTTTTTTACTTTTTGAGACGGGGTCTCACAGACTGTCTCTGGTCTTGAACTTGCGATCCTCCTGCCCCTGCCTCCCAAGTCACTGAGATTATAAGTGTGAGCCACTGCATGAAGCTCCTTAGACCCTTTCTAAGTTTAATATGTGATAAGTCCAAGTCAGGGAGCATTGTAAGCAAAAAAGCACATGTTTGGAAGAAAGACAGTAGGCACTTAGACTAGAAGAGATCATTCCTTCCAATGAAGATTTCTTACATGCTTTAACCTTTAAAGCAGGGTGTCCTGAACGTTAATGAGCATTAAGAATCATCTGAGATGATTTAATTTAAATGTGGACAAAATTAATTCATTTTAAAATATAGATTTCTACACTTCAAGATATATGCATAGAGAGAGATTTACCGAAAAGGACTCCAAGAGCTCAAGAAACAACAGCAAGAATTAACAAACAGGATTATATGAAATTAAAAAGCAAAGCAGGATACAACAGAGTGAAAAGACAACCTACAGAATGGAAGAAAGTCTTTGTCAGCTATATACCAGAGGATTAATACCTAGAATACATAAAGAACTCAATAACCTAACATCAAATCCAATTAAAAAAAACCCAATTAAAAAAATGGGCAAATGAAGAAACAGTTCTTAAATGAAGAAATACAAATGAGCAATTAATATATGAAAAAATATTCAGCATCCTTAGCCTTGTGGAAATACCAACCAAAACTATATTGAGATTCCATCTCACTCTAGTCAGAATAATGAACATCAACAAGAACAAATGCAAGCAAGGATGTGGAAAGAAAGGAGCCCTAGTACACTGTTGGTGAGAATGTAAGTTAGTGCAGCCATTATGGAAATCAATATGGAAGTTCCTCAAAAAAATAAAAATAGAACTATTATAGGACCCAGCTACACCACTCCTGGGGATATAAACCAAAGGAATGTAAGTCAACATGCCATAGAGATAACTGCTCATCCATGTTTATTGCAGTGCTGTTCACAATAGCCAAGATCAGCCTAGGTGTCCATCAACAGATGAGTGGATAAAGAAAATATGATATATATATATGTATATATATATATGTATATATATATACATATATACATACATATATATGTATATGTATATATACATGTATATATATGTATGTATATATATGTATATATATGTATATATGAATATATATGTATATACATATATATGTATGTATATATATATACATATATATATATGTATATATATATACATGTATATATATATGTATGTATGTACATATATATATGTATGTATATACATGTATATATATACATGTATATATATACATGTATATACATGTATATATATACATGTATATATATATATATGTATATATATACATATATATACATGTATATATACATACATATATATATATGTATTTAGTTCAGTTGATAGAGACTCTGCAGTCTGTGAGGTCCCAAGTTCGATTCCCAGCACCACAAAAACGGGAGAAGGATGTGGCAATCCACTCACAAGGCAATCCCAAAACAATTAGCCAACTAACCGAAACAATGTATGACGTGAAAGCAGAAGGGACCAGTGGAAGAGGGGAGGGGGACTTGAGAGGGCAATGGGGGTATGAGCAGTATACAATGATATGCATGTATGAAAATATCATAATGAAACCCAATATTTTATAGGATAAAATAAAATGTAGATTTCTGAGCCCTATAATTTTCCCACCAATATTTCATTTTGTAGGGTTGGGATGGGGCCTAGAAATTAGTAAAAAATTTCAGAAGTTCTCTAGGTAATTATGATGTAGAACCAGGTTTGAGTACAGGAACCTGGCCATCTTTTCATGAAAGAATTATGTGATACACACTCTATTGGAGATGGTAGCAGTTCCTACAAGGCAAACTGAAAAGAACATTATTAACATTCAGAAAATTGGCAAATGCCAAAATACCTAGGCTGCAGTGGTCCCTAGGTTAAAAACTGCAGGTCTTGGCATCTTGTATCAGTCAGGATTCACCAGAGAAATGGAACTAAAATTAACCAACCCAGCTTCCCAGAACTTAAGAAATGGGGAAATTCAAAAAAGAGGTATGACAGAGATGGCACGTTGCACCACAAATACATGTTCCACATTCCACCATTTCTACCTGAGACACAGACCCTTCATTTTTACCCAAGCACTGAGCCACCAAGAAGAAAGGCTACATATCCCACCCCTGCTTACCTGGCCAGACATGTAAGCGGGAGGGCCACTCAAATCATGGGACGTGTCCTTAAAGGGGAGAGGTAAGCTATCCCTCTCTCCTTCCTCCTTCCATCTGGCTAGAATGACCCAAACTGATGGAGCTCCAGCACCTATCTTGGTTAGTATGGGAACCTGGGAGGTAGAAACCCCACACAGCAGACCAACAAAGAGAAGACTTGGTTTTTTTTTGTTGTTTTTTTTTTTTTTTTTTGCGGTACTGGGGGTTGAACCCAGGGCCTCGCGCCTGCATGCTCTGCAAGTGCTGGACCACTGAGCAGCACCTCAGCCCATTTTTTTTTTTACTTTTTGAGACAAGGTCTCGCTAAATTACGTAGACTGCCTCTGGTCTCGAACTTGCGATCCTCCCGCCTCCGCCTCCCAAGCCGCTGGGATTACAGGTGTGCGCCACCACGCCCGGCCCCAGAAGACTTGGTCTTAACCTGTTTAGGAAAGGGATCTGATCCCCTCTAGAATTCTTGAAGGTAAGAGAAAATTTAAGTTTATTTGGGGATTTTGTTATTTGCTAAACCTAATCATAACTAATTCCGCCAATAATAATAACCAATGCTTATCAAGCACCTAGTATACGCCAGGCACAGTTATAAGTGGTTTGTGTCTATTAACTCAAATAATCTTCACAACAGTCCTAAGAGGTTACTATCACCCTTGTTTTACAGATGAGGAAACTGAGGCATTGTAAGGCTGTGTAATATTCCCAAGGTGCCCAGGCTAATAGATGACAGAGCCAGGATCTCAGCATAGGCCAAGTAGATCTAAAGTCAGTGCTCCAAACCACTGGGCTATCTTGATTCCAGAGGTCATCATCCCTTATCCATCTACTCACTCATTCAACAAATACTGACCAAGAACTTGGCCACTGTAAACTTTTTGATGAATCATGTCGATAGTTCTGTGTCCTTACAGAGCTTCCTGTCTAGGACAAGCACCACATCTGTGAGAACCTCACAGAATCCAGGACAAGCCGTTTTTAGTTAGGGTTTACATTGCTGTGACCAAAAACACCTGATAGAAACAACTTAAGTGGGGGGATTATTTATTTGGCTCGTTTCAAAGGATTTCAGTCCATAGTGGTGGGGAAGGCATGGCAAAGGAACTCGGTCCATGGCAGCGGGGGTATGTGGCAGAGCCTCTTCACATCTCAGCAGAAAGAAAGACTTCAACCAAGGGCCCAGGCAAAGCCTTACACAGCCTGCCCCCAATGACCTATTTACACCAGGTAGGGTCTACTTCTCAAAGTTTCACAACCTCCCAAAACAGTGCCACCAGCTGAGGACCAAGTGTTCAAACATGAGCCTTGGGGGGACATTTTATATTCAAACCATAACCCTCTGCCCCAGATCCCTAAAGGCTCACAGCCATCTCGTAATGCAATATGCACTTAGTCGAACTTCAATAGTCCCAGAGTCTTAACAGTCCCAACTATGTTCACAAGTCCAAGCCCAAAGTCTCTACTGAGACAGAAGGCAATTTTAACTGTGAGCCCCTGCCAAATAAAAAAAAGTTACACACTTCCAACACACAAAAGCACAAAGTGAGCATTCCCATTCAAAAAGGGAGGGGTGAAGCACAGAAAGGAAACATCAGTCCAAAACAAGACCAGTATCCAGCAGGGCAAATATTAAATCTTGTAGCTCCATGTCCAGCATCTAGCACACATGGTGGCATCATCTGGGCTCTAAGACTTTGTATTCAAACCATAGCACAAACTCAACCAAGAGGCAAGACCCACTGCTTGGCTCCAACTACTCCCAGCATCCCTTCTCAGTTCCAGTGGATACAGTCACTGGAGAGACTGACCTATGCAGTCTGAGCCAGAGGCCCAACCCAGCACCTGTCTACTACAATCTGGAGTGGCTCATTGACGAGAAACTGGATGACTTGGATTCAGTCCTAAGTGTCCACTTATTCCCAAAAAAGGGCAATAATTGGAAATCACTTCTGGAGCCATCTGCCATATCTCACAAAAGGAGAAAGGGAACAAAGAGGAGAGAAAACCTTTCTGGGACTGTGCCCACTTGGTAGACATGCCCAGTCCTTGTTTTCTAAGGCTTGGAGTAGGGGTTAACTTCTACATTCTCACTTGACTGGATGGAAAGAGTGACAGGGGTACAGAGTAGCTAGGAATGAGGAAAAGAGGGGTCAGGGAGCTTGGTCAAGAGATCATGGAAAACTTTATAGTATTTTACCATAATTTCACTTCTGATATCCTGCTAGGGTAATAACCCTAAACAGTGAAAAAAGTTTTGTGCTCAAAATATTTACACAGAACACAAAAAATATCCAACTCTTAGGACCAAATATAAGTAAACTATGGTAGTAATAATAATAGCTAATACTTATTAACCATTGATAATGTTCCAGACAGCCTGCAGCTGTACCAGTGTGGCGTTTGATCTCATCAGATCTCAGAACCTAAGGAGGGTTGGAGCTGGTGAGTACTCGGATAGGAGACCACTGGGAACACCAGATGCTGTAGGCTTGGGAGAAAGACCCAGCAACCCACTCCCAAAAAACAATCCGCCACTGAAAACCCTAGGAATAGCACAGTAGCACTGACAATAGTGTTTCATCTGTTGTACATAGGGTCACTATGACTTGGACACTGACTAGATGGCACCTAACAACAACAACAGTGTTCCAGACATTGTGACATTGTGTTAAGCATTTGTTACCACCCATTTCACCAAACTTAAGAAGTAAAATAACTTGTTAAAACATCATAGCAAGTAAGAGGTGGAGTTCAGGTCTGAAGGCAACACTGACAGCCAAACCAAGTCTTAAGCAGTACAGCACTTGGATGGTTGCAGAGCCATTAAAGCCCATAACCATGAGACCATCATACTGTGGGGAAGGTTGTGATGAATTATTCTTTGAAAGACTGCAAAATGTACCTGAAGCATGTTGGTATGGTTTGGATCTAAATGTCCCCTAAAGGTCATGTTTGAGTGTTTAGTCCCCAGATGGTGGCACTGTTTGTGGAGGCTACAGAACGTTGGGAGGTAGGATTCCAACTTTGCTGATGCAGCTCCCTGGTGGAAGGTCTTTAGAGGTTTTTACCCAGAGCCTTGGTTCTGGCCCCTCCCTGCTCCTGATCTCTCATGCCTGCAGGCGGTCTATAATGGGTCCTGCCTCGGACTGATGGCACACCTGCCCTGCCACAGGCCATGACTGCCCAGCTAGTGTGGACAGAAATTCTCTAACAGTGAGATTCCAATAAATCTCTCCCCCTGTAAGTTTGTTTTGGTGGATTTCTGTTATAGCGATATACCACCTAGCATGGATGGCTAAAAGAATAAGGTCTAGTGTTGGGCATGGTGGCGCACACTTATAATCCCAGCGGCTCGGGAGGCAGAGGCAGGAGGATCGCAAGTTCAAGACCAGAGGCAGTCTGGGTAACTTAGCGAGACCCTGTCTCAAAAAGTAAAAAAATGGGTTGAGGGTGCAGCTCAGTGCTACAGCATTTGCAGAGCATGCAAGCACGAGGCCCTGGGTTCAACCCCCAGTACTGGTTAAAAAAATAAATAAATAAAAGAATGAGGTCTACACACACATATACACACACTTGCTAAAAACACAGAGGCAGGTGAGTTCAGTCTGGGTCTAATCAGGAAAAAGAAAACACACACTATTTTGAACAGAGGAATGGTAATAAAATATGTGTGAATTGTAACAGGGGACTGTAGTGATAAGGGATTGCATAGTAAGAAGAAAAGAGAACTCAAGAGAATCAGGAATGGCAGATATCAAGAGTGGCCACTACTTGAGGGTTGAAATAGAGTACCCAGGGGAAAGGTTCCCTCTCCCCTCCAGCCAGGGTCTACTGGTACTGAAGAAGTAGTGTACAGAAATAGCCTGCTGGTTAACACAATGCTCTTACAAAAATATCTAAGTACACGGCACATGTTGGGAAAAGTAGAGTTTTTATCCATACCAACTGACTTTGGAGCCATCATCACACATTGCCCTGTACAGATTCCCAGCTGTTTTCTGTGTACACATCTAAACCCCCAGCTAGAAGATATTCTTACAGCCAAGATTATGCCTCATCCTCTTGTAGCTAACTCTACAATGGGTATTCACAAAATGCTCAATAACTTACCTTTAATATATGAACTCTGAGGGAGGACTCCTAGCAAACTGTGTCTTTTTTTCCATTTTTTAATTCCATTTTTTTCTATTGTAGAAACAAAGAAAAGAAAAGCCAGGCACAGTGGTTGTTGTTGTTGTTGTTAGGTGCCAGTCAAGTCGGTATCCGACTCATAGCGACCCTCTGTACAACAGGGGAAACACACTATTGTCAGTGCTTCTCTGCTGTTCATAGGGTTTTCAATGGCAGATTGATTTTTGGGAGGGGGTTGCCAGGTCCTTCTCCCAAAGGCACAGTGGTACACAGCTGTAATCCCACTGACTTGGGAGGTGGAGGCAGAAGGATCACAAGTTTGAGGCCAGAGGCAACCTGCATAATTTACTGAGACCCTGACTCCAAATAAAAAATAAAAAATAGGCTTGGGGTGCAGCCCAGAGGTAGAGCACTTGCAAAGTATGTTCAAGGTCCTGGGTTCAAACCCACAGTATAGAAAAAAAAATGCTTATATGGGAAATGTGAAGGTAAAACAAAAGTAGAAAAATATCAACTACCAGTATATTTCTCTACTACCCAGAAATAATCACTATTAGTTCTTTGGTGTGTTTTTCATGCATACTTTTTAAAAAACATAGTTGTATACTACATTCCACATGCAATTTTATATCCAACATTTTTTTACTGAACCTAAAAAAACACTTATCCAACCCATCAACAGTCTTGAAGAGCTGAAGGTGAATTTTATATATACACACTGATCTTGAAATTACCTTAAATATTTACTTTACAACATCTCATTCTGAAGATCTTAGGTGTTTACTCAAGCACTTCTCTTTGGACCTTTTAAGTTATTTGTTATTTTTTATTATAAATAATCCCATAGTGAACATGTTGTGCTTTGGTAGTGGTGGTAGTGTGTGTTTGTTTTGTTGTGTTGTGCTGGGGATGGAAGCCAGGGCCTCCCCTGTGTGCTAGGCAAGTGCCTTACCACTGAGCTACTCCCCAACCCCCAACAGGTTGTGCTTAAATTTTTCTCTGGTAGGCTTATTCCCTAAGGTGACTGTCTCAAATGTGAAATATAAATACATTTAAGGACAATGAGAACTTAAGATCAAGAAGCAACTGTTTCTAAACACAGAAACTAGTAGTTTTCCTTTTTTCAGCAGGATACAAACCCAAAGTCCCTTCTATGCCCTCAGTTGCTGCTGTTAGTTGCTGTCCAGTTGGGTCCAACTCATAGAGGCTCTGTGTACAATAGAACAAAACACATCCCGACACTGCTATTACCCGCACTATGTCAGTGCTTCTCTGCTGTTCATTGGATTTTCAATGGCTGATTGCCTCGGATTGCTTTGGGTGTAGATTGCCACATCCTTCTCCCGTTTTGGGGGTGCTGGGGATCGAACCCAGGGCCGCAGAGGGCACGGCAGCGCTCTACCGACTGAGCCAAACCTCAGCCCCTCTATGCTCTCTAGTTCTACCAAATAGGAACATGTGCTTACCTGTCACCTATCATACCTCCCCCGAAAACTCTACTCAGCCCTAAATGACTGCACAGCCCTGAGCTGGTCCCATCTGCCATTCCCCCTCATCCCCACGAAGCTGCTCCATAGGGAGGAGGCAGACCTCTGGGAAGGGTAGGGTGTTACCCTGGGCGTCCAACTTTGCTGGGGCTCGTCAGGGCACGGTAGTCTCCTGGGAGGCTGGGAAGGTTAAAGCAATACAGCTACAATTCAGAGCTCCAGGGAAGGTCCAGGACACCGCAAGTCCCTCCCTAAGCCGGCTTACTGGCCCTCGGCCTCCCACCCCGGCCTTTTCTCCATCTCCTCTGCATTCCTCTTCTTTCCCTAAGGCTAGCCCGGTGCACCCTCCGGACCCTATCGGAATTTCCGATTCTCCCCATTGGAGGGGGTCCCCTAAGCTCCGCCTCCTTTCCTCTCGTCCCTTTTCGGTCTGCGCCGTCCAAGCCAGCCCCAGTCTACAGTGTGGGGTCTCCGCCGCCCTGAAGATTCCGACCACCTCAAAAGACTACCCCGCGGGCCCCCACCATCTCCTCCGCATCTCTTCACACGGATCTGTATGGGATTGTCCCTCTGTCCTTCCCGCCATGACTGGTTTCTTGTACTGCTTCATTTCACCTAGCTACCTACCTCCCATCGGTCTGCCGGCTTCCTCGCACCGGCTCTTGCGTTTTAAGCAGCCTGTGCCTCTTAGGACTGCACCTCTAAGCCCTAAAGTCCCCTTCAGGGGCCCCTCCCCTAAGTCCCACTGCGCGCCCGCCCACGTCTGTGCTTCTGTTCGCCCGCGGACGTGATCATCTGCTCCTAGAGTCTGTCCCTCCGACCAGCCAGGCCCCTGCTCACCACCCCTCCTAAGGGTCGAGGAGTCTAAGGCCAGGTTTCCCTCTCTGGCGCCGGGAATTCTTCCCTCTTCCACTTTCTGTACTTTGAACCCATCCCAGCAGAGTCCAGGAAGTAGCCTGGCACCGGAGACTGGCAGCGTCGGCGGCCAATGGGGTGCGCCAGCGGCGCAGGCAGCCCCGCCTATAAAAAGAATGCCACCAATGGGCGCACGGAGGCGGAACTTCCGCTGTCCCGAGGCGGGCGGTGGGGAGCGAACTGTTGTGGTGCGGCGGGTTGGGTAGGCGGCGGGCGGCGGCCCAGGGGCTGTCGCGGGACTCCGGGCTCAGCCGAGGGGCTGCAGGGGTGGGGCGGGCCGGAAGCGCCGCGGGGCCCGGACGCCACGGGTTCGAGGCCGGGCCCCGCGCGGGGAGGCCGCGCCACCCCGGGGGGAGCTGTCGGGCAGCGAGTTTGCCCCACAACCGAAAGAAGGCGGGAGCCGGCGGGGGCCTTCGAAACCCCCTGGCAGCCAGGCCCGGAGTCCCTGGGGAGCAGCCGCTTCTCGGACGCGCCTCCCTGGACGCCCCCGCCGCAGGGTGAGGCTTCCGAGCCCCCGGCCAGAGGCGCCTCCGGGTGACCCTCGGCGGGGCCCTGCGAGCCGTGGGAGCTGACCCCGGGGCCTCGAGCGGGGAGACTGCGCTCCACGGGGACGCGGGGCCCGGGGCTGAGGGCGCCGGGCCTCCTGGACGCCAGGCAGGGCAGCGCCTGGCCGGGCACGGACTCTGGGACGCTCGGGCGCTGGGGTCTCGGCGACCCGCCCCGCGTGGAGCGCGGCCGCGGAGGGGCCGTGCCGGCGCGGGGAGATGAACGGCTTCAGCACTGAGGAGGACAGCCGCGAAGGGCCCCCCGCAGTCCCCGCCGCATCTTCGGGCTATGGCCAGAGCTGCTGCCTCATCGAGGACGGCGAGCGCTGCGTCCGGCCCGCAGGCAACGCCTCCTTCAGTAAGAGGGTCCAGAAGAGCATCTCGCAGAAGAAACTCAAGCTGGACATCGACAAGAGTGTGAGTCGCCGGGTCTGGGCCCCTGCGCCGGCCGCTGCCCCGGGCTGGGGGTCGGTACCCCTCGGCACTCCTGCCTCTGGGCCTCGCTGTCCCTGATCTGCAGAATCAAAGAGTTGGACTCGGATCTTAGAGGCCGCTTGGGTGCTGCCATGCTCTGAGATTCTGCCCAGATCCGGGAGTTTGGGCGTGGGGGTGGGGGCTCCGAGGACTCTTCCTGCCTGGGAAGCTTTGACAGCCGCTCCTAGCTCGTTTTATTGGTTTACATACTAGAGCAGCGAGAGGTGGGTTAATCTTGTTGGCCCACGAAGGAGCAAGAATCGGGGAGGGGCGCCTCCCCTACTTCCTCTTCCTTGGCACCCCGTTACTCCTGCAGACAGGGAAAGTGGTAGTTAACTTCTGTGTTTCCTGCGCCATTAGTTTCTGCAGCCGGTCACAGAGTTTGCTCCGCAGGAGTTTTTCCAGGATATGGCAGAAATAAGGCCAAGGCCAGCGAGAACTTAGGAGATGATTCTTGAGTCAGTGTGACTGGAAGGGAAGAAAATCTATTTTCTTGGAAGTAGCATCTTTGGAAAAGCTGAGGTGGAGATTTAAATTTGAATAGGATTGCCCTGTGCCGTGTGCCTAAGTATAGGAAACGTCTGTGTGATTTCACCACTTCTAGTTAACAATTCTAAAGATATGCCTATTGTCAACCAATTAAGAACTTTTTCGTTTGACATCTGTTGCTTCAAGCCTTAAGTAGCTGCTTCATTATTAGGAATTGGGAACGACTTAAGGGATATATAATATTCAAGTAGACTAAAAGCTTAGATGGGCTGGTGTTTAGCTCAATTGGTAGAATGCTGCTCTACAGTCAGTCTCTGAGGTCCTAGGTTCAATCCTCAGCACCGCAAAAATGGGAGGACCTGGTAGCCCACTAATACAATCCCGAAACAATCTGCTGTTTAAAATCCTATGAATAGTAGAGAAGCACTGACAGTGTCTGGCATGGCACAGTGTAGGGTAGTTTTTCATCTGTTTTCCAACCCCATGGGACAGAACCTAACAACAACAAAAGCTTAGATGGTTAGCATCCTTTCTTTTTTAGGACCAAAGTTTCTTCACAGTTGGGAGAAATCAGAGATTGCTTGTTAAACTGAAAGGGAGCCCACTTGCCCACTTCTGATTTTATAAATGACCTAAGGTCTAGAGATAGGAAGTGATGGTGCCAAATATACACAGCACCTAAGAGCCTGGTTAATTTCCTAAATATGTCATCTGGTTTACTTCCAAGCCTAGTGCATAAGCCTTCAGTAAGTCTTTAATAAATAAATCTTCATAGTCCTTTCTTCCAGGTTCTTTCCTCCCACCCTCAATTTTATTTACTTAACCATTGTTGTACACTTGCAGCTCTTACATGGAAATGTGCTATTTTTAAATGATTGGGGCTGGTTAATGGCTTTCTTACTATAAATCTCTGTGAATGAATGAATGGAATTCATCTAGAGGAAACTACTGGATAGACACCAAGGTGGTTCCTGATAGTCACCTGTAGAATGAAATGCTTAATTCTGATAGCAATGAATTTACCACTTGGAAACACTGCTTATGTCTTGTGTAGATTGTTAGTGGTGTTTATTAGAGCAACTTGTATTTTCCAGTACTTTTAAACTCTTGAATGCTTTCATATTTGAATGATTTTGCTGCTGCCACTGAGGCCATGTTTACCCATTGACCACACTGCATCAATCATTTCACACACACTGTTTAGAAGAGAGGCAGCCTTAGCCTAGTAATAGAATTCCCAGAATCTAGTGGTTTTGAAGGAGTATGGCTTGGAAGTGAAGTAACTCAGTTTGTTTCAAAGTGGTACTATGGAGTTATTTATTTATTTATGGTACTTGGGGGTTGAACCCAGGGCCTTGCACATTCTCTGCAATTGCTCTACCACTGGGCTGCACCGCCAGCCCATTTTTATTATTATTATTTTTGTGTGTGTGGTACCAGGGGGCTGAACCCAGGGCCTTATACATACTTTGCAAGTGTTCTACCACTGAGTTGCACCTCCACACCCCCCTTATTTAAATTTTTTTAAATTTGAGACAGAGACTCACTAAATTACCCAGGCTGCCTCTGGCCTCAACCTGTGATCGTCCCTCCATCTCCCAGATTACTGGGATTACAGGCATGTGCCATGGTGCCCAACCTGGAGTTGTTATTTCTGAAAGGGATTCTTTTTCATTCTCACAGGCTTGGGCAATTCAATTCCAATTAACTGCAGTGTAATAAGAATTTTTAGCTGTTATAGAAAATGAAACAGAAAAAAATTAATATTAAAAATAAATAAACACTGAGCCTTTGCTTCTACCCTTCTGCCCCCACCCCATCCCTACAGGCCACCAAGGTCTGAAATTTATGAAAACCAACATGTACTTGAAAATGGTTAAAGAGAAACAATAACTATCTTGTAAAAGACCTAGCAGAGAAGCTTTTTAAATAACAGCACCAAAAAATCCAACTCAGGCAGTTTAACTCAGTATGTAGACACTGGCAGTATTCTGTGAGTTATTAAGATATAGTAATATACTTGCAAACATTTCTCCAACTGACATATTTCTGCTTTTCTCCTAGAGAAAAGTGAAGGTCAAGAATAATATAAAGGAGATTTTTTTTTTTTTTTTTTTTTTTTGGTGGTCCTGGGGGTTGAACCCAGGGCTTTGTGTCTACATACTTTGCAAGTGCTGGACCACTGAGCTGCACCCCCAGTCCTTTTTTTTTTTTTTTTTTTTTTTTTTTTTTTTTTTCTTTTCTTTTTTTTGAGACAGGAGCTCGCTAAATTACGCAGGCTGCCTCTGGTCTCAAACTTGCGATCCTCCCACCTCCACCTCCTGAGCTGCTGGGATTACAGGCGTACGCCACCATGCCTGGCTAAAGGAGAATGTTGAAGGCAGGGAAGGACATGTACCCTGCATCAGAAAGCCAGTGTGACCTTGGCCAGGCCATTTCCCCACTCTGAGTGGCTTCTCTTTACCCATCTAGAACATGAGATTGGAGACAGTGAGATTGCAGTAATGAGGCTAAATTCTCCTCCAGTTTAGAGTCCATCCTTCTGAAGTTAGGACCTGAAATCTCCCTGCCAGAGCTTCAGGAAGTGGCCTATGCTGCCGGTTGTTGTCCTACTAAGCTTGTCATTGTGCACTTACACAGCCAGATCTCTCAAGAGTGCACGTGCTAGCGGGGCACGGTGGCACACGCCTGTAATCCCAGCAGCTCGGGAGGTGGAGGTGGGAGGATCGCAAATTCGAGACCAGAGGCAGTCTGCATAATTTAGTGAGACCCTGTCTCAAAAAGTAAAAAAAAAAAAAAAGGGCTGGGGGTGCAGCCCAGTGGTCCAGCACTTGCAAAGCATGCAGGCACGAGGCCCTGGGTTCAATCCCCAATACTGCAAAAAACTAACAAACCAACAAAAGAGTACGCATGCTGGTCTAGCTAACACAGAGCACAAGCTGCCTATCAGGGCTTCGGGGGTGCTCTGGTGTGCTTCCTGGAGAAAGAGGACATCCTGCAGCACATGCAGTACCTGGGTAGGATTCTTGAGAACAGTGGCCTATATTGTGTCTCAGAGTCCTGTGACAGAATGGAATCTGGCAAAGCCATCCAAATTCATAACCATGTAAGTGATGGCTTTTATTGGCCTAAGTTGCTTTTAGATATGAGACTGCCTGTATTGATGCATCAGCATTTATTGAGTGCCTGCTGTCTGCAAGACACCATCACAATACAAACTTCAGACTACTCATGACTCATTAATCCAACCACATGAAAGTGATAATTCATCCACATAAATAATTTTCATTATTTTCTCCATAAAAAGTCTGAGTTAATTGATGCTGATATCCTGTCAGCTTACTTTTATCTTTAGGGATTTAAGGAATAAACTCACATTCAGACATTTCTCCAGAACATTTGCCCAACATCTGTTTCAATATCAACAACCCCAAGTCATTTAGCCAGGCATTTGGTTTCTCTAAGGTTTGTGAATGGTTCCTCCAGGCAACACTGTTACTTATATTCTTAAATTAAAAACATATTCTTCACATCTTAACTGTTGTTGTCACCTTTACTTACTAATGTGCCTCTGGCCTATTTTAGAAAATCAGTAGTAATATCCACCTTCTTTTATGTGGTTCCACTTTATGAAAATTCCTGCATTTCTCTCCACTTCTTTGTGGATCAGATGGGAAGTAATACAAGAATTATTGATACATGGAAATAAAGTTTTTCAGAGAGTTTTCCTACAGTTGTAGCTACTGCAAGTGTAAAATAGGATGTCCCATACATCATTCCCATAGGCCCTGCTTCCCTCCTCCGCAGGGCCAACTGTCCCGCGCACTGCAGGTTCATAACTCCAGTAATGTCTGCTGAAATGTCCTATCATTCCCTGTTTCAAAATCAAGACTTTGTCTTGTCTGAAGGAAAGTAAACTGGCCTCATGCCCTGGATCCCCGAGTCTCTCCTCACACTCGTGCCTGGACAGTCACCGCCCCCTCCTTGATGCTGGGTGCCCTGGGCCTCTCTGGAGTGCTTTCTGCTGTGGTCCTGGGGTACTTTCCATCTGGGCTCTGCTTCCTGGCACCTGCAGACCCACGCCTCCACTGCCAGCTGCAGGGATCTCTTCTTTGATGAGTCTTTGCCAGTCAGTGGATGCTTAGCCTGGAAGTCTCTGTCTGGCGGCTGTCTTTGGGTAACTTTTCTTTTTTTCTTCTTTCTTTGCAGTTCTGGGGATCAACCCCAAAGCCTCGCACATGTTAAATAAGTGCTGTACCACTGAGCTATGTCCCCAGTCCTCTTTGTGTGTTTCTTTTTTTCATTTTTTGGGTTTGTTTGATTTTGGGGGGGGGCAGGGAGGATTGCTGGGAGGTGGGTTGAACCACAGCACCCTACTATTGAGCTGCACTCCCAGCTTCTTTTTCATTTTGTGACATGGTCTCACTGCGTCTGGCCTTGAACTCATGACCCTTCTGCCTCTGCCTCTCAAATAGCTGGGATTACAGGTGTGTGACATGGTGTCTGGATTTTTGTGTATTGTGGAAGCGATGGCCTACATTTATTTCTCCAATGCCTTGCAAAGAAGAGAAGCCCCATAATTTGACCAATACCTGTTGCTATTTCCATGGAATTGGTGACTCTGACTTTAATTTCCTCCCATCAGGTAAGGCACCTGTACATCTGTGATTTCCACAAAAATTTCATCCAGAGTGTCCGAAATAAAAGGAAGAGGAAGACAAGTGATGATGGTGGAGATTCTCCTGAGCACGACACTGACATTCCTGAGGTAAAGGCCAAAAACTCAGCCAGAGAAAGCCAGAAGAGTGGATTCTGAGCTGATCCTTCCCTCTGGCCTGGTCTGCTTTTTGTGCTAAGAATTAATTTTAGTCTCCTTTGTTTTGCTGTGGTTTATTTGAAAAGTGAATCATAGGACTGTAGTAACATTAAATCTGAAAGTTTGGAAATCAGCTAGTCTGGCTGCCTGCTCATCTTCCAGACAAGCAAGAGACCCAAGGTCACATACGTAGTTTGTATGTTCTGGCCTAGTGCCCTTTCCAATAGACCACATTTCTTCAAGAACCCCCTGACAAATGTTTAACCACAATGTCAAACTTGTTTAAACTTAGGTATTGCCTTTAAAGTTAGAGATTGAATGTGTATGATCTGGGGCAGTCTCTTCCCTTCTATTTTCTGGTCTGTAAAAGGAAGGTACAAATTGTCAGTTCATCCCAGCTCTGATTTTCTGTCACGCTCTGATTCCATAACTGCTGGCCGAGGTGTATTCCCAAGAATCTGTTCCAAAGTCAGTTACACTGAACCAGAGTCTCTCAGCCATGGCACTGTTGACATTTGGGGCCAGAACACTGTTGTGGGGCTGGCCTGGGTGTTGGATGTTTAGCAATAGTCCTAACCTCTACACTCCAGATGCCAGTCACACCTTGCCCTGAGTCATGACAATCAAAAAAGGTCTCCAGATATTGCCCATGTCCTCTGAGGGGGCAGATCACCCACCATTCGGGACCACTGCACAATACATGAGACTCAGGCTTCCCAGCCCACAGGCTGCTTTTCCTTATAGGGCCTCAGAGAAGTAAGAGAGGCTCTAGAAAGGAATATTGGGGTTTCCTGCTATCTAAATTGTTTTCACTTAAGACTCAGCACAGGAAGAACCATTTGACACATGAATGTTTCATAAGGCAGTTGCCTATTCACTCAGTGAAAATGACTGTGGGAATAAGGAGAGTGAGTGGGCCTTTGTCTGCAGATGGGAGGAGACCACTGAGAGTCACGCCCTTCCCTCTGCCCCTCCCTATGTCCCCTTTGCAACAGTAGTTTACAGTATCTTTCTGTTGCTTTAGCATTATTACTATTTTATAAAGATGTATTTGATTTCTAAATGCCTTTCACCAAAAAGGAAAAAAAAGGTTTTGAGGATGTTTTGAAACGAATGAAGGACCTTTGTCCCTCATATTGATCATTCATTTTGTTTTTAAGTGCTCTCCACCTGCCTGAAGCAAGAACATCTCTTTTAGAGGCAGGTAAAGGCAGCCCAACTTTCTGGGCCTTCAATATTTCATGACTGTGCAGCTTTCCTCTCCTTCTGTGTTAGGGAAAAGAGATGGGGGGGGTCCCTTCCCCTCTGTTATCCAGTCGTCTGCAGAGACCCTGACCCCAACTTGCGGATGTACATTCATTACGGTAGCTTTTGGTCTTTCCCTGGAGGATTGTTAGGAACTCTGACACCTGAAGCCTGAGCCTAGGAAGAACTATTTAAAGGTTGCATTCTTCCCACTATCCTTTGTGCCCCTCCACAGCTGCCACCTAGCCCTACTGTGTCTTCCTCCAGATCTCTCTCTGGGTTTGCCTTTCCCTCCAACCTTACCGCCCCCAGCATCACTACCCCTCCTGATCTCCACTTTATTGTCTAGTTAATGGATGGTTGCTGCAGCATCTCCCTCTGTCTCTCCTCGACCCCTACCAGGTCCTACTTCCTGAAGCATCACCCTCCTCACCTAGAATAGCTCCTCTGCCCCTCAAGACATGATGCCACCCAATCTCCCCTGTAACCCACCACCATTGCTGTGGCCTTGAACCCAGCTTATCCTCGCTAAGCTTTCCATACTCATCATCCACTCGATCCCCATTCTTCCTCACTGCTGCTCCTCAGCCTCAGCCCCACCTCCTCTACCAGGTACCTGGGACTAGCCCACCCCCAGCCAGAACTCTTCCACTGTCGTTCCTGTCCTGGCCAGTCTAGGCCTTCTCTTGTAGCCCTCCCATTCTCACCCCTTCCTAGGGTACACTGGGCACGTGGCGGGCTCTCGGCGGTCCTGGCTGGTCAGGTCAGTAATGCGTTTTTCCTTTTCTCTCTAGGTCGATCTGTTCCAGCTGCAGGTGAACACTCTACGACGTTATAAACGACACTACAAGTTGCAGACCAGACCAGGCTTCAATAAGGCCCAGTTAGCAGAAGTAGGTAGATAAAAGAAAGAAGCAGCATTGTGCTGATGCAATCCTACTTCTCCCTACTGCAGCGTGTATCTGTTCATTGTAATCTCCACAGCTCTGGAAGCAAGTCTGTACTCCCTCTTTTGCGTAATTTAGACTCCCATGGCTTTAGACCTAGAAAGGCTCCATTTCCAGAAAAGAAACCATGACCACGAGAGAGAAAAGGACTGACTTAAAATCACATAGCAAGCTAGCAGCAGAAACTAGTGTGGAATCTCAGGGCTCTCAACTCTAAGTCCTGGTTATTCTTTTGTTTGTTCATTTGTTTAAATCTTTTTTGTGAGATACACACACACACACACACACACACACACACACACACGGCTGGGATTTAGCTCAGTTGGTAGAGCACTGCGCTGCAGTCTCTGAGGTCCCAAGTTCAATTCCCAGCACCGCAAAAATGGGAGAAGGGCCTGGCAATCCACTTCCAAGGCAATCCTGAAACAGTCAGCCATTGAAAGCCCTATGAGGGCCTCTATGAGTTGGATACAGACTTGACGGCACCTAACAACAACAACAACAACACACACACACACACACACACACACACACACACACACACACACACACTCATAGTCCTTTCTATTCATCAGATATGTCAGATTAACCATCCCCAAAACCTTTTTTTTTTTATGGGGGCTGGGGATGGAACTCAAGGCCTCGAGCATGCTAGGCAAGTGTTCTACCACTGATCTACATCCCCAGCTCCCCGAAACCATTGTTACTGTTCCTCAGGAGCTATTTTTCCTCCTCTTTCCCCACCCCAACAAAATATTCAGAATTTATTTATAAAAAATCATGTATTTAAATTTACATGTTCATTCAGTCACCTTCAAATTACTTGACCTTTAATGCAATACACTTATCGAGATGTTTTTCCATTGTTTAAAATAGGTTTTGAACTGCTGATTTTTGTTTCACCTCCTCCACATTGGCAAACATTTCCCTTTAAGGATTTTTTTCATCCAGGGAAACAAAAGTCACACAGGGTGTAATCAGGTGAATAGGGAAGATGGAGCACAAAGGTCATACTGTTTTTGATCAAAGACTGCTGAACAGTCAGCACCATGTGGGCAGAAAGTTGTCATGGTGGAAGAACCAGTCACCTCTTTGCCACAACTTAGGATATTTCATCAGCAAATGAGGATGACACTTTCACAAAACTTCCAGATAGTAAAAATTTTAGTTGACCATTTGACTTGGAGGAACAAATTCCAAGTGCACAATTCTTCTTACATCAAAGGAACAGATGACCATTGTTTTCACATATGTTTTTTGTTTTTGTTTTTGTTTTTGGTCCCCCTCATTTATTTTAATGAGTAACATCCAAGAAAGCTTTCTCCTGCCCTGAGGTCAGTTTGTTGTTGTTACGTGCCATCAAGTCAGGTCTGACTCATAGTGACCCTCATAGAGTTTTCAATGGCTGATTGTTTTTGAGAATGGGCTGCCACATCCTCCTCCCTTTTTGCAGTGCTGGCAATCAAACCTGGGTCCTCAGAGAGTGCAGAGCAGGCGCTCTACATACTGAGCTAAACCCCAGTCAGTGTGGAGGGGGGAAATTCTCCTTTGACATCTCCCTTCTTGCACCCCTCTTTTTCTTTTCTTTCTTTTTTTTTTTTTTTTCTTTTGTGAAATGGGGTCTCAGTATGTTCCTGATCTCAAGTGATCTCCTGCATCAGCTTCCTAAGTAGCTGGGATGCCATCACATGCCACCAGGCTTGGCTTTCTCATCCCTCTTAATGTGTTTTTCTGCCTATTTTCTTCCTCTTGTAGAAAATTTGAGAAGTGGAGAAAGGAAAAATGCAGTGCAGAAATGATCACTGTTTAGTTCTCTGTGTCATTTTGTCTCAGTCGTTTCCATCCACTTGGTAGTTTCCTCAGTTCACAGCCTGGCTGTTTTGGAGTCTTCCTTTAGAGGTTTCTCACTGATCTGTCATTTTTTCTTAAAGTTTTCCTTTACTTGTCTCTAGATAAAACACTGATGCACATGAGCCTTTCCTGCTGTAACTTAACAGTACCCATGTGTCAGTTTTTGCCCCAGTGGAAGGAATAGGATGAGGTGGGGCAGGAGATCTGCATTCTCAGGACTTGGGTTTAAAAAAAAAAAAGTGTGTATATATATATATATATATATATATTTGCAGCCGTAGCCCTGTGGCATCCGATCCCGTCAGATCTCAGAAGCTAAGCAGGGTCGGGCCTGGTTAGTACCTGGATGGGAGACCGCCTGGGAACATCAGAAGCTGTAGGCTTGGGAGAAGGACCTGGCAACCCCCTCCCAAAAATCAATCTGCCATTGAAAACCGTATGAACAGCAGAGAAGCTCTGACAATAGTGTTTCCCCTGTTTTACAGAGGTTTGCTATGAGTCGGATACCGACTCGACAGCACCTAACAACAAATATATATATATATATACATATATATATATATATATATATACACATATATATATATATGTATATATATATATATATATATATATATATACATATATATATATATATACAAATATGGGCTTCCTTCAACTCCATTGTATCTTTCAAGAGGCAGTTATCCACCATTTAAAGGAATTACTGGGTTCAGACACTTAGGTCTATTCTATAATTGTTCATTTGACACACATGTTTCTGCCCACTTTCAGGGTAACACCTGGCCAATCAGCATCCCAGCTTCTTCCTCCATTGGATGACTGTAATTATGTGAGGATGGATGCCTAGTTGCCACTGAAATAAAACAACTAGGTGGTGTCTTAGGCCAGAGTTTCACTTTCAGAAGCCTAGAAACCAAAGCCCCTAAACCCCTGGGGACAAAGGTGTGGTGAATTCTGCAGCACCATAGGACTTCTTCAGTAGTCGCACCTCCCTTCCCCCTCTTTGGCACAGTTTAGAGTAGATAGCCCAGATCTATGCATGGTTTAAGGGACTTTGGCTTTCTCTTCCCACTTAGACTGTCAGCCGACACTTCAGGAACATACCTGTGAATGAAAAAGAAACCCTCGCCTACTTCATCTACATGGTGAAGAGCAACAAGAGTAGACTGGACCAGAAATCGGAGGGTGGCAAGCAGCTTGAGTGAGGAGGAAGCACATCTTAGAGGAATGAAGTATAATGCTTAGTGCCCAGGTGATACCTGCTACAGCTAATCCCAGAAAGACTGTTAAATTTTATTGTAAATAAAATTTTGAATGATGAATACTGTAAATCTTTTTGGTCAGGAGGATTATATTCTCCTGATTCAGCATGTGTATAGAAAGACTTTCTTTTAAGATAACTACTGGACTGAAAAAACAGCATCGAAAAAAGCATTAAAAACTATGTCTTAGAGCATTCAACAAAGCATTAAGTCCATTCTGCTAGCAATGTGGGATAAGAAGTATTTTGGTATCTGTCACTGTGTAATGCCAGGCTGCCACATGCAAGACCCTGCCCTTGACTAGCAGCAGCGAGGGCTTACAGATAGTAGGGGTGTAGGAGCAGACCCAATCTGGACCTGCACACCACTCTCTGATGACATGCATCCAGCTTTGTGGCAGAGTTTGTCATTTAATGACATATTAGTTTGACACAGACCCCCTCACTTGCCCTGGGCCTTGTTCACAATGGGCATTCAGTCATCATTTGTTGGCTAATTGAGTTGCCATTTCTGTTAAGAACTAGGTGAAGAAATCCTGAGACACAATGAGGAAGTTTCAGATCAAGTGAGGATTTCAGGGCGGTTACATATGCAAAGCTGTAGCTGTTGAGGTTCTAGACACAGTGATACAAAGACCCTGACAGAATTGTCCTCTGCTCTTCACTGTGGAGTGTAATCACATATTATGTCTTCAGCCATGCTCCTGGGCAGTAAATGCTTTGACAGAGATTGAGTGGTTCAGGGTGTTTTCAGAGTATTAATTGTTAGTTCACAACAGCCAGGAAAGCTGCCAAGGACCATGTGATTCCTGCTCAGAAGTCCAGCTGGAGGAAAGATAGTCTGGCTGGCCCTGGCTCCCTAAGCTCTGCTAAGCAGCAGGTCATGAGTTTGAGCAACAAAAGTCAGTACCACTTGATACTCATTTTTATGAGAAATTCACCTCTCTCTTAGGGAGAAGGATTGCTAAAGTGATTTTTTAAATAAAGTATTAGTAATTACCTGATTTTTCATTGTTCAAAAATTCAGTTTTCTCTATATCAGAGCCAAAGTATCCTGTGAAAAAAAAGCTTTAAATCCAAAAATATACTTTTGCAAAATTTTCTGATCAGTGTTTTGGGGCCAGAAGGTGTGGGTAGGAGGATGGGAGAAAAAGAGGTTTGAATTCTAATTTCTGACCATCCTGACATAGTCAACAGTGTCGTTTTGACTTGGTTTTAGTTCTGAGTTACTTCTTAAGCCTTAAATAATATTAGAAGCAATGGGAAGCCTAGCCTGGCAGAGTTTTAATGTCTCCTAGATGGCTTAATCTAAGCACTGTCTTGGATAAGTCAGAATTGACCCCAGACTGAGCAGGGTGGTGGATTGTGTGAAGGTCCCAGTTGTGTGGAGCAGAGTCCTGTGCTTTCTGTGGAATGCGGACAGGGCTATCGTTCTCACTCAAATGCAGTTTGTTTCATTACAGCAAAGCTTTTACCAGTGTTCAAAATGCATGTCTAGCAAATTGCAGCCTTTTTAAATATGTATAAATGAATGTACATAGAATATACTCCGGACTATGGAGGGGTCCCATTTTGATAGGTCTCCTGGCTGTGGAAGGTGTGCTAAAGTGCTCCCTTGAATGTTTTCAGCCCTTCAGATTCAGTACACATGTAGAGATGGTCTCCCCGTTACACTGATGGGTGGTGATGGAGGATTGAGAAGGCTCAGAAGGGGCTGGAGTCTGGGGGCTGATGAGGCCTGTGCATTAAAGGCATCATCAGATGCTCTGTGGAAATGTCCATGTCTTATTAAAGAAGAAAGTGTTCCTTTCTGATGTTTAAACCAAAATTGTGGGCTTGAAGGTCATGTTACTGTTTCTTTAACAGCAAATCTGTTTTCCCCGCTGAGAGTGAGCAGTGGATCTCTGTGAGATGTGGCATTACGATCTACCTGTTCAAGTATTGGAGTAAGAATGCTTTTGTTCTAGGTGAAGCCAGAGAAGACTCACCATAGCCAGATGCTGTGACATTGAGTCCCATGTTGTCTAAAGAAGGCTGCTTTGGAAAGTGGAAGTCATGGTAGCTTTTCAACTTTCAAAAACTTATGGAGAGAGAAAAGACAAAGCTATTTGAACTTACGTTTTTCTCATGTCCAGAAGTCTGTTCTTTCATCAAACTACCAAACCACTTGCCTTAGCCTCTCCTGTAGTTTCTGGTGGCTTCCCGTGGGCAGGAGACTCCTCTTGGGAGAAATGGCCAGGTCTTCAGGGCAGTAGGGCCTGGCTTCAGGGGCAGTGGGCTGGAGAGAGCAGTGTTCATCCTGGCCGCCTGCATTTGGACACCACCTGTCAACCCACCCTTCCTCCCCTGTGACCTTGCAGCATTGCCTTTTCTCCACTTGGTGCTCCTGGGCAAAACTGGAATTTCAAGTCCAGAACTGGCACTGTTTTCTCTTTAGACAGTCTGGTCCCTGCCTCAGTTCCAGCCTGCTGTGGTTCTTTTGTGTGCCCTGAAAGTTGTCATATGAAAATGTCACTATCCTACCATTCACATTTCGTTTTAAGGTTTTTAAAAAATGAATGACAGACTCTTATTTCAAGGAACAAACTTGTAGGTTGGCAAGAGTATGTGAAAAAGATCATAGTTGAATCTCACAAAAAAGTAAAAACCAAGGGATTCAAGACCTCTGTTGTAAAATGGAGAGGAATTTCACTTATGTGTTACAGCTGCCAGGTTTTTAGGTGTTCCTGTCATAGCTAAAAAAGTCACTGCTAGCCTCTTGGAACAGATTTTATTAATGTTTGCAGATGGAATGTAGCAGCTAACCTTGGCACTTTGGCTGTTTATTTTGTGGGAAACTTTTTGTTACCATTTAGCAGGGCAGCTCCCTAGTGGAAGGGAAAGAGGGGGACTTGCCCCCAAAGCAGGCTGTCCCAGGTATGGCTCCAGAGAAGTCGATCCCTGGACACCATCTGACGGTCTCAGTCATTACAATGCCAAGGTCTAAAGGCTGAGCAGGGTCTTTAAGTCCCTCAGTCCAGTCTCCCCATAGGTGCTGACACTCTGCTTACAACCATCCCACCAAGGGACACCTCTGACGACAGAGAACTCACTACCTCCTGGGGAAGCCTGCTCTATCTTTGCAAACCTCTGGCTTTTCTGTGTTCTCTGTGATTTTCACCTTCGTCTCTGCCCAGTGGGGGCCACATGCACAAAGTTATCCATCCTGGCAAAGGGCCTTGGGTGTTGCAATTATCTTCTGGAAGGGAGCGGCTAGGCTGTAGACATGTTAGTCTTCTGGCTGCCCTTCCCTCTGAGCGTTGGTTCTCTTAGTACCTTGTTGGAGGATGTTAAGGAAACCACATCAGCCAGCTTATGCTCACCTGCTCTTTCCAAAGCCACTGAGGAGGTGGGGTACCAGCCTGCTAAAAATCACCTAAGACAACTGAGGCCTTAGCTCTGTGCTTGCCCCACAAAAACTAATGTTCACAGTAACACTTAGGAAGGACCTCAGCTAGAAACTTTAAGGTAATTCCATTGCTTTGCCTGGAGCTTAAAGGTTCCATGGTTGCTGAGGGCTTGTACTTTCAGCTTCCTGTCAAGACTTCACACACAGTTTTTACTGAGGAAAACAATGTGTAAGAACTTGATGGGGGAGACCGTGTGTCTCAGTGTCAGAGAAGTGCCAGTTCTGGAAACAGGAATGTCATTTGAGGTTGCAGTTGTCCATTCATCCATTTTTAGAGAACAGGGGAAGTAAACTTCAACAAGCTTTGCCTGAGGTCATGTGGCATTATGAGGACTAGCATCTAGTCCTCCTGACCTGCTTTGCCCTCCGCTCCCTCACTTGCGGGTAACTCTAATGCAGTCTAGTATGAGCTGCCCTCAGATTCCTCAGAACCCATAACCAAGAAGTCCCTAAGGCAGCCAGACATGCAGGGACGGAACTGACCTGGAGAACTCAAGGTAGAGTGTGTGGGATGATGAGGCTCCTTGGTTTTTGCAAGATGAGTGTAATTTAAGACCAGGTTCATAAGCCCTAGTGGGAGATGAGCTGAATTCTCAGGAGGTGGGCTCAGTCTGTGGGCTCAGCCTTCCGAGGCCATGATTCCACCTGCCCTGGCTCCAGCCCATTCCCAGGCAAGGCAGCTGAATTGAAGGGCAGGTGAGCTCAAGATCACGCCCCGGGGATCATGGTGCTTTAGGGGTGCCTTTTTACTCTTGTTGTGTGAGACTGTTTCCAAGTTCACAGATAAGAAGGGTTGAGTTGGTCCGATGTTTTGAGGTGGAATCTAGCCTGGGACAAAGTGGGACCTGTTCCTCAAGCAGAAATGTCTACAGTGACTTCATCTCGCTTACAGCTCAAACACAAACCCTTCTGTTGTTTTCCCTTGACACCTTGGCCAAGGGCGGAGGGCTGTACAGGATCCAGTTTGCATTTCTGTGTCTGTTATGCCTATCAGAGTGTATTTTGGGATGGGGGTTTAGGGTTTTGTCCATTTGTAACTGCCTTATCGAACAGTAAGTGCCCTTCCATTCCAGGCCGCCTCATATTGTACCTGTCTCCTGTCAGATTTGGGGGATCATTTGTATTTTAATTTTGTAATCTATGGCTCTGTACTGTTGGAAGGCTCTCATTTCTCTGAGTCTCCTTAGTATGTATGTGACTTTTCATGTTGCGGTATTACCCGGATGGGATGGCCCAACTTTCACCCTCAATAAATGATCTGAATGAGCAAGAGACACCCTCTGTTGTTCCCTTTGAATTTCTATGCAAAATTCAGATGCTTTTCCACGCACACAGGGCCCCAGCTATGTGTGACAGTCACTAATGACAGCACCCACATTGCTCTACAATCCCAGTCCCTCCAAGGGTGTGTGGGTGACAGGCACAGGCCCAAGTTCTAGTCACACCTCTCCCCCTTGTGCACCTAGAAAGAGGCTAATTGGATGGAGCAGCCTGGGTCTGGGGGTTCACCATCTATGTAGGGTACCAGCCACCCTGGGCATTCAGGTTCACAGTTGGGTATTCAAGTATCCATCTGTAAGACAAGAGTCCTGCACAGGCTGGTTCAAGGATGGCAGCTGCAATGCCTGCAGCAGACAGTCTGCAAAATAGAAAATTCAAGTCCGTCCTAAGGGACCCGGCCCCTGCCTAACACTTCTGTGTGGGAATGCTAGCCTTCCCAACAGGTCTTATGATGTGAGGAGCTGGAAATCCAGACCTTTAGGTAAATATCCCAATGTTTAAAGTCTCAAAAACTTATTTTGAACAGCCTATGAATTGATGTTTCTTCATCTACAGGTGGCTAGTCCATCACCTGAAGCACATTAGAAATACAGTCTCCTGCTGGCTGTCCGCGGACTCACACTCTGTTTTCACAGAGTCCCAGGTGGGCCTTGTGCCCACCACAGTGGGAAGCCAGGCTCTGTGTGAGTCCCTGAGGCCTGGTGGCATGAAGGCCCTGGCCCTGCTGGGAAGGGGCAAAGGCAAGCCCCAGGTTATGAGCACCCTCTTTCCATGCCTGTCTTCAGCAGAATGGGAAGGAAGAAATGGAACGAAAACTTTTCCTTCTTTCCGTTTTCCTTTCCTTCTTTTTTGCAGGGGGAAGGGGAGTGGGGTGACAGGATCTTGCTGTGTAGCCCAGGGTGGCCTTGACCCCACCATTCTCCTTCCTCCACCTGCCAAGTGCCGGGATTACAGGTGTGTACTACCATGCCCGGCTACGATTTTCTTTTATCATATTAGTTACATAGAAGTAATATGTCCTAGCTCTAAAAATTTAAACCTCGTGGGACTTTTGAAAGTTCCCCTCACCACTGTCCTCACCCCATCCCATTTGTCCTCTTGTACACACCACAGAGAGCAACTTTTCAGGAGGCATTGATGGGGCAGGGCCAAGGAGCTCCTGGCTCTCTCGGAGCCCACAGGACCCTTGGGGGGTGTTATGAAGGGCGCCATCATTCGCAGGGTCCCTGAGTTGGCATCCTGTGGGAAGCAAAGGAAGTCCCAATTTCATCCCACTGCCCCGCTGCCTCCATCTGAGGCGGAGGGTGTGTGGTTGTTTCCATCTCTCTGCTGCCCACCCTGTCACTGTTCTCAGCCCCTCCCACACTGGCCCCCAGGGATGCTTTGTCCTCAAGCTTCCCCAACTGGCCGGTCCCCTGCTGGGGGAAACCTCTTCTGAGAATTCACACATAGCAGTTTTAAAGGAAGGAGGAGCCCACACCCTACTTTGGGGATCAGAAGTTTCAATAGGAACCAGACATTTGTTTTCCAAAACAGCTTCAGAAAATCAATTGGCAGATCATCTGAGGTCTGGCATTTTTGAGAAAGTGAACTCACCACCCTCCACACCGTCAGATCCCCTAAGAACTCTGTTGTGCTGCCAGTTCCTGGGCCTTGTCCCACATCCTCAGGATGAAAAGCTCAGGGATTAATCCCCAAAATAGGAATTTCTCAATTTTTCAGGGTAACACTTAAACCTCATAAGACTGAAAAGCACCAGTCTGGCCTAGATCCTCCCAGTCTCTGTCCAGAAAGGGACATCTTTGGCTTCACCTGAAAGTGGGGGCAAGATTTTCAGTGAACTCTACTAAAAATGAGTCTTCTCCAGTGGTGCCGGGGCCCAGTCTCCCAGGGATTTATTTGCAATCCAGGTTTAGGAAACATCTAGTTCCACCCCCTGAGACCCAGGTCAGGAAAGTAGCCGAATTCAACATTGGACAGCTCAGAAGTACACAAGCCTGAGCGAATGATAACATGCACAGCCAGATACATTAGTGAGACAAATCACTCAAATGGATGAGCATCAAATCTGGGAAAATTCAGGATGAAAAGACCTCACAGTTCCTGCCACAATGCCTAGCCTGTGGGAGGACACCATAAAGGTCTGGGGTTGAATCTTCTGCCTACTAAACAGTTGGTTTGGGTTTACAAGGCTGTTCCCCCTCCAGGAGCAATGATAGCAACTGAAGACAGTGTACGCCAGGCAACGTGCCATTTTATGTGCATTAATTCACTTAATCTCACTATAGTTCTATAAAGCAGGAACTGTTACTAACTCTTCTTCATAGAGGTATAAATACAGACAGAGAGGTTGAAGAATTTGCCCAAGAAACTTGAGAGCTACAGCCACTTCTGGGAGTGGATCCAAGGTTCATCTGGCCCCAGGGTCACTGCCATCAACCCCCATGGCAAAGAACTCAGAATGCCACGCTTTGAAGCAGTGCAGCCACAGGTTACTCTGCTCCCCATCAACAGGATTCACTACATTTTAATGAGGGATTCCGAGAAGTCACTAAGGCTCTAGTTAGGAAATTTAATAGGGTTTAATGGAGGTTAACAAGGTACATCAACCCTCTAGCCAGGTTTTAACTCACCGGAGCTGAACAGAGATTAACAAGCACAGGAGGTGCAAAGGCACCTGTATGATTTAATGGGGTTAATGAAACTGTCAGAGGTGGGCAAAAGGGACAGCCTGGAACATGTCGCTGTTAATGAGCCCATCTGCTTGAGGTCACCAGGCACTTACTACACAGCAGAAGCCTGCCTTGCCCTGCCCTGGGCACCCCAGGGGAAGCTCGGCAGAAAAGGCCACGGCAACATGCCAGCCATGGCTATTCCTGGCTGGTCCATCTGGGAGTGGGTTTTAGTTTCTCTCCTGTGCTTGCTGGGTGTCATCTAACTTGTTTATAATGGACACGAATAATTTTCACCATAGCTAACGCAGCAAACCCTTTTTAAAAAAAATATGCCCTCAAAGCATTTATTATCTGCTTGCATAGTTTAAGGTCCACATTCCCAAAACGTAGAAAATAGTAAGACAGACCAGGCACCATAGCACACACCTGTAATCCCAGCGACTCAGGAGGCAGAGGTAGAGGATCCTGAGTTTGAAGCCAGAGGCAGCCTGTGCAATTTAGCAAGACCCTGTCTCAAGATAAAAAACAAACAAAAAGGGCCAAGCGCAGTGGCGCATGCCTGTAATCCTAGCAACTCAGGAGGCAGAGGTAGGAGGATTGCAAGTTTGAAGCTAGAGGCAGTCTATGCAATTTAGCGAGACCCTGTCTCAAAAAAAAAAAAAAAAAACGGACTGGGCATGCAGCTCAGTGGTCCAGCACTTGCAAACCATGCAAGTGCAAGGCCCTGGGTTCAACCCCCAGTACTGCAAAAAAGAAAAAAAAAGGGGGGGGTGCTATGGGGATGTTTCAGTGGTAGAGCACTTGCCCAGGATGTTCGAGGCCCTGGGTTCAAACCCCTCCCCACAGTACTGAAAACAAAAAAGGAAGAACAAAAGAAAAAAATAAATAAAAGAGAAAAGCAAAAACAGTAACACAGGGTTGGGGATACAGCTCAGTGGCAGAGTGCTTGCCTAGTATGTGCAAAGCCCTGGGTTCAATGTCCTCAATCCTGAAAAAAAGAAATTAGAGAAGTAAAACCAAAAACAATAATATAGGGCTGGGAGTGTGGCTTAGTGGTAGAGTGCTTGCCTAGCATGCATGAGACCCTGGGTTCTACCCCCAGCACCATACAAGACAAAAACAAACAAAACAAAAAGCAGCCATAAAAACACAATAATGGAATCTTAAACTGGGGCACCATTGGAGTATTATAAAGGGCTGTCACCTATATGCCTCCCTGGGATATCATCACATGCTATGAAACAGTGATATGCAAGGTCACACTAGTAGTGTAGAAGTCAGAACAAATCCTCTTCTTCCTCTCAGATTGGTACCCTATTTTTCATTAAGCACTTCCTATATTATAGGCCCAGTGTCAAGGACTTTACCTGCTTTGATACCCCTGAGATGGGTACTGTTATTGTCCCTATTTCCCAGAAGAAGAAACAGAAGTTTAGGAAGGTAATATGTTGGTTAGCTTTTTACTGGTGTTACAAAATACTTGACATAAACAACTTAAGGGAGGAAAGATTTATTTTGGTTCAGTTTCAGAGGTTTTGGCCCATGTTGACTGGCTCCAATGCTTTGAGACCAGAGGTGAGGGAGAGGGTATGGTGGAGAGGGGCTGCTCACCTGGGGCAGCCAGAAAGCAGAGGAAATGGAGGAGCCAGGGCAACACACACCCTTCTAAGACATGCCCCCAGTGACCTTCCTCCATCAAGGTCCCACCGCCCAATAACACCATCATGTTATAAATCCACCATTGGATAGGTCAGAGCCCTCAGGATCCAATCACTTCCTCAAGGCCCATGAGCTGTCAACTCAGCCTTTTACACATGAGCCTTTCAGGGGACACTTCATATCCAAATGGTAACAGATGAAATGGCCTGTCTGAGGTCATTAGAAAGTGGTGAGAATGAAAATCAAGTGCAGGTCCCAGCAACCACCATGCCATGCACCCTACTAATTGGGTAAGATAATATTTCACAGGAGTATTATGAAGCACTAGAAAGAGTGAAGAACTAGAAACAGCCTATTTATCAAATGAGGAACTGCACTTAAAAGTATTATGTGCTTGAATGACAGGAATGTGTATCATGCTTACTATGTATGTATACTATATCTGTATCTCCATCTATATGTTATCTGTAATATGTGTGCTTATACATACTATATGTGTTTGTACACACACGTATATTTGTGTCTATAAATGCTCACACACTCAGTTGTATCAGTGATTGTAGCCATATTTATAGGCATAGCAAAGCCTCTATTTCCCACCAATGTATTGTTGTTGTTGTTAGGTGCCATCGAGTCGGTATCTGACTCATAGCGACCCTTTGTACAACAGGAGAAACACTATTGTCAGTGCTTCTCTGCTGTTCATAGGGTTTTCAATGGCAGATTGATTTTGGGGAGGGGGTTGCCAGGTCCTTCTCCCAAGCCTACAGCTTCTGGTGTTCCCAGGCGGTCTCCCATCCAGGTACTAACCAGGCCCGACCCTGCTTAGCTTCTGAGATCTGACGGGATCGGATGCCACAGGGCTACAGATGCAGGCCACCAATATATAGCCACTCTATATCTATTTGAATTAGAGTAAAGGGAAATAGGAAAGAAAAGGCATTCTGAAAACCAAGGGGACTTTGTGGAAGAAAGGGCTCTTCAGCAGGCTCTGGAAGGAAATAGGTTCGATGAGAGCAGAGTAAGGGGGAGTCTAGGCCGCCATGCTGTAAATGAGGAGCAGAAAACCTCAGGTGCAGAATGAGAAGCTTGGACTTTGGAGTCACCAAAGCTGCCATTATTAAAAACCAACATGGCAGAGCCAGGTGCAGTGGCACACAACTGTAATCCCAATGGCTTGGGAGGCAGAGGCAGGAGAATCACAAGTTCAAGATCAGAGGCAGTCTGTGTAATTTGGCAAGACCCTGTCTCAAAAAAAAGTTAAAAAAAAAGGAGGGGCTGAGGGTGCATCTCAGTAGTCCAGCACTTGCAAAGCATACAAGCACGAAGCCCTAGGTTCAACCCCCAGTACTGAAAAAAAGAAAAAAAGACATGGTCAAGATCTTAGTGTCCCCAGTGTCTGTGGGCCAGGTGCCTATGGGAATAGACTCTGTTCTCCGAGAGCTGGGGATTTCGAAGGAGTTAGGACAGACAGGAGAAGAAAGGAGTCCTTCCACTGGTATGATCCTAGGATCTGGGAAGAAAGTTCAGAGCCCTGGGCCAGTCCCACTTCAGAGGAAGGAGTGGGGCTGATGTGCTCTTGAAGATTTAGAGAAGCCAATAAGGCTTAGAAAATGTAATGAGCTTAGTTAAGCCAAGACATCCAGTGAGACTTCCTGAAAGCTCATGGTCACCAGCAAGTCGCACTCTGCTAAGGGAGCAGTTGTAGGGCACCTGGGCCCCCCCCCCCCAGCAGTTCCCCTTCCTGTGCAAGAGATGGACGCGCAGCAGGGGACCTGCCTCCAGCAAGGGACTAGCCAGCAGGCTAGGGGTAGTTCAGCAGAGCGCAGACGCCACCATATTAACAAGCAACCCCCAGAAGGTGAAACTGCATCAAATGAAGCTCAGTGAAGCCCAAAGAATGAGGACCAAGGGCAGCAACTACTGATAAGACCCCAGCCTGCCTCCTGGGGCTTATCTAAACTAGATGAGGTTGAACTTAGCTGAGTCCACTTCAACAGTTCCTAGGAGGCACCCTTATCTTCAGCTAAAGGTATTTTTCCTCTGGTTGCTAATATCATTTTCAAATGCATACTATTCATAATTTTCTCTAGGAATAATAGCAGCCATATGACTGTGGCGTCCAATCCCGTCAGATCTTGGAAGCTAAGCAGGGTCAGACCTGGTTAGTACTTGGATAGGAGACTCCCTGGGAACACCAGGCACTGTATGCTTAGGAGAAGGACCCAGCAGTCCACTCCCAAAAAACAATCAGCCATTGAAAACCCTATGAATAGCAGAGAAGCACTGACAATACTATTTCACCTGTTGTACGTAGGGTCACTGTGAGTTGGACACTGACTCAACGGCACCTAACAACAACAGCAGCAGCTAGGAATATTTCCAAAGCTGGATATGAGAAGAGGGTCAGGATGGTAGACCTACACAAATATAAGCAATTATTTGTTAAGCACCTACTAGGAAGTAGACAGTGTATTACCATATTTATGTATGTGGTCAGAATCCTCATGAAACCTGCAATGATGCTATCATCCCTAATGTTCAAGGAAACTGAGGCTCAGAGAAGTTAGGGTCTCGTGGGGAACTAGGATTTGAACCCATGTTACTCGGCCTCCTCCATATACCATGCAACCTCCAGGGCAGAGAGAAGTAGGAATAGGAGATTCTGGGAGCCAAAAGAGGAGTAACAGAAGGGGAGTAACCACTATTAGAAGAACTCAGGGTCCAGCAGTCTGGGTTGCTTAGCACACTGGGAAATGGCCCCCGCATTCCATTAGCCCAGTGTAGTGCATAGTGGCAGGAGGTGTTTCAGTTGTTAAAAGACAGTTATGCTTTCTTCAGTAGCTTTTGTTCAAAGGAACAGAAAAAAAATGTGTACTGCATTGTAGACCTGGCACAATAGGAACCACAGAGCCTGCTCCTGCAGAACTAGGCAGCAAAGCCTCAGAGATCTTGGAATTGCAAAGCCATGCTCCCTTGGGAGTCAACCTGGTGCCCAGTACTCCTGGTCTGTCAGCTCATTGGCTCCCCTCTCCGTGGCCCATGTTGCCCAAGGTAGTTAGAGAGAGGGAGCTCTGGGGCTCTTTCAAAGAGGAGTCTGTGGTCCTCCCTGTTTCTTGGCACTGAAAGTGCAGAGGAGGGAGTGTGGCCAGCAGGGGGCACCGTTGTCTCCATCCGTAGCTCCAAGGGATCTCTGTGCCAGAGATGCTGTATTTGATGAACACTGATTGTTACCATGAGAAAAATCCTACATGTCAGTCAGCGCAGAAAGGGACGTGGTCCCATGCCCCACTTTACAAATGACACCAAGGTCCAGTTGCTGTTGTTAGGTACCATCGAGTCAAGTCCCACTCATAGTGACCCTATGTACGGCAGATAGAAACACTTCCTGATTCTGTGCCAAACACACGATCTTACATATGTTTAAGACCATTGTTGCAGACACTGTGTCAGTCCATCTGGTGGAGGGTTTTCCTCTTTTGCGTTGACCTCCCACTCTCCCAAACATGTCTTTCTCTAGGGATTGATCTCTCCTGACTACATGTCCAAAATATGTAAGATGCAGTCTGGCCAATCTTGCTTCCAAGGAGCACTCTGGCTGCACTTCTTCTAGGAAAGATTTGTTGGGTCTTTTGGCAGTCCATAGTATATTCAATAGATGTCTCCAGCACCATAATTCAAAAGCATCAATTCTTTTCCTATCTCCTTTGTTCAATGTCCAGCTTTCACAACCATATGATGCCACTGAAAATACCATGGCATGAGTCAGATGCACCTTCATCTTCAATGTGACATCTTTGCTTTTCAATACTCTAAAGAGATCTTTTGCCACAGCTTTTCCTAGAGCAACGCATCTTTTTATTTCTTGACTGCTGCTTCCACGGGTGTTGATTATAGAGCCAAGCAAAGCAAAATCTTGGACAACCTCAATCTTTTCTCCTTTATTGTGAAGTTGCATACTGACCCAGTTGTAAGGATTTTTGTTTTGTTGATGTTTAGTCTTAACCCATATTGAAAGCTCTGACCTTTGATCTTCATCAGTAAATGTTTTAAATCCTCTTCACTTTTCAGCAAGCAGAGTTGTGTCATTTGCATAATGCAGGTTGTTAATGAGTCTTTCTCCAGTCCTGATGCTGCGTTCTTCCTCATAAAGTCCAGCTTCTCGGATTGTTTGCTCAGCATATAAATTGAAGAGATAGGGTGAAAGTATACAGCCCTGACACACACCTTTCTCAACTTTAAACCAGGCAGTGTTTCCTTGTTCTATTCGAACAACTGCCTCCTGGTTCACATACATATTTCTCATGAGTACAATTAGGTATTCTGGTATTCCCATTTTCCGAAGTGTTATCCATAATTTATTGTGATCCACACAGTCAAATGCCTTTGCACAGTCAATAAAACATAGATAGACATCTTTCTGATATTCTCTACTTTCAGCTAATATCCACCTGTCATCAGCAATGATGTCTCTGGTTCCCCGCCCTCTTCTGACTCTGGCTTGATTTTCTGGTAATTCCCTGTCTATATACTGCTGCAGTCACTTTTGAATGATCTTTAGTAAAATTTTGCTTGTGTGTGATATTAATAATATTGTCTGATAGTTTGCACATTCAGTTGGATCCCCTTTTTTGGGAATAGGCACAAATATGGATCTCTTCCAGTCAGTTGGCCAAGTAGCTGTTTTCCAAGCCTGTTAGCATAAACATGTCAATACCTCCAGTGCTGCATCTGTTTGTTGAAACATCTCTATTGGTATGCCATCAATTCCTGGAGCCTTGTGTTTCGCCAGTTCTTTCAAGGCAGCTTCCACTTCATCCTTCAATACCATGGGTTCCTCTTCATATGCAACCTCTTGGAATGGTTGGTCATCTACCAATTCTTTTTTAGATAATGACTCTGTGTATTCCTTCCATCTTCTTTTGATGTTTCCTGCATCGTTTAATATTTTCCCTGTAGAATCTTTCACTACTGCCACTTGAGGCTTGAATTTTTTCTTCACTTCCTTAAGCTTGAGAAACACAGAGAGGTGAGGAAATGCTCAAGGTCACACAGCAGACCAGACCCCCCCTCTCTTGGCTCTGGTCCAGTCTTTTGCACCACACCAACTGTCTACACACTCGTATCCACCCATGCCCCCAAGAACATTAGCCTCAGCCAAGAGTCTGTCAGGGAGTGGGGTCAGGAGAGTCCTTGTCATGCCCTGTGTCTTCTGAGCAGATCCAGCAGCCTGCCCAGCCACCACAGCAGCAAGAACACTTCAGCTTGCAACCTGCCTACTCTGCCCCAGGCCCAGAGCTTTCTGATCATGATCTCATCATGACCATATTTTCACAATATTTCTGGAAGCTCTTTTGCCTTCCCTTTTATGAAAGCGAACCGTGGGGGCTCAGGGAGGTTAAGAAGTTTGCCCGATGCCACACAGCTCATCTAACCAACTGTGAGTACAGGCTTGGGACCAGTCCAGACCTCCCCCTTAACTTTGGCCAAGTCTCTTGTGATATATTCTGTATTCCAAAAACACTTTCAAGGACATTTCCCCATTATAGCCTGACATCAGTGCTGGGGGCGGGGGGTATGAGAAAGGTTACACACACACTAGACTACTGGAGAGAAGGGGTGGTGGCCGTAGGTCTCCGGACTCATGGTAGACTTGGGTCTGGAACTGGGTAGAACTCTCCAGAGAATGCTGCATCCCACACTGCCCGACTCCAGCCCTTCTACTGTCACTGAGAGTCTGAGAACTCAGCACCTCGCATGGCAGGTTTGAGAGTCTGGTGCTTTGGATCTGTACCCCAGCTCCGAGCTTAATAGTTATGTGACTGAATAAATGACTGACCCTTTGAGTCTATTAGAAGATGAGCCCACCTATGTTGAGCACTGTGGCCTAATACCCAGTAAATGTTCAGTAGAAATGTTGCTAGTTATTGATATGATTAAACAAAGCTCCATGTCTAATATTCCTTCTACATGAGTCTTTAGATCTGCCTTGTCCAGTGTGATAACCACTAGCCACGTGTAGCTATTAAATACGTAAAAACTGATCCAAACTGAGATTTGCTTCCCAAATAAAACACACCCTTCATGTTTATTTTATTTTGTATTTGTTATGTTTTGTTTTTGTTGCTGGGGATCAAACTCAGGGCTTCCCCATGCTAAGCCAGCCCTCCACAGTGAGCTATAGACCCACCTGCTATGTATCCTTTGATTTGAAGGCTTGGTATGAAAGCACTTTTTTTTTTTTTTTTTTTTTTTTTTTTGCGGTACTGGGAGTTGAACTCAGGGTCTCACGCTTGCATGCTTTGCAAGTGCTAGAATACTGAGCTGCACCCGAACCCCCCCCCTTTTTTTTGAGACAGGGTCTCGCTAAGTTACACAGACTGCCTCTGGCCTTGAACTTGTGATTCTCCTGCCTCTGCCTCCCAAGCCACTGGGATTACAGGCCTGCACCACCATGCCTGATTGAAAGCACTTTTTCAAACATATCATTAATAATTTTTATATTGTTTCATGTTAAAAATTGTATTTTGGATATATTGAGTTAAATAAAATATATTATTAAAAATAATTTCACCTGTTTCTCTTCACATTTTTAATGTGGGTATAAACTTTTTAAATTATATATTTGGCTCACATTGGTGGCTTGTACTATATTTCTACTGAATAAATGCTGCCCTAGACAGTTTTCAGAAATTCCACTCCTGAAGCCCTGTCTACCTCAGTTTACCTCCATGATGTGGAAGATAAGGGCTCTGACCCTGGAATCTGCTTGCTGGCTGTGTGCCTTGGGGCAAGCCAATGAAGTATGTATCTGTTGGAAACACATTATGCTTTTTCAAAACAAGCAAACAAACCAGATGAAGCCCACAACGCTGTGGGAGGGTTAAATAAAATAATAAAGGCAGCTCTGTTACAGGCAACACGCTAAGTGCTTTGCCCACCTTATCTCACCCCATGCTCACAGAGCCCAGGAAGCTGGGGCAATGATCTTCCTCGTTTTGTAGATAAGAAAACTGAGATTCAGAAATGTTCAGTGACAGGCTGCTGGGGTACAGCACTTGCCCCTCATGTGTAAGACCCTGGATTCAATCCCCTGAACTAGAGAGAGAGAGAGAGAGAGAGAGAGAGAGAGAGAGAGAGAGAGAGAGGAGAAAAAGAGAGAAAGAAAGAAAAGTGAGTAGATAAACGTTCAGTGACTTAGCAGGTCTCTCAGCCACAGCATTGTTCTATAACCAGTGCTAGAAATATAAGGTGATAAGTGAACAGCAGGAAAAGGAGTATCACTCTTCATGTGACCCTAGAAAAGTCCCTCCTGTTGATGGGCCTCAGTTTCCCTTTCTGTAAAATGAGGGGAACATTTGGATGCAGGTGAAGATCTCTGAGGTCAGTGTTGTGGGATTCTTGGAGCTTCTCAGTGAACATAAGGCTTCCTGGCCTTCTCTGAAGTCCGACACCTCGGGTTGTCCATTCTGCTGGGATAAATGTGCATTTCTGTTTGTTTTAATAACATTTGTAGGAGCTTTATGTAGTGTCTATGTCTGCTTACATTAGACGCTGTGTATTATAGTTAAGAGTCTTTCACTATTTCCCATATAAACCTTGTTTTTTATGGGTTTGGGAGAGCTCAGCTGTAAAAACTCTCTCAGCTGAAAAAAATATTTTTTTTCAAACAAATTGGGTTTAAATCAGGAGGCTAGTTTCAGACACTTCAGAGCACGCATATTTTTTTTCTTCCCAGTCACTTTTCATTTAAAAATGAGGCTGGTTGAATTTTTAGTTTCATTTCTTTTATGAGGATCTAGCAGGACCATAAGTTTAACTGCTGGGTGCTAAAGAAAAGGCAGCAATGCCAGTGCCTTTTCCAGGCAGCCCTGGGGCCTGCAGGCACTTTTGGTTAGCTGTGTGCCTTCCACCCTCTGACTCTTCCTTTCCCCATCTGTCCATAGAGAGCATCTTTCCTGCCTGGCTACCTTTGAGACCCCCAGGGGGAAAATGTGCTTTACCCCAGAAAGGTCAATGCCCCATTGCCAATGAACACCAGAGGTGGCCAAGAGTACATGCTGAGTTTTTCAGCAGCAGAAAGTAGGTTCCTGGAATCAGAGTACTACAGTCAGGAAAGAACCTACATATCTGGGGCTGCCCTCTTCCTCAATTTATAGAAGGGATCCATTAGAAGCCCTGACAGTAAGAAGTCATATTTGGGTGCATGCATATGCACAGACACACACACACACACATACCCTGTGGGGAAAAATCCACATTTCTCAATGCAGCCAGACCTGCACTTTGATCCAAGCCCAACCTGCCTTTTACCATCTATATGACCTTGAACAAAAGCCTTCACCTCTCTGAGCCTCAGCTGCCTAAATATTGACCTCATGGGAACCTTGGGAGGCTTAAATGAAGTAATGCATGCTAAGGGTTTCAGTAGTTTGCAGTGTTTATTTTAGCATCGTTATTATTTCATTCACCAATAGGTTTTAAATGTTAAGAAAAAGGTTTTCTGTGTAGGAGGAATAATAACTCTTAAACACAGATATTTACTATTGTATGCTAATTGCATATGGATATTAGACTGTTCTTATTCATTATATTTACACTGAGAGTGGCTAGGGCATGGCAGACACTTAAAACATGTCAGCTGAATAAACTACTTATAGTAGTGAAAGAAAGTATGTTGGCAACAGGAAAACAGAAGGAAGCTGCAGTTTAATTTTTAATCTCAAAAGTAATATTATTCACTGTAAAAATTTTTCAAAAAAGATCTCTAAGAAGAAAAGTAAAAATTACTCCCATTGCTACAAGACAGAGGTGTAAATGCTCTGATGCCTGTTCTTCCACTTTTTTTCTACGAATGGTATTTATTTATGTACTTACCCTTTTTTTTTTTTTTTTTTTTTTTTTTTTTTTTACATAAAGAGGTCTCAAAGGACAATGTTTAGTAATGTGGGAAGGGTTTCCCACTTGATATATCATGGGCAATTTCCACGTCAATTCCAACTTCTTTTTCTGATGGCGGAGTGGTAACCTACTGTATTGACAAGAATTTATTTAACTAGGTCTCTATTTGACCCTCTTTAGTCCTGTAACATCAGTGACTATTTTTCTTATGATATATTCCTAGAGTCTAATTTTAAGTTGAAGAGCATTCCGTCTTTTTAATATAAAACATAATGTTTCATTTTAAGAAATAATGGCGACACTACTTCTGCCTCAGTCGGTCTGAGGTGTCGAACAAACTGCACTGAGATCTGGGTGGAACACTGGGCTCTAAAAGGGAGGGTGAGCTGAAGGATGGGGCCACGGGGGCGGTGCGCACGCTGGCCCTGGAGTCCGGAGCTCCTCAGTGCAGACTGGTCGGTGTGACTGGAGCGACTCGGGTGTCCTCTCCTAGCCTCTGCTTTTCCAGCTATGGACTGAGGGCTGGGAATGTGGCGCGAGCCTCTTGGCCGCTGGAGTCAAACTTAGGGAGGCTGAGAACACCCCGCGACCCCTCAGGGAGCTTTGGCTCCTGTCTCTGCTGCCAGATTCAGGGTCTGAGACTGGGACCAGACATGATTATGACTGCGCTAGGGTCAACCTCTCTCTTCCCAAAGAGGGTTTGGGGCCAGCCCCGGATGGGGTTTTGTGCAGAGGCCTGATTCGGCCGGCCTTGGCCGCCACGGGCCCCCTGGATAGGTCCCCGCTGTCCTCTCGCTGTGCTGAGGAAGCAGAACGCGGGTGCGCATTCTTCTCGTGCCTAGGATGCTTCACCGCGCTAAAAATAGTCGCTGGGCTGGGCCCTGTGTGGCCAGAGGTTTGTCTACAAGCTGTACCAGAGTCCTGGGTTCGAATCTAGATAAGCAGCTTGCCGTCTGGATCTGTTTTCCCGCGCAGACCAGAATTTCCGAAAATATTCTCCGTTCTTGGGAAGAAAAGCATAAAGAAGGCTTGATTTTTCTTTCTACTCTCCCCGCGTGGCCTTGGGCCCCCAACCCCGTACGGAGGCTGGGGGAGGGGCGCTTCGGGCCGCTCATTACCGCAAGGTGTTGCCCTAGTTAAATCGCCGGCCTGTTTGATCTGGCGGTGGTGACGAGAGGGGGGAAGAAAGAAAAAAGTAGGAGGCCAAGAGTGGGGAGACCTCACACCTCCCCCACCATTTCCTCGCGCCCGTAAAACACCTTTTATTAACTCCTTCGCGTCCGGAAATGCCCGCGTGGCCTCTCAGCCCTTGCTACAGTGTTTACAGCCAAGACTAATGGGGACCCATATTCACCCCACCTGGGTGGAGGCGCGTGGGGCACTCCGGGGGCCCGCGAAGTAGTCAGCGACCGAGCGCTGGGGTGGCTGTGGCGTGAAAGCGCCAGGAGGCCTCTTGCGCGCGACTTCCCGCCTGGTCCGCAGCGAGCGCCCAAAGCGGGTGCAAACCGCATACAACTCCATCTCCTCCCGCCAGTCTGCGGACTCGAAGCGCTCAGCGAGGTGCACACAGGGATCGCAAATAAAACTAATTCTTTGTACAATCACTATTATTCATGGACACGTAAGCGCCTGCGTTCGCTATCTCCACTTTAGCCCCAGATTCATACCCCTAGGCAAATACACCCGCTTTTACTCAACCCGCACTCAGCCGTGGGTGGGCCCGCGAAGACACAGACCCAGTCAAGTGCCCGCAGAACCCCTGACCCCAGACCCTTGCACAAATCCATATGCGCTCACAAATATTTGTTGAGGGTTCTGTTGCTGGAGAGAAACCTCGATTTAACCATAAACACTCACAAGCTTATTTTACTCAAGCTCCTGCGGCTTGGAGCTGTGCTAAAGCAGACCCTCATAGGACCTGCACGGACGGTCCAGGGGCTCCCTATTAGTTGCTGCACCATCAAATGTACTCCCATATGTTCAAAATTTCACATACGTGAATGTATACTCAGCCCGGTGCTGTGGCACAAGCCGGTAATATCTGCGACTCGGGAGATACGGAGGGAGGAGGACTTCCAGTTTGAGGCTAGAGGCAGCCTTTGTAATTTAATGAGACTCTGACTCAAAATTCGTAAATAAATAAATAAAACGTGCTGGGTGTGCAGGCCATTGGCAGAGCACTTGCGAAGTGTGTTGGAGGCCTTGGATTAAAAAAATCAATGTATTCCCCCCTGTGCCACCTCCTCTTCTGAGCTACCCTACCCAGGGTGTGGCATGCCCTATTCACCTCCCAGTGACCACATCCAACCCTGGTCTGCAGACACCACTGTGGGTACTAACCTGCAAAAACCCACCCAAGTCAATCTCCAGAGCAAATTAATCTCCAGGTTTCATTTCTCCCGATTCACATAAGTTATCCTGTCCTGTGGCTATATTCTAAGAACTTTACTTTTCGTTACAAGAAAAAAAAATCTTTACCTGCCTCCTTTCCTCAACTTGATTTGCTGTTTGATTTGGTGTTTATCAAAGGAAGAGAAGCAAGAACTCCTGCTTCCCGTTCAGCAGAAATCGTGGAATGGGTCCTGGCTAAGATATCACACACGCCTCCAAGGAATTCAGAAAACGTTTTATTAGTCAAGAGCCTAGATACTGCTTTGGCAAAGGGAGGGGCGGGTGAGTGGTCACACAGCTCTGAGGTAGAAAAGGGGTGGGAATGGGGAGATAAACACCTGAGTGCAATGGGCTGGTAGGTAGTTTAAATACATAAAAAACTTTGCAACACAGAAAAGTTTTTACTAAGAATGAAGAAAGAAAGAATAAAGGATAAAGGAAAGGGAAAGAAAGGAAGGGAAGGGAAGGTAATGAAAGGAAAATGGTTTCCCTTGGAAACTAGTGGTGCTACTTGAAGGAGGCAACACCGCGTGGGGGGATCAGAATCCTCCCAGTAACTACTTCCGTCTAGGTAGGAAGTGCAGCAACAAAAATAAAAACAAAACACTGCTGTTTAAAAGAGAACAACAAAAGGCAGCCTTCCATCTCCCTGCTTTTGGTTCTCTTTCCCTGGCAGAAAACTATTGATTCCTCTTATTGCATTTTAAAGAAGGTGTCTTCGGATTCCAACGCAAAGTGGAGAGGGGACAAGAGAGGAACAGCCAGATGGGGGGGTTAGGATGGTGTTGGGGGGTTCTAAATTCCACCCAGAAGGGTTGGAAGGGTGTGTCTTTGTGCCCTTGGGTTCGGCAGTCTCTCCTTGCATTGTGCCTCCAAGAACCGCCCTCAGTTAGAGGAGGTGGCCATATATATATATATATATATATATATATAAATTTCTCTTTCTCTTACTGTACTAAAAACAATTTCAAATGACATTGCACGTGCGATCCAAGTGTGTGGTTGCAGCCGGCGACTTGCCAGTGTTCAGCAGAGGCTTGGTGGGATGCGCTCGCTCAAGCTGCAGGAACCCAGAGCCTGGCCATCACCACTTCCTTCTCCACCCAGGGTTCCGGGGTCAGCCAGCTGTGGCCAGGTCCTCAGCACGGGCGTAGGCTCACTGGTTTAACTCCAGCGCCCAGACTTGCTGTGGCCAGCCTGTGCGCCCTTTGATCCTCTTCTCTCCTGGACCCAGGACAGGAGGAAAGCCTTCATGCTGTGGCTGCCATAGGACACACACAAGGGAAAAAGGTGAGAAAGACAGCTTTAAATCGCTGTGCCCATATCACCCACTCTGGGGGCGGAGGAGGTAGGTGCTGGGAGCAGTAACTAAGAGGCTTTAAATAAGTGACAGATTTCTGTTTGCGAAATAGGCAAACAGGCTCATAAATTCGCCTTTATGCGCCAAGTTCCCGAGATCCAAGACGGTCTGGACAGCTTAGGGAGGTTTGGTAATGAGAATTCTCTGCATCTGGCAAAACTGATTCGTGCTGGATTGGCTTTATGGTGCTTAAGGGATCCTGCTGCAGGGGTTAGAAAACAACTGATTCCCGCTCCAGACTTCTTCTTCCCTACCTATTCTTCCTGCCAGCTTTCCACTCTGGCTTAGCATCTGGCTTAGATACAGGGTTGGGGCTGCTACAGCTGATGCTAGGAGCTTCAGATCATTAGGCCAAAGAGAAGGAAGGAAAAAAGGAAGTAGTCAGTCGGCCTGGCCTTGTGGCCTCCTTCCCAGGTCCCCTCAAAAGAACCCAGCGGTGCTACTTGAAGGAGGCAGTGTGCATGGGGGCACTGGGACCCACTCAATAACTACTTCCTTCGAGGCACCCCTTAAAACCTGCATCTCCCCCAGCCCAGGGCCACAGCCTGGAGACTCGATGGCTATCTGCCTTTCTTAGTCCCCCAGGTGAGCTTTCCCTCAGGTCAGAAAAAGCCCAGTGAGGCTCTCCAGTTGACTCCACCACTGCAACTAGAGCACAGCAAGCTGGAGAAACTTGTTCACCAGCTTGGAAGTCACCAGGCTCAGCAGCCCTGCTCAGTGAAACCAAGCGCCAGAAAGTATCATCATTGCTGAAGAAGATCCAAAAAGGCTAAGGATTGCTATCTCCAGAGCCCGAAGTGGCTCTTGCTCATTTATATACAAAGTCATTGAGGTTGTCCTCCAAATCACTCCCTGGGGATGGAGCCACTGGAACGCACTCTGGACCCCGAGTTTGAAGACCCGACTTGTCTTGACCCTCTCTCTCTTACTCCTCCAGTAAGTGCCCTTCATGTTTTGTCCAACTCTGGGCCTCAGTTTCCCTAGCTGTACAATGATGGAAGTAGACTAACCTCTCCAGCAAAGGCCCTTTGAAAGCAGTAACTGAACCCTCAAGCATATACTCACACTCAAGCAGATTAAAGTAAGGAATTCCTACGTGCATTCCTCACCTGGCTTCCAGGAGAGCGCAGGGATGGGGCAGGACCCCTCCAAACTGAAAGTGAAATATATCGTGTGTGCACTTTCTTGGGGTCTATGGCTTTCAACCTATTCTTAAAGAGGGTCCTAAGACTTTCCAAAAGATTTAAGATTCTGTGTTCGCTTCTGAAAGGTTAACATTCTGTGTAAGATCCTGTCTTGCAGACACTGTTCCACATCACCACTGAACTGAATTGCAAATGTGCCTCCCTCCACGCACACCAGAGCACACTGTGGCCCCCTTAGAACTTTTGTCAGCCTTTTCAAATTTGCCGACAACACAGCCTCTTTCCCCTGTTCTGCAGAGCCTGCCGGTGTTTACCCGGCTGGCACCCTTGGCTGGAACTTACAGGCCCTGGGACTCACCAGCTCCCTTTTCCGCTTGCTCTCACGGCCGCCATCCGCCTTTTTGAGTTCAGCCTTGAAGGCCCCGGGGTCACCGGCCTGTGCATCCTTGGCCAGTACGTCCATCAAGTAGGCGATGTAGCTGGTGGCCAGGCGCAGAGTCTTGATCTTGGAGAGCTTGGTGTCCGCCGGCACGTTGGGGATGCACTCGCGCAGCTCCGCGAACGCGCTATTGATGCTCTCTGTGCGTCGTCGCTCCTTCTTGGGTCCTGAGCCTTTCCGCCGGCCCAGGCGGCCGCCGAGAGCCTCCAGCCGCGCGGGGCTCTGGCTGGGCCTGGGGTCCGGACCGTAGGCGGCGGCTGCCACAGCGGCTGCGGGTGGTGGCCCGCCGGCGGGGAAATCCGGAGCAGCGTCAGCTGGGCTCAGAAGCCAGCTCTGGAAGTAGGGCCGTTCCTGGTGACAGCGTGAGGCAGGGCCAAAGAGGAAGGGCTCGTGGAGCATGGGGTGCGCGGGGTGTGGGTGGTGATGGTGGTGGTGGTGTGCGTAGCTGCCCACGAGGTTCATGTTGGAGAGGCTCCTGGCCAGTGCCACCAGCCGGATTAGCGCCGCCCCATACGCCCCTCAGACTCCCGGGGCCACCTGTGGGCTCCCGGCTGCGCACTGCTGGGCGCCGGCTTTAAAGGAGTCCTGGCAAGATTGAAGATGACACTTGCACGACCCGCCGCCGCTTTTTTGCAGGTTTCTATCGCGGGCGAGGACGCAGATGCTTAAAGATCTGTTAACCCTTCTTCGGACTCCCCGTCTGGCTCTGGCTTATATGAGGCCTCGGCTTTGATGTCAACCTCACCCTTGAACCAATGACACGGGGCCGGGAGGAAGAAAGGGGGTGGCCGTCCCAGTTTACGCTCAGCTAGCGCCACTCGACTCTCAGCCGCCAGAGGGGCCTGGGCGCGGCCCCGCCTCCGTCCCCCGCCCCCCTTCCGGGCCTGGGAGGGCGGGGGCTGTGGACTAGAGGCCCAGGCCTACCGACGCCCTGGACTGTGGCCGCCACCCACTCCTCATGAGTCCAAGCAAAGAAATCTAAACTTAACCAGCGGAAAGAGGGCCTTCACCTAGAGCCCACCCCTTGATTTTACAGATAGGGAAACTGAGGCCCAGAGAAAAAAATAATGTTTGCTTCTGGACTCTCCAGAATTCAGAATAGGAGTTCCAGCCTTCCCAGTCCCTGTGGGCCGTGGAGCCTGGAGATGAGGAAGCCTGCGGGAAGCGGAACCGGCCCCCGTGTTCCTCGGCACGCAGCCCCTTCCCGCCTGCCCTGCAGTCCCTCTGCCGCTCTGGCCGGCCTGGATCCTCGAGCGCCGGGTACGGAGCAGGCGGCTGCTTCTCCCCACGTCGGGGTCCTTCCCAGCAGAGAAGCCCTACTGAGGCTGGGGTAGGGAGGGGCTGGAAGGGGAGCAAACTCCAAGCCCACGGGCATTTGCCGGTGTATTCCGGGCTCGAGGGGCTGAGCTCAGCTCTTTCGCCTCGCAGGCGCCTGATTGAGTCCAAAGGCCGGCAGGGCTGAGGCGGCCGGCTCAGCGTTGGCCCTAGGGCAGCTATCCGGCAGGACTTCCCTCGTCTCCCCGCGGGACTCGTCGCACATAAGGCCAGGAGGAAGGCTGTCCTGGGCCACTCCAACGAGATCATCGCTCCTTGAGAATGTCCGATTCTCTAAAGACGCGGGCGCCGACGCTCACGCCAAGAGGCTAGCGTCCCACGGAAAACGCAGGCACGGCGCACGGGCTCATGCAGACGGAAAACGCACCACCTGGGCCTCTCGGCCACCGCGCAGAGGCCTGGTCCCGCCGCACTCTCTCCTGCGTCCCTTCGGCGACGGCGCACTTACCTGCCGTCTGATTCCGTCCACAAACGGCTGTCCCCCGGCTTGCGCGGAGACTTGGGAATCCCAGGGGTGTGGCACTCCAGGTTGGGGCCTCTCAGTCTTCGCGGAGGTCCACAGACTGGGGACCCGCCAACCTCTCCGACCTTTCCCAGCCCCACTCCTTCCCTAGGTGGGGTACAGGAAGTGTGCCTTTCCCTCATACGAAAGGAGAGTGAGTGCTCTCCTTTAGAGAGAAACTCATTATCCACTCACTCAAAAATTATTTATTGACGCCCACGAGGTGCCTGGCATAATTACTGGGCCAAAGCCAGCAGGGGCGGGGGTGGGCAACTCTGTCCTTTTGCAGAGAGAGAAAGTGAGGTCCAGGCTAGATGAACGATTCCCCTGGAGGTCCAGTACTGAGTGGATAAGTGGAAACACATCTGGAACATGACATGTACCCTGTGGGTGACAGAGATAAAGTGTAAAATCCTAGGAATGCACAAGTATTGAGATACCACGGGCACGATGGTTGTAAATGTGTATTTCTGTGAGAATGCACTACTCCGGGGCGTGAGTGGAAGGGAGGAGGAGTACAGGAAAGATACGGCCGATCGCTCCGGTCTGAGCCCGCGGGTGGGTTCACCTGTGGGAGCAGCGGGACCGGGACCGCGGGCCCTGGAGGTGCTGGGGGTGGGAGGAGTGGCGCAAGGAGGTCCTGGTTTCCCGCCCGAGGCGGGCTGGGAACCCGCCGCTCTCCTGGCGCCTGGCGCCAGGGCCCTTGGGTTGGGCCAAACGCGGAGAGGAGACTGGGGGGTGGGAGGGCGCCGGCGCCCGATTCCAAGGCGGCTCCACAGGGTTTTGTACCTCGCCGGCCAGGAGGCGCTCCGGAGTGAGTATGTGAGGGTAGAGAGAGTAATTACCTAATTACTCACCCACAGCCTTTGTCCCTAATTCGAAAACAATCTTCACCAGGAGCTGCTCATACTGGCACATGAGGCGGCAACAATACCTGCACAGGGTCTGGAAACCTCCCTGGCACACATGTAAGCACAGATATTCATACAGAGGTCCCCCAAATATATGCATTCTAGTCACAAGAACGCACACTGACACCTATGGTACGCATTATCTTAATACTCATACATTCCTAGGATTTTACACATTGCCTCTGTCACCCACATGGGACATCAGGCTGCAAATGGGTTACAGCTAGGAGCTATTCCCACTCCTAAGCAGGCAAGAAGACTACAGTCACGAAGTAGAAGCACATAAAGTCTAAATACCACACAGATGTAAGGGTTTACACATATTCCCAATGTCACAATGACACACAGGTACAACCTGTTTATATTTTCTTATGACTTCCCACAATCATTCACAGCACAAACTAGCAAAAACGTATCATATGGGCCATGCACAGTGGTGAACTGTGCCTGTAATCCCAGCTACACAGGAGGCTGGCAGAAGGGTCACTTGAACCCAAGAATTTGATCAAATGTCAGCCTAGGCAACGTTGAGACCCAGTCCCCAAAACAAGGACAAAACCCATCATACAACATTACTGCCTATGTGCAAATGCTCTCAAATGGACTTTCTTGCATGTTGGCACATGATCCAGTCACACAAATTTCACACATTGCATTTGGCATATATTCTCAGCCTTACCTATACAGTCACATTCACAAGCCCTGAAATTGAAGCTGTACAACAGTGTGCACATTAGCGAGGCACCACAATGACTAATAGGAACACACCACTATGCATATACAAACACATAGCTTTCCCACCCACCCACTTTCCTGACATTACACAGATCATTCAGGGCTGCATATGCCTTCCAAATATCCAGCCTGGTTAGCCTACTGAGGAATGTATTATCAGTACTAAGTGAGGGTCCCTGGTCCCAGGGACCCCTTGAAGGCCCCTAGATCACCTGGCAGGGCTGGGATTTATCTCAGTTTGGTAGAGTGCTGCTCCACACTCTCCAAGAACCTGAGTTCCATCTCCAGCAGCACAAACAGGGGAGAAGGATGTGGCAGTTCACTCCTGAAGCAATCCCAAAACAATCAGCCATTGAAAACCCAATGAGGGTTGCTATGAGTCAGACCCAGCTCAATAGCACCTAACAACAATAAATCACTAATATTAAAGGTCAGGGTGCCCCCAAGCCACAGATATCTCAGAACCAATACCAGAGGTTTCCCAGGCTCACTTCCCAAGCAGTGCCTTCCATGGAAGCTCAGCCTTAAAGGACCCACTGGGCTAGGAGCAGGGTGGCCACCAGCATTATGAAGGTCAGAGAGAACGTTCCTGAGCTCTAGATTGGGCCTTCCGAAGTGATCGTAAGGCCAGTAAGGCATGGCATGGGCTGGGATTTAGCTCAGTTGGTAGAGCGCTGCTCTACAGTCTCTGAGGTTCTGAGAGTTTGATTCCCAGCACCCCAAAAGTGGGAGAAGGATGAAGCAATCCATTCCCAAGGCAATCCCAAAACAGTCAGCCATTGAAAACCCTCTGAGGGTCACTATGAGTCGGATAGGACTCCATGACACCTAACAAGAAGAACAAGGCTTGGCGTGTTGAGGAGGGCAGTAGAATCCTGGGAAAATGAGCACCTTGTAAATTTTCTCCTCAGGCTATATGATATGAGGATGTCTGGGACCTGTAAGTTTGACCAAAAATGCATTAGGCTAACAGGCAAAAGATGGGGCTTCAAGTTGAGTTCTGACACTGTCTAGTATCTTACCCTGTTCCTTTCTGGCTCCAAGACAGTTTCCCCATTTGCAGAAAAAGGGACTAGATTGACAATACAGGGGTCTGTAACTCCCAGGTCCCCATTGTTGCACAGACTCACCCTGTACCTCTTGGGCTTGCTGACTTTCGGGGCCCCAAAGGGAGGACTCCATTCTCCTTCAGTCCATCCCCTGCGGTGCCCTTTACCTCCTTAGCTCACCTGGAGCGCCTTCAGCAGGTTCATGCTCAAGAGCCTGGGCAGGAAGTCTTACCCTATTTCACAGAGAGGACAGCTTAGGCATTTAGCATTAAAAATTGTGTTAAAGGCATGCTTAAGAGAGCTGTGAAGTGGAATAGAGCCCACCTGTTGTGAACCTTCTAAACCACAGTTTCCTCCTCTGAAAATTGGGGGATAGTAATATCCCCCACAGAGGGCTAGTGTAGTACTATGTGAAATAATGCAGCTGAGACTCCTAGCATGGTAACACAGGGCCAGGGGTATATAGCTCAGAGGTAGAGTGCTTCCAGCACTGTGGGTGAAAACAGCCATAACAAAAACAGTGATCCTGGATGGTGGGTGGGTCTGTTTTAAGGAATATAATTTCGTAGAGAAGAACCGGGGTTATAATAAACTGCGGTTCCACTACAAAGCCCTGGACAGGGAGGCCAGGCTGCTGAGTTGTTTGCATTGCTCTGTTCTGACCGTTCTGCCGGGTTTCTGACCAAGTTCATGTCCTTCCCCCTTCCCTACCGACCCTACAGACCTCAGCTGCCATAAGGCTGGGCGCTGAAGAGACCTCACATCGCCAGGTATGAGGATTATGCTGCCATCCCGAATTCCAGCTCAGATCCCTTCTCTATCTCCATTTCCTTTGCTAAATGACTTTGTGGGGAAGGAGCTCCTGCCGCCTCTGAGACTCAGTTCCCCCACCTGCACAGTGGCGCTGCACCTCAGATGCTCTGGAGTGGCGGCAGGGTCCTTCCCCTGCCCTTCCCTTGTCTCCCCTCACCCCTCTGGGACTGGCAGGCCTCGGAGAGCCCGTGCCTCGGCGCCTACCGCAAAAACCTTCTCTCTGCCGAGTCCTGTGACCTTGACGCCATCGGCAATCCCCGCACTGGACCCCTTATCTAAATAGGGCAGTAAATCAAGGACCTGTCAGGGCTCGGGTAATTACAGGAACTCCATAAAAAGGACTCGGCCGGCCGCCTGTTTATATTAGCGCGGTGTAAAATATTCTCGCTGTCTTGGAGAATCGCGTCGCGCAGTAACGCGCCATAAATCAGCCTGCGGGCCATTTACCCCGCAGCTTGAGCGCGCAAATCCCTTAAACATTGCTCTGCCGTATCTAAAGAAGGTCCAGGACTTTCCAGGCTGGCCCTGCTTGCTCCTCAGAGCTGGAGAAATATGGGGGCAAGAAAGAGGTAGGAGTTGATTTCTCCTGGAAGTGCTTAGGATGTGAAGCTTCCTTGCCTGGCCTGGATGGAAGAGTGTCGAATCTACTGAGCGATCATGTTAGGACCACCGCCTGCACTTAGAAGAGACATGGGCCCAGCGAGGGGGAAGGACTGACTTCCCTAAGGACACACCTGGGCTCCCTAAGGACCAGGATCTGAGGTCAATGGCAGCTTCTGCCTCCTCTGTGACCTCCTCTCCGGGGGTGAGAAGTGCTCTGGCCCGAGAGTGTCCACAGAAGCAACTTTTATCTTTTGGCATCCAGTAGTTTTTCACAAATTCTTGTGTGAAGACTGTGCACGGGGCCCCTGATTCCTTGTCCAGTCCCCTTGTTTTACAGGTGGCAAAACAGAGGCCCAGAGGATGGGAAGGGATTTGCCCAAGGGCCCGCACTTAGGAATGGAAGACCCCACACTATTGAAATACTCCATGTGAGTTTCTTTCTGCCACAGTCTTCCCTGATGAAAAACTAAGAGTGAGCCTGCAAGGGTGTGGAGGGACTGTGTCCATTCTTAGGTTTGTAACAGCCTTGACAATACAAAATCTATTTAAGGTAAACCTGCTGCTGCTTTTTGTCTAATGAGCAGCATAAATCAAGCTTATGGAAAAAGAATATTAAATTTTCCGTGTCTTTCCTGCAGGCTGGGACCTGAGGATTCAAGAGAGAATTAAACATGTATGTGCTTTCTCCTTTTTCTCTGTCTTCCTACCCCCATTCCGTTTCTCTTCCGAAGTCTGTAAATGACAACGTGTTTACACAAGTTTTTATGTCGTCTGAGCTTCGTCCCGGCTCCGTTCCCTCCTCTGTGTATTTTCCTCATCGAGAGATGTCTGCTTCGGGAAGCATTCAACCTAAACAGAACCACGTCTGATTGGAAAGTGTATTTATTTGAAAAATCGTAACTCACGGTTTTGGTGAAAACTGCTCCCAAATTTATGGGATCGCTTGGGGCGCGGCAGTCGTAAATCACAAAGCACTGGACACCCCCAACCCTTCACCCCTGCTCTCCAGCAGCTGCTAGAACCAGGTTATCCTGAACCACAGGAGACCAGATTCTTCCAGTCCATGTACATCCTGAGGCCTGCGAGGGCCTCTGGCTTCAGTCCCTGGTGCTGGTTAGCTGTGGGCAGGCAGGCAGGTGGATTTCTCTCTGGCTTGTTTCACCCAGTCCCCTTACTTTCAGGGTAATTTCATTCTGGTCAGCTCCACATCATTTAACTGGGTTTCAGGAGATCAGTTAACAGTGTTTGTTGCACACCATGTATTTTAGGCATTTTTTTTTTTAAGTTGCTCCTCAGATGGCTTCTAGCAGGTCCCTAACCCACTGGCCAACTGTATGGAGCTGTTTTATCTCTGGTCTGAGCTGTGAAGGTCAGTTTCACTGCCTGACAGTTGTAGCAGGAAATTTTCCCTTCCTCACTCTAATCTGAATTCCAAAGCCAGGACCAAATTAACCCGCTTCACCTATTTCCTGAGTCCCTGCTGCCAGCCCTCTCCGTTGAGGACTGGGGAGAAGCTGGGGTGGGGGTTGGCGACTGGTCTCCCAGGATCTCCAGGGTCAGCCACAGAGGGGAGTCGTCCTCTCCAGGGACACATCCTGGCGAAGCTGGACTCACTGGCCCTTTATGAGCAATCACTGGGTTTACTTTCTCCATGTTTTTGTTTGTTTGTTTTGTTTTGTTTACTGTTATTTATTTCGCTGTGCTGGGGATCTAACCCAGGACCTTTGGCTTGTTTGTAGGCTAAGCAAGTACTGAGCTACAGCCCAAGCCAATCTCTGTCTTTCTTACCAAGAATCCTGCAATTCTCTGGCAGAACCCCCACAGGAGTGGGGCCTTGTAGGTTTGCCCATCAAAGAGCTGCTACCTCGGGGAGAGAAGCTGGAGATTCATTTTCTCCAAAGTAGGCAAAAGAGTGCCGCAGAAGCCACAGCCTGCAAAACTGCGGAAGCTGAGATTGTGCGCAAGACTTACCCAACCCGCCGGCTCCGCCAAGGCCGCCTGCTTCCCAAGCCTATCAGCCCCGCCTGAGCCCTGGGCCCCTGACAGGAGTGATCTATACACAGTAGCATTTAGTTCAAAGAAACGCAGTAAATTTCAGTTAGAGAAAACCCGGTGGGATCAGCCTAGTCTGCGCTGGGAGATAAAGAACTGGTGTGAAATAAAAGGTATCAGAAAGGGTGAGGGGACAGAGGGCTTCTCTTCCCCTATGCCCCCCACCCCCATTTAAAACTTGGGGCAGCGGGTAAAGGGAGGACTAGCTCTGCTGCTGGGACTTAGTTCCCCATCTCCACAATGGCTTTGCTCTAAAGGACCTGGGGATCGCACATTCTCCAGCGCTGTTCACGGCACGGGAACAAGAAATGGATTCAAAGTTGGTCGGTGGCGGAGGGATTAATCCAGAGAAATCGCGCTTGTCTAGCTAGCAAAGTCCGCAGGCGCCTAAATCGGTCTAGCAGTGGCTTGGTGTGGATGGGGGAGAGGGATAGATCAGCAGCTTGCTGCACTTTATTGATAAAAATTCTGGGCTTTTCAACCCTTTGCTTCTGCCTCCAGCCTTTTAGAAAGAATCTGGTGGGCAAGAAACTGTATCACGGTTAGTCTTATTATTTTAAACGGATCCAGGCTACATCTGTCATCTTTCCGATAATGGTCAATTGTAAACACACTTTAAAAGAGAAAAACAAAAAGGGATTTAAGGCTGACTCTGGGAAAATACTTAGCTCTGGCCTTGCTGGGGAATTAATTGGCAAGCTGTCCTGTCCTTTGGAAGAGAAGTTAAGTGTTCAGGGTTTTTCACTTTTCCATTGAATTTCGAAGTCTCTCAGGGGTCTTCTTTGTCTTTTTAGTTGAACAAGGGAAATTCTTCATTAAAACCTTAAGGATGGATAAAAGGGCCTTGGCTTTGGACTGGAGAAGGGGGTGGAGTGGCGGTGCAACAAACCAGGTCTCCTTTTCCCCAGCGCCTTTCTGCGGTTCTACCTCTTTCTGCCCTACCATTCCTCTTGCTGCAGCTGGAGAATTTTGCTTTGGATTAGGGGTGGGGAGGATGGCAAGGTGAATGAATGATGGAGAAAACAGAAATCAGAGAAGTGGGAGCAGCATGAACAGTGAGTGGAGAAAGGGGAAGTACACTTTGGTTTTTTGCTTCATTATCAAACGGTAGGGCAGGTTCCCTTGCAGAAACCCCAGGCTTGAGCACCTTGCCTAGTGTGAGCATTGCTCCAGAGCAAATTCCCATCACCGCACCCACAAACACCAGGGGACACAATATTGTCCTCATTAACTTCCTGAAACCCACCCAGAGCATAAAGCAAAGAACAAGTAGCCACAGTGGAATCCAGCTCAAATGCAAACCAACTGCTAGTGATTATTAAATTCATTTTCATCCACGCAAAACAAGGCCCTAAAAAAAGTATAAAGCGAGGGGGAGGGGAGCAAAGCAACAAAGGTGGCAGAAGACAGAACAGAAAAGAAAGCCCCAGAAACCAGAGCAGAAGTTAATTTAATTGCCTCTTCCCCTCTGCCATAAATTCCGCAGAGGAAATCAAATCTTTCTGTGCATGTGTATAAAAACCAATCAGTCTACTGAGCTCTCCAAGACCCATTATGCCTCCAACAGGGTATCCTAATTGAATGAAACTGAATGTACCAGGCGACCAGGCATCCATTGAATCAGGTTTTTCCAAGGGCATTTGCCACGGAGCCAGAGAGGATAAACATCGGTTGGAACCACACACTAATCAGCTTGCTTGTTGAGAAGGGGACCCACTCTGCGCCCCGGGGAGCGGGCCGGAGCCTAGGCGCTGGCAGATGCATCCTTCCATTTTGCGTCAGATTGTAATGGACTATTTCTCATAAACAGCCAAGTGTCTCTCCCAGCCCCTCACCTGACATGTTTTTTGTTGTTTAACTTCAGACCTGACAGATGATGATAACCTGGAAAAGACTGGGGTTACAAATGAGAAGGGCTATGGGGCTGGGCTGTGTAAAGGGCGCTCGCTCAAGAATTAGGACAGCGCTGTGATTTGTAGGGCCCGGAAAAGGCTGTTATGCAACCCTCAACAAGAAGGGTGGCTGGGAGCGGGACTGCAGGGTGGGAGGAGAGAAAAGCCCAGGCACGAGAGCTCTGGGCTGCTTGTTTGAAGGAAATGTGCCACTTGTTTCGAGTTTGGCTCTGTGAAATGGAAAACGCCCCTGCCCCTCCCCCACACTCCCGCGCTTAGTGCTGCGCTCTCCGCACGCTGATTTATAGCACCTGTTAAAAACACATAATGAATGCAATTAGCTGTGGCACTAGAGGAAAAAAGGTAGGAGTTGACTTTATTCCAATAAAAGGTAAATGTGTGTGTTTTCGTTAACTTAGTTCATTAATTTAAATTTCTGGGGCCATTTAAAAAATCTTTGCTTCTTTCTTTGCCACGTGGGAATCATCCTAATGTTAATTTTCCAAATTTGTTGGGTGTTACAGTCCGTTTGGGGACCCTTGTAGGTGAGGGGTAGGCATGGAATCTGCATTTTTGGTAATGCTGCCTGGCAGCCCCGAGGAGAACCTGACTTACATGCAGAGAGGCCCATGAACCCACAGTAGTTCTTTTTCTCCTCAGCTCTGTGACTTCAGAAAAGTCTATATACAGTCAAATCTGATAAGGTCTGTCATGGAAGAATAAGAAAGTGTAGAAAGGAGTGAGTTAAAATTTCCTTGGCCTTCACAAGCTATTTGAGCTCCCTGGCTTGGTTTTGACCAAGGAAAACTGTAGATTCATAGAAGGAGCACTTGTCTTCACTGCCTTCCCTTTTTATCCGGCATAGCACATAACAAGCATGCAGCTGAGCCTCCAACATTCGCTGTAAGAAATAATTGGTTACATGAAACTGTGTGATGAGATGATCTTTAAAGTCACTGCCAACCCTAATGCCCTATTTTTCATTCTCTGCTCTAGGGAAAAAAACCAGATATATTTGTCACTTGGACTCTGACATACAAATATGTGTGTTTCTTCTCTGTGTCTTGTCTCTTGACCTGACAGCTTTCTGCCTGCTCTAGCTGATATTAGCTTGGAGCTGCCTTTGCCTGAGGCAGTCCAGCCATCCGTGGGGCAGGGTGGAATGGGGCATTCCCCACTCTGTACCACAAAGAACAGTGGGTGTAGAGTTTGTAAGACTCCAGAAAAAATGGCCCAAACAACACCAGAAACGGGATAGCTGGGTGCTTTCAGGTCACGTGTATGTAGTTCCTCCCTGAAAACCTGAGCACCAAAGGCAGCTAGGATGGCTTTTACCCTATGCCACATACTTCACACCTGTTTCTCTTTCAGTGCCTGAGATTCCTCAACAAGGGCATCATAGAATTAGGATTCAAATCTGCAAAATTCTTGCTTTTAATCACTACAATTATGTGTGTGTGTGTGTGTGTGTGTGTGTGATTGTTATTTTTAGGTGCCAGCAAGTCACTGTCCCACTCGTAGCAACCCTATGTACGATAGGCAAAACAGTATTGTTAGTGCTTCTCTGCTATTCATAGGGTTTTCAATGGCTGCTTGCTTTGTGGGAGTGGGTTGCTGGGTTCTTCTCCCAAGCCTATAGCACCTGGTGTTTCCAAGCAGTCTTCTATCCAAGTACTAACCAGACCTGACCCTGCTAAGCTTCCCCAATCTGACAGGATGGGACACCACAGTGGTATGGCTGCAGGCATGTGTGAAGTAGAATAATTAAAATGCTAAAATTATCTTAATTCTCCTCTATCACAACAGTAATTAACAATAAATTATATTAAATAATAACAATAGGTTTTATATATGTATACATATATAATCTGTTCCTAGTGTTGAGGAGCCTGCAGCTGTGGCCCTGTGGCATCCAATTCTGTCAGATCTTGGAAGCTAAGCAGGGTCGGGCCTAGTTAGTACCTGAATGAGAGACTGCCTGGGAACGCCAGAAGCTGTAGGCTTGGGAGAAGGACCTGGCAACCCCCTCCCAAAAATCAGTCTGCTATTGAAAACCCTATGCACAGCAGAGAAGCACTGACAATAGTGTTCCCCTGTTGTACAAAGGGTGGCTATGAGTCGGATACCGACTCGATGGCACCTAACAACAACAACAACAAGTGTTGAGGATGGAACCCAGACCCTCCCTCACACATGCTAGGCGTGTGCTCTACCACTGAGCTGTACCCCCAGCCCTATATGACAATAAAGATTGTAACCCTGCCACTCAATCAATGTACTCTGTCTTATTCCCTCACCCCAAACTGTATATCCTACAAATACATCTTACTACACAGCGTTCATATTCAGCAGATTTTTGTTTATTTGTTTGTTTTTTCTTATTTGAGACAGGTTCTCGCTATGTATCCCAGGCTGGCCTTGAACTCAGTCTCTCTGCCTGCTGGGGTTACAGGCATGTGCCACGGCCCCACCATGTTCAGCAGTGGTAATAGTAGCATGTATGTGACTTGTCGTTATAAGGCCATATACCCCAGGAGGAGAGTAGACAAGTCTTCACTGAGGCACCCCAACCCCTACTCCAGTACCTGCCCACAAAATTATTTGGGACTTACTTATTGATGAATGAGTAAAAGAACAGAAACTTGGTTCCTATGAGAGCCCCAAGGCGACTCCAGTGGCAGTACTCATTCGGCGTCAAGTCTACATTGTAGGTTTAGGAAGACAGGGTGGAAGGAGTCATCTTTCAGGAAGAACACTGGCATATACCACATATTCAGTGTCCATACTCAATGTTGACATCATCACCAGTGTGTTTTTTGGTAATGGCTTATTGAGCTATAATTCATATAACATGCATACATTTTCAATAAACTTTATTTTATTTTATTTTAATTTTTGTGGTATTGGAGGTTGAACCCAGGGCCTCATGCTTGCATGCTTTGAAAGTACTGCACCCCCAGCCCATTTTATTTTACTTTTTTTTGAGACAGGGTCTCGCTAAATTGTGCATACTGCCTCTGGTCTTGAACTTGGATCCTCCTGCCTCTGCCTCCTGAGTCTCTGGGATTATTGGCGTGCGCCATTGCACCCAGCTCTTTCAATAAACTTTTTATTTTGTGATAGTTCTGGACAGAAAAGTTGCAAATATAATGCTGAGAGTTCCTGTATCCCCTTCACTCTTCAGTGTCCCTTAATGTTACCATCTTACATAACTGTGGTACATTCGTCAAAGTTAAGACACTAACATTGATACATTATGGTTAAATAAACTCCAGACTTTATTTAGATGTCACCATATTTTAATTTACTTCCTCTTTCTGTGCCAGGATCCAATCCAAGTACAATTGTTTGTCACGTTGTTTCTTCTACAATTTATGCATCTTGCTTCCTCTTTCAGAAGGCAGGCATGCTTACTGATCTCAGCTCTGTTCACCTCATGATGTGACCCTGTCCCCTATTTCCTTACCCAGTGACTGGCCTCCGAGGTGTGGGGTTTCTAGGATCCTGCCATGGGTACAGTGTGTGGCCACTGCTGGCCCTGCACATAGTCAGATCCCCCCGCCTTTTTAAATTTTTTTTAATTTTGAAATACGGTCTCACTAAATTGCATAGGCTGCCCTGGCATCTAATTCTCCACAATCCTGCCTCAGCTTCTGGAGTTGCTGGAATTACAGGTGTTTGCCACTGCATCTGACTGAAAGGTTATTGTTATTGTTGTTGTTGTTGTTGTTGTTAGGTGTCGTCGAGTTGGTATCCGACTCATAGCGACCCTCATAGGGTTTTCAATGGCTGACCGGTTCGGGATTGCCTCGGGAGTGGATTGCCAGGCCCTTCTCCCATTTTTGTGGTGCTGGGAATTGAACTTGGGACCTCAGAGACTGCAGTGAAGCGCTCTACCAACTGAGCTAAATCCCAGCCCATTGTTAGGTGCCATTAAGTCAGGTTCAACTCACAGGGACCTGCTCTGCCATCCACATGATCTTTTTTATGTTTAAGCCCATTGTTGCAGACACTGTGTCAATCTATCTAGTTGAGGGTCTTCTTTTTTTCACTGACCCACCACTCTCCCAAACATAATGTCCTTTTGCAGGGATTGGTCCCTCCTGACCATGTGTCCAAAATACATAAGACGCAGTCTAGCCATCCTTGCTCCCAAGGAGCACTCTGGTTGCATTTCTTCTAGGATAGATCTGTTGGTTCTTTTGGTAGACCATGGTATATTCAATATTCGTCTCCAGCACCATAATTCAAAAGCATCGATTCTTCTCCTATCTCCTTTATTCACTGTCCAGCTTTCACAAGCATATGATGCACCTGAAAATATCATGACATAAGTCAGGCACACCTTCATCATCAATGTGACAGCTTTACTTTCAACACTTTAAAGAGGGCTTTTGCAATAGCTTTTCCCAATGCAATGTGTTTTTTGATTTCTTCACTGCTGTGTCTGTGGGTGTTGATTGTAGAACCACATAAAACTAAATCTTGGACAACCTCAATCTTTTCTCTATTTATCATGAAGTTGCTTACTGATCCAGTTGTAAGGATTTTTGTTTTGTTGATGTTAAGGCACAATCCATATTGAAGGCCATGTTCTTTGATCTTCATCAGTAAATGTTTCAATTCCTCTTCACTTTTAGCAAGCAAAGTAGTGTCGTCTGCATAACGTGGGCTGTTAATGAATCTTCCTCCAATCATGATGCTGTGTTCTTCTTCACAAAGTCCAGCTTCTCTGATTATTTGCTTAGCATAGAGACTGAGGAGGTATGGTGAAAGGATAGAGCCCTGACACATGCTTTTCCTGTCTTTAAACCAAGCAGTAGTTCTTTGTTCAGTTTGAACAACTGCCTCCTGGTCCATGTAGAGATTCCTCATGAGTACCATTAAGTGTTCTGATATTCCTGTTCTTCACAATGTTATCCATAATTGGCTGAAATAGACCTTTATATTAATTCACATATTTACCATTTCTGGCAGTCTTCATTTCTTCCTTTACATTTTCATGTGCCCTGAATTTCCCTTAAGGCTGCAGAAATTCTTAGAATTTTCTATAGTGCATGTATACTGGTGATAAATTCTAACCCTGTATGTATGTCTGAAAATGCCTCTACTTTGCCTTCATGGTACAAAGATATTTATGCTCAGTATGGAATTCTTCATTGTGTTTTTTCTTTCTTTCAGTATCATTGTTTTATTGTCTCTGGCCTCCACTGACCCTGGGGAGAGGTCATTCCAATCACTGTTCTTATCATTATTCCCCTGTGTACAATGTGGCTTCTTTTCTCTGGCTGGTAAAGATGTTCTCAGTTTTGTTTTGTTTTGTTTTGTTTTCAGTACTTGGGGGTTGAACCCAGTGCCTGGCACAATGACAGGCAAATGCATCACTTCTGAGCCACAACTCTAGCTGCTTTCTTTTTATTTTGTCTCAGGGTTTTGCTAAGTTGTGCAGGCTCCCTCTGGCCTCAAACTTACAACCCTTCTGCCTTTGCCTTCCAAATTGCTGGGTTTATAGGCATGTGCCACCACACCCAGCCAATCTAATGTCAAATAAAGAATCAGGATGCAAAATCAAATAAACTGAGGTATTACAGCTCTATTAAAAATATATATGAAAGAAGACACTCAAAACAGCCATGATTATATTAGGGTGATGGGATTATGGATGATATTTTTATCTTTGTAAATTTTCTTTCTTTCTTTCTTTTTTTTTTTTTTTTTTTTTTTTTTTTTTTTTTTTGCGTTACTCGGGGATTGAACCCAGGGCCTCACCCTTGCATGCTTTGCAGGTGCTGGATGTACCACTGAGCTGTACCCTCAGCCCATTTTTTTTTTTTTTTTTTTACTTTTTATTTTGAGACAGGGTCTTACTAAATCCCACAGACTGCCTCTGATCTCAAACTTGCAATCCTCCTGCCCCTGCCTCCTGAGTTGTTGGGATTACAGGGATGTACCACCACGCCCAGCTCTTTGTAAATTTTCTAAATATACTGTGATAATGTAGTTTGCTTTTTATAATTGTAATTTTTATAATTAAAAAATAAATCCATACCAAGTAAATATACAGCCTGAAATATAATTCTTATGAGAGAAGACAGCCAATAAGACAAAATGCTTAGGACAAGGCGGCTTTGGTGATAACAACATTCAGCTGGCACTCCTGATGTGGCAGGCAGAATGGGGAGTAATTTGCAGGGATTATCTTGCTCAGTCCTCAGAGGTGCTTCATCAGAAATGTAGTCAGTGCCCATGTTTTTCAGGTAAAGAAAACCAGGCACAGAGAATTTAATTTGCTTAAGGTTCCTCAGCTGGTGAGGAGCAGAGACTTGAACACAATGAGTCTCCAAACATTTATGGCAGGATGGAGGGAGGAAGGGAAGGTATAAAAAAAAAATGGGCACATTAGTAAGAACGGTCTGAACAACGAAACAGATGTCTGAGATTGCTGTTTCCTAACCCAGCACCCTTTTCACCCAGAGGGCCAGTTAGAATTGCAGAACCTCAGTCCCATCCCTGACTTCCTCAATCAGAATTTGTGTATTAAAAACATTCCTTAGGAGCAGCAGGTTCGAGGCCAGAGGCAGCCGTGTGATTTAGCAAGACCCTGTCTCAAGACAAAAAATAAAAATGGGCTGGGGGTGTGGCCCAAAGGTAAAATACTTGCAAAATATATGTGAGAAAAACAAACACAAAAAACCCTAACCAAAACAAAAAAACCATTCCTTGTGATTCACATACACAGTAAAGTTCCAGAAGCCTAGTGATTGAAGGCACTTAATACAGAATCTGTGTGTATAATTATCTACATTTGTGTGAGCTGATACCACTTTACTCAGAAACACAGGCATAGTTACACGAAGCAGTGTTTTTTAAGTGGTAGGTCATGGCTCTTTCATGGATTGTGAAAGCACCTTAATGGATTGCAATTGGAATTTATTATTTTTTTTTTAGAGAATAAAATAGAAAATATCAAAGTGGCTCTCACAAGTGTCATCACATGGAACTTTCATTTCAAGTATATGTGTGTTTGAGTCTTGAGGAAAATGTCTCTGTCATATCTTTTCCATCAGGAAAGCTTTAGCTAACTGGTCTTCACAGTGTGGCTAAAACAGGCCTGAGATTCCGGGCTGGTATTTAGAGGTGTGGGGTGGATCTGCTTCTTATTTCTGATAAACTGGGGAACTCTGAATGAAATCAGAGTTAGGTGTTGGGAGCATGATGGAAGTGTCAGAAATCATAGCCCAGCCCCCTCCCAGACCAGGCACAGAAACACAGGCCCAGAGAAGGGAGACACTTGCCCAAGGTCACACAGCAAAACTGGGATTTGGGAAAGAATATAATGATATCAACCATGTCAGGTCTTTCATTCCCTTTTGACTCAGCCATGAAAGTCCTGGGAGCCACGGAGATCTGGCCTGGAGGCCCAGCAGCCTGGGGGACATGCCTCTGGAATGTGTTGGGGAAACAAGATGCCTTCTCTTCCAGGCCCGACAAGCCAACAGGCCTATGTGTGGCAAGAAAGGACCCTGATTATCTGCCACCGCCTCTGTTTCGTTTGGTCTGTCAAGTCCAGAAGCAAAGTGCCCCAAATGTGTGAGGCTTGATAAAGGCGGAAAGGTAAGAGGGTGAAGCGGGCAGGACATTAGGGACCAGAGCTGAGAGATGGCCCAGGACCTCTGCTTCTGAGTCTCCTCCCAAGGGGCTGGAGGGCCAGCAGGCACCTCCTGCTGCCCTTCACAGTTCCTCCAACCCCCATGATTGTGGCTAAGACCCCACTTTTCAGGGTGCCTGGGTCCTCTCCATCTCAGGATGGAATAAGAAAAACTCTTGGAACTTGCATTGCGAATCAGAGTATTTAGACTCTTTTTGGAGACTGGGTTTTGGTGTGCAGCCCAGCCTGGCCTTGAACCCAGAATTCTCCTTTCTCAGCCTCCCAGTGTTGGGATTACAGGAGTACACCACTGCACCTGGCTAGTATTTAACTTCTAAGAAGAAATTTCTCATCTATTCTTCTGCTTATATTATTATTATTATTATTTATTCACAGTGCTGGGGTTCAAACACAGGGCTTCTCCCATGCTAGGTAAGTGCTCTACTGCTGAGCTATACTCCAGTCCTATGTATATTATTTTTTAATGCAAAAAAATGATACAGAGAATTTGGGAAAGAAAAGAAACCATCTATAATCCTATGATCCTCAAACAACTGTGTTACAATGTGTCTCTTTGCAAACTGGGATCACAGCCAGGCTCCATGGCACATGCCTGTAATCCTAGTGACTCAGGAGACTGGGGCAGGAGGATCACGGGTTTGAGGCCAGATGCAGCCTGTGTAACTTAACAAGACCCTGTGTCAAGATAAAATATTTTAAAAGGGGGGATAGGAGTGCAGCTCAGTGGTGGAAAGCCCTGAGTTCAAGCCAGTAATTGTAAAATGAGATCACAGACTATTGTTCTTTGCTTTCCTAACTTGTAATGGGTTGTCAGAGATGTTAATGAATATTATATATGTTGCTTGGCAATCTGATTAAAACGATTATTACTATTAGGTTTTATTTTGCATGTGTGTTTGTGTGTGTGTGTGTGTGTGTGTGTGTGTGTGTGTGTGTAATAATGACATTGCGCCTGTGTTTTTTTCCCCCAAGTCTTTTTGTAGATATGTTCTGAGCTATTTCTAATGCCTAGGGTTCCCTTCAAGATAGTATGGGAGGGTGAGTGGGAGTAGAAATAAATCATGAGCCATAAGTTGGTAATTGTTGATACTCTTCAATCTATCTTTTAAAATAAAAATTTTTTCAATATCCTTTTTTTTTTCCCTGCAGTAATGGGGGTTGAACCCAAGGCCTCGCACTTGCATGCTTTGTAAGTACTATACCACTGAGCTGCACCTTCAGCCCGTTTTTTACTTTTTGAGACAGGGTCTCATTAAATTACACAGACTGCCTCTGGTCTTGAAGTTGCAATCCTCCTGCCTCTGCCTCCTGAGTCGCTGGGATTACAGGTGTGCACCACCACGCCCTGCTCAATATCATCTTCTAATACTAGTTTTTACCCTATCCTGGTCACAGATTTCTTTGAAAATCTTTCCACTTCCCAGAAAAACCCACACTCCAGATCACACCTGTGATTTTAGGAGGTTGATGGCACACCCCCCTCAAACTCACTGATGAATCCCAGGTTAAGAACTCCTGACCTATAACATATTTGTTTGTTTAGTTTTTGTTTTATTTTTGTAGGACTACAACATATTCTTTATATAAATCATAAATCACTAAACCAATCCCCCTATTGGGAAGATTTTATGATTATTATCAACAAAATACTATATATCTAAATATATACTTGAATGCATGTTCTTTAGGACAAATTCCTAAATGTATCAAAACATATGGCCCACTTCAAAGATTTTTGGTACAGAATACTTCATTATTCTCAAAAAGTATTGTTAACATTTTGAAACTAGTTCTCCTCTCTGACATGGCATATCAGATCCAAGCCTGGCTCACGCACATGCCATGTGTCCTTGGGGTTGTTCATCTTGCCTTTCTGAACCGCAGTGTCCTCACTGGTAAAGCCAAGGAGCTGGCTACACAAGCAGCTTCTGTGATTCTTCCCAGCCAGGAAACCCAGCCAGGAAACCCTGGCAAACTCTTGAGCCCTCTCAGCTGCACGGAGGAGCCTCTGCAGGCGTGGAGTGGCTTGCTGTGCCAGCCCTGCATCCAGTGGTACCCTCTCACCACTAGGCATTCTCCCTAAAATGCTCACAGCTGGGTGACTGAGCTCCAGAGCTCAGACTCCAGGATTGCAATCCTGACTCCACCCAAGGAGGACCTTTGGCAAGTGACTTAACCTATCTGTGCCTCAGTTACCTGCCAAGTGGGTGTTTGGCATTAGGACCTACTCACAGGCTTGTGTATGATTAACTGAGATAATACACATCGCTGGGTGAGAACAGTGCCCGACATACAGTAATACTCATGAAATACTTGCTGTTATGTCTCTCACTAGACCCCTTGGAGAATGTCCTTTGCCTGCAGGGTGACATCTGGACTCTGCACATGGAAGCCAGCCACCTTCCTTAGGATCTTGTCCGCCCTTCACACACCCTAACTGCTAACACTAAGTGGCACAATTTCTCCTCCCAGGTGAACTTGCAGAGGAAGGGCCCGGGGTTCCAGTCTCCCCATGCCTCAGTGCAGACTCACCTCCCCCTCGAAGGTCCTTGGCTGTTGTGAGCCCTGATTTCCCCATCTGTGAAGTGTGGCAGGAGCTCTTCGGGGTCTCTAAGGATCTTCTGGACAGGTCACCAGGTCTGGAAGAAGACTCTCCCTTCACCATGCACACTTTGTGTCTATCCCCAAGACTGCCCATGTGTCACCGCCAGCACCTGCCCCAGCCATCTTAAGCTCGTTCCTCACAGTCTCTGATGTCAGAGCAGCAGCAAGAGCCATCACATGATGGCCAGAATTAGAGTCAAGTTCAGGAACACGGGGCCCCAGAAACTGTCTCCCATGTAGCCTAGAGACTTTGGCTCCATTGCTTTTAATTTAATTTAATTTAATTTAATGTATTTACTTATTTATTCATTTATTTATGAGATATAGACTCACTATGAAGCCCAGGCTGGCCTTGAATTCATGATCCTCTTGTGTCAGCCTCCCAAGTGCTGAGATGACAGATGTGCCCACTACTCCTGTCAAAGCTTTTATTTTTATTTTAAAAATGTATTTGTGTACTTATTTATTTATTTATTTATTTAGAGATGGTCTTACTATGCAGCCTAGGCCTTGAACTTGCAACCCTCCTGCCTCAGCCTCTGGGGTGCTGAGATTACAGGTAGGTGGCACCACACCATTGACTCCATCCCTTGCCTTTGACTCCTTCCCTTCCCTCACCTGGGGTTTGTGATGTGTGTCAATTGTACTCAATCCTTTGCAGGTGGCCTTATGTAAATTAGGGGCTACTCTGCCCAAATTGGAGCCCAAGTTTCAAAATACAGCATGACTTTGGACTTAGACTCTTCGAACCCTAAAGTGGCTCAAACTCATTTTCCTAAGAGAACCTCCAGGTCTAACCTCAGACCCCAACCTGCCAAGTCCACATACATGAGAAATGCCTTTCCTCAAGTAGCCATTGTTTGAACACACAGAACATAAAGGCCCTAATGTGAGAGAAACTTAAATTTTGTCTTTCTGATCCTTTTTATTTATTCTGTGGGGCTAATTATCCTAATTAGCCATGAGATTTCTTCAAGTCACTGAATAGATCCTCAATTCAGTTCCTCCAAATCATCAAACCTTCAAACGTGACCTCCAGGAGAGCCTTCTCCCGCTGTATTGCTGTGCATGTTGCAGGGGCGTTTGGTGCCTGTGGCCTGGGAGAGGCATGCTTTGGCCTCCTCTGCCTGCAGAAATGATAGCCTTGCTTCTGGAGCTGCAGGTGGAGCCCCTGAGCACAGGAGTGTAGTGGAGTCAGCCTTTTACTTGACCACTGAGTTGAGGCAGCTCAAGGTTTGGCCCTGTAGCCTAGGTAGGCACTTAAACTAGACTCTTCTCGGTCCTTTCTTTGGAGACACACTCTGCCTTTCTACACCTTGAAGTTCCTATCCTGATGGCAGCTGTCTCCCACCTCAACCTCCAGCATGTCTGGTGAGACATCCAGCTACTTTTGGCTGCATGCTTCCCGCTGCAGAAATCCCAGTGGAGGACCCTAGAAGAAGAACCTCTGTGGTCAGGGTTGATGACTCCATGTAACACTGCATAGCATTTAACTCTAAACTCTGGGGTGAACTGCCCAGGGCAGCCCCTTCCACTAGATTCCTTCAGAGCACCTGGCCACCAGGGTGGACCCTTAATGGAACAGGTGTCCACCAAACTGTGGAAACATGATTTGAAATGTCAGGGATTCATTTAGGCACTGCCTTCCAATCGTGAGACCAAGGGGGAAGTACCCCACCTCACACCTTTCTGAGGGCAGGTGGGAATCATGGTATACCCAGAGCCCTCTGAAAATTTTCTCCTCAGCAGGCAGAGCAAGATGGCAGCTCAGACCCTCCTGTGATGGCCTCATCATGGACATGCCATCTTGCATGGTTTTTCAGGCACCAAACTACTTTATCAGAGCTAAGGAAACCAGACCCCAAAGCAGACCACCCCTGTCATTGCTGGGGGTTTTCAACATCTGGTTCTGTCTTAGATGCTAGAATTCCTCAGAGGAAAAGCAGCTCTGCCTGAGCTGGAGAAAGAGTGAGGGGTCCTTCCCACCTCCATGCTCATCCCAGAAGATCCTCTCCATCACCAACCCATGGTTTGAGACATGTGCTAAGTCATTGTTTTGTATTTTTAACTTCTATAAACTTCCTCGCCTGCGGTCATACCAATATAGCATCCAATTCTGTCAGATCTCAGAAGCAAACAGGGTGGGGCCTGGTTAGTCCTTGGATGGGAGACCACCTGGGAACACCAGGTTCTGTAGGCTTGGGAGAAGGACCTGGCAACCCACTCTCAAAAAACAATCAGTCGTTGAAAACCCTATGAATAGCAGAGAAGCACAGACAATAGTGTTTCACCTGTTGAACGTAGGGTTGCTATGAGTCAGGTACCAACTCGTCGGTACCTAACAACAACAACATAAACTTCTTGAATTATCTCTTGTTTCTAACCATACATTTCAAGTACTCCTGTATATGTACAGCTTTTACAATAAAATTTAAATTCTTAATGTGCAAGGGAGAAATTTTTTTTCTCATTGCCAACCTTTTAACTCCCATTCATAATGTGGATAAGGGGTGGAACACAGTCAGTTTTGGTTTACGTTGTAAATGTGGCATCATGATCTTGCACCTCCCTCTAGCATGCTGCGTCTACTGAATCTGGCTTCTCACCTGACACTTCCATTTTAATATCCCATTACAATCATAGTAATAGCCACTGCTAATTTGCTGCATTCACCAGGCAGGTTCAAGGTTGACCATAGGGAATATTTGCCTTTTCCAGATCTCTGTATCCATTTCACCTTTTTCTGCAAACAGCACCCTGGCTCATTGCCTGTGGGCTGGTTAGACAGCCAGTGGAGAGTGGGATAGTGATGCTCTTGAGGCCCTTTGGCTAGTCCCCGCCCCTTTCTGTGCTTCTTATGGAATGCTGGGTGGTGGGAGGCTAAGGCTCACAGCTGCCTCCTGCACCTGGGGATTGCCTGAGGGGCTCGCCTGGAGCTGTTTCACCTTTCCCCACTGGGAGGCCTGGGGTGGTTGATGTGGGGAAACCCCTCCCTTGCCTCCAGAGCTCCTGTGGGGCAGGCTGGCCCTTGACTTCTTGGGGAAACTACATCTTTGAGCAAGCTCTCACCCTGTCCAACCCTCTTCTCACCTCCTCTTCTCCTGACAGCTCTCTCGCCACAGAGAAATTGCACAAGAAACCTCATGTGAAGCCCTGCTTCCGGCAAACCTGACATCACGCAGGTAGGAATGTGACCCAAGGGGCCCGACTCCCAGGGCACAGAATCAAGGACAGCAACAAAGAGAAGTTGGAATCTTATGGTTCGGGAGTGGCTTTCTGACCAGGTTGTTCGTTACTCCCGCTGTCTTGATTCCTGGGCATCCTATTCTTCACATTTCCTTGAGATCCTCTGAGTAATCCATGTCCTTCTCTGCAATTTCCCTTCTTTTTCTTTTCCTAACTGCATTTTAGCCAGACTATTTCTGATGCTTGTCCCTGAAGTACTCTATATATGCCACACTTGAATGCAATACCTCAATCCTCTAGTCACCCTAAGCAGTAAGTGTTACACTTCCCATTTCACAGAAGAGAAAGCTAAGGTTCAGAGAGGTATAGTCACTTGACTTTGGCAACACAGAGGGTCAGAGGTATTACTAGTAGCTGAGCTGCATGCTCAAGTCTGTCCCACTCCAAAGCCATGATTTCTCCTTTCTGTGTGGTTTTCCATGTGGGAAGTGCAACCTGCTGTGGGCAACAGCCTTCCCTTGTTCTTTGGGTTAATGAGCAGAGGAACAGATCGACATGGCTCCCTGAGGCAGTGGGCCAGGCATCCTCAGCAGCTGGTATTGGAGTTTGAGCAGAATCCAGCCTCCACCATTGCTAAAGGTGTCAGGTGGGCAGATTACCCAAGCTCTGTGAGCCTCAATCTCTTCCTCAGGTCCACAGAGATAGTCATGGCTAGGAAGAATGCTTGAACGCATTAGAAGAGGCCTCAAGGGAATGCTTAGCTCAGCATCCAGTCTGTGCTTAGCACTCAGTGGATCCTACTGTCATTGAGTTGTTACTTCCTGCCACACAGGGGCAACTTGAAACATATTTTAGCCAGTGGAGGGTCCAGGGAGGCCCATGAAAAGGACAGCCCAGTGCGCTCTTGCACCCTCCATCCTTACCCTAGTGGATCCCCCTAGGGACATGCACCTTAGGAGGCCTGGCTGGGACTGTCACTGACTGAAGTGAGCCAGGTGGGGCCCTTTCAGAAAATAGCATCGGCGTCAACTCCTGGGCCAGAGCTGCCAAACCCTGGGAGTTTCAGGACAAGCCAGGAATTGAAGGTCTTATATCACATCTCCCACTTTTAACTATTTTAACTTAAAACACATTTTTTAGTGCTGATTGGGCCAAACTAAACCCATGTGTGGCCGGATATGGCCTCAGTTTGCAACTGGATTGGAGGCTTTGGTTGATAGGTTGTGTGAAAGCTGAAGTTGCCCTTCCCCCGAAACTGCAGACTCCACCTCCAGAGCCCTTAGTCCTGGAGCTGGCCCTAGGGGCGCTTCTGCCTCTGGCTGCTCAAAGGTTTAGATGCTCATTTAGAAAGCAGGGTCAGAAGTCATAATAACCCAGCCCTGTGCTGCTAAGAGGATCTGAGGTAACCAGACCCATGCTCTTTAATTGAAGGAACTATGGTTTTATGGGGTGAGATTTTCATGGTCACTTACAATGCAAGAGAGGAAAGAAGGCCAGGAGTGTGTGTATGTGTGTGCACATACATGGGTGTGCATGTGTGGATTGGAGTGAGATGAGTGAGGAATGGTCCAAATGAGAACACTGAGGTTACTGAGTAGCTTTTATTTCCAGTTCTTTCCATTTAGACAGGCAAGGAAAAAAAGTCAGATACAGCTGCTCCTAGCCTTATGGTGGGGTTATCTCCTGATAAACCCATGGTAAGTTCAAAATACCATAATCAAAAATGCATTTAATATGCCTCACCTATGGAACATCCCAGCTTAGCAACACAGTGCACTGTGTTCACCTGGCTGACAAGGAACCGGAGCTTACTCCCACCACCCACCATCTTGAAAGAGTATTATTGCATATCATTGGCTGGGGAAAAGATCAAAATTCAAAACTGGAAAGCATGTATGCATATCACCTTCATACCATCATTATAAAGGTGGAAAATCATAAGTCAAACCATCATACATTAGGGATGTATGATGTATTTATTTATGTTTGTATTTATAGAGCAAATCTAAGAAAAAATAAGATAGAGTTATCGGTACTTTGGGCTGGGATTTAGCTCCATTGGTAGAGCTCCGCTCTGCAGTCTCTGAGGTCCCAAGTTTGATTTCCAGCACCGCAAAAATGGGAGAAGGACTGAGGTAAGCCCAAAAGGTAAGCACTACTGAGGTAAGCCCAAAACAGTCAGACATTGAAGACCCTATAAGGGTTGCTATGAGTCAGACATGACTCAACAGCACCTACCAACAACAACCTGGTACTTTTCTCTGCTAGAGGTACATGTGATGAAAAAAACAGGGCAAGGTAGTGACTTGATTTGGGTAAAAACAATGGGAAAAAAAAAAAAAAACACCCTGGCTAGCACCAGGGTGTCAGTCTGTTAGGAGCAGAGAAATGTTGTGTAAGGGTCCCCGTTAGGTGGTTAATGTTCGTTACAGTGGGGGTGGAGGATGCTGGGGGAAAACAGCTTTTCCTGTTCACATATGTGTGTTCTGTTGTCTTACTGGTTTTAAGTAAGCCTGCCATACTGTTGCAATCTGAAAGGCACACAATTCAGACAATTATTAAATACATATACCATGAACCTCCTCCAAGGATGCCCAGTATCAGCCAAACTATAGAGACATCTCACTTTTTCCCGTAATTATTTTTTCAGTTATTCTGCTATATATGTTCAATGTAGAAAAATCAGGAAATAACACTGAGGCTGCAGGAATGATCCCATCTGTGGGCATGCTGCTGCCTACCCTTTTGGTTTCTGCCCTTGGAAATGCCTAACATGTGCTGTAGCCTGGACCTCATGCTGAGCGCCTGGGAACCATAGGGCTGGCTCTAGACCCATGATGCAGGTCCTGTCTAGTCCTGCTTGAGAGGGGACAGCAGGTTTCCAAGCTTCTTCCCTGGGAGATTCTAAGCCACTGCTAGGCAGGACCTAATAGTCTGCATTGCCAAGCTTCCTGGACATTCAGGATCAGCTGTTCTTTGGGCCACACTTACAGTTAGCCAGCCAGAGTCCAGCCAACATGCTCATTGTGAGGTGGCAGGAGGGACACCAACAGAGAAGAGACCTGCCCCAGGGCACCCAGCTGCATGGCAGAGCCCAGGCCACAGGCTTCCCTCCCCCGTCCCCTCCTCACTAAGAGCTCGCCAGCTCACTCCAGCCGAGTCCTCCTACTGCAGACATGATTGTTTTCTTATGCCTCCAATTAAGCAAAAAACCCTGTCAGCAGGCGAGAGGCCTAATGCACAGAGGCATTAACCAGACCCGCAACCCGACCTGGCTGCTCTCTCCGCAGGCTGCAGCATGGGACCCCACTTGGTAAAGGGCCCCACTGAGGCACCAGCACCTGCCAGGTGGGCATCACAACCCCGCCAGGAGCAAGAGCTGGCCAGTGGTCTCCATGGCAACCCCACAGCAGCCTTCCTCCATGCCAGGAAGGTTAGAACCCAGGCCGAGGGAGCTGAAGGGCCTTCCTGGAGTTACCTGTCAAGTGGGAGGCAGGACTCCCCAGCTTCCTTCTCCACCGCATCCCTGCTTCCTGTCCTGGGGGCTAAGGCACTGCGCCTACCTGATGCTCAGGGACCTGCAGGGGTAAGATGGGCATCACATCTCCAGCCTGGAAATCATTAGGGAGCAAGTTCCAACTCCTTCATTTTGCAAGTGGGGAAGCCACGCCCCAGAGAGCCTGAGGTACCCATCCAAGTTCACACAGATTCAAACCACTATCCTCAGTCCCTGGCCAGTGCTTTTTCCACACGGAAACTAGACATGCTGGAACTCAGGCTGCAGCTTGTGGAGCTGCTGCCCACACTGTGCAGCCTGCTCCAGGTGCACAGCCTGAACCTGTCCCAGAGAGGCAGGACGTGAGCATACAAATGCAGCATGCAAAGAGAAATGAGGGTGCAAAAGTCCCCCAAGGTGTAAACCTCCTGAGGGGCGGGGCATGTTCCCTGAAGAAAGCCACTCTTGCTCCCTGTGGGCAAAGGAGGCAGAACAAGGGTTCCTGGTAGAGGCAACAGGGTGCACACAGAGCAGCAGCATGATTGGAGGGCTTTGAGTTCAGAGGCCTGAAGGGTGTTCCATGTGGCCGAAGCTCAGGAGATGAGAGGGAGCATGGGGGAGGTGAGGGTCGCTGTGGCCAGTTTCCCAGAGTTTCAAACCTCTAGCCGAGGCATCAACCTGTATTCCAAGTGGTGGGAAGTGTTTAAAGAGGGTCCATGTGAGTCGGATTGGTGTGGCGTCTGCAGAAAGGTTATTGTGTCTGCTGTGTGGAGAGGAGAGAATCCCAGGTCTAGGCAAGGTGAGAGACATAGCCAAGGTATGGGAGGAGTGAAGGCTGGCAGGAGACCTGCCTTCATGGACCTGGGCAGGAATGAGAGGGGAGGAGGCAGGCAGACTTCGAAGGCAGAGTCTCCATTTCTCAGGGACCCCAAGTGGATCCCCAAGAAAGGAATGCAGGGTGAGTTCCATAACCTTTTACTGAGTGCCTCCTCCATGCCAAGCATTGAGGGCACAATGACCCGCAGGACAGCCCCGTCCCTGCTGATATTCTAGTGAAGGAGGAAGATGATCAACAAAAGCAGAGATAACCTGACAAGTAATGACAAATGAAACAGAACAAACCAGAGTGAGGGTAGGTGTGAGGAGCAGAGCAGGGCTGTGGCCAGGAAAACCTTTATTATTAAGGCCTCTTCCTATACTTTTATAATCATCACCACAATCTAATTCCAGGACACTTCCATTACCACCCCTGCGTCCATCAGCAGTCACTCCCAGTTCCCCCTCTCTCCAGCCCCTGGCCACCACTGTCTGTAGCTATGGATTTCCCTATTCTGGATGTTTTTTACAAGTGGAGTCAGGCAATGTGTGGGTTTTGGTGACTGGCTGCTCTTACTTAGGGTCATATTTTGGACATTCATAATGAGGCAACTTTTGAGGGAATACCCAGAGGTGAGCAAGTTTGCCATGGAGATGGGTGGCAGTCAGGGCAGAGCCATGGTTGGTGAGCCCCACACTGCATGACCACAGAAAGTGACAAGCTGCCCTGGGTTCCATGGGAAAAGTGGCTCATGTGCTGACAGGCAGGAAGGGCAAGTTGGGGCAGCCAGGCTGAAGGAGCCTGTTGTTGTTGTTGTTAGGTGCCGCCGAGTTGGTGTCTGACTCATAGAAACCCTACATACAACAGGGGAAACACTGTTGTCAGTGTTTCTCTGCTGTTCATAGGGTTTTCAATGGTAGATTGTTTTTTGGGAGTGGGTTGCCTGGTCCTTCTCCCAAGCCTGCAGCACCTGGTGTTCCCAGGTGGTCTCCTATCCAAGTACTAACCAGACCCGACCCTGCTTAGCTTCCAAGATCAGCTGCCACAGGGGGAGCCTAGAAAGCCTGTTTTCTAGCTTGAGCAGGTGCGTTGTAGAGGTGGCTCTGTTGTCCCAGGAGACTTTGGAGGGTACCTTGCCTTCCAAAGCTGGAGGAGTCATTTGGCTGGCCCAGGTTTACGGAATTGGAATGGCACTCCATAGATACAGCCTATGTGGATCAAGGGCTGGGGAAGAGTGTTGCTGGGATGGTCTGGGCTTCTTGGAGACTGTGGGGGAGAAGGGGATGGTGAGGGTCCTGATGCCAGGAAGGTTAGACCACAATGGTGGACCACAGTGAGGAGCCAGCTCTCTCTCCCCAGGCCTTTATCGGGGAATGCGAGGGTGTTGAGTCTCCACCAGGCCCTCAGGGTCCTGGATGGCTCTGCGCTGTGACTGCTGCACAGCTAAAGGGTACAGAAGGTACAGACAGAAGGGAATTTGCTGTAGTTCACTGGGAATCCTGGATTTTTCTAGGCTAGGTCACAGTGGGGCTCTGAAGGAGAGGAGATCCTCAGGGCCAGTGGTGGCCTCCTGCTCTGAGCAGCATGGAGAAGTGCACAATGGAGGTGTCCAAACCTGGGTAGGTTCTCACTCATAACGAGCTTCGGTGAAGCCCTTCATCTTAGTGGGCCAGATTCTCCAAATGAGGACCCTGGGTGGTGCTATCTAGAACATCCCCAACTCTGACACCCGGGACTCCAGACCCCTATAATCAGAATCAGTGCTGGGGAGCCAAAGAATGCCTCAGGAACACTGAGATTTGGTACACTTGATAGGACACACAGATTAAAATGTGGTCAAACAGGATACAATTTTTCCCTTAAAATATATTAATTTTTTTAATTTAAAAAATAGTATATATCCCTAAAATGTAGGGTGTCCCTCCCCTAAACAAGATAAAGAGCACAACATTTATTATATGCCTAGGGCATGGCATCTACAGCCACACCACCCTGGTGTCTGATCCCTTCTGACCCTGGAAGCTAAGCAGGGTCAGGCCTGGTTAGTCCTTGGATGTGAGACTGCCTAGAAATACTGAGTGCTGTAGGCTTGAGAGAAGGACCTGGCAGCCCACTCCTGAAACAGTCATCCATCAAAAATCCTATGAATAGCAGAGAAGCACTGATATAGTGGCATGGCACAATGTCAGTTAGTATTTTGTTCTGTTGTGCTTAGGATCGTGATGAGTCAGACACAACTCAACAGCACCTACCCACAACAAGGGTATGGCAGCATTAGACTATGGTAGGGTTTTTTTTGTTTTGTTTTGTTTTTTTTTTTTTTTTTAGCAAACTATAACAGCAATGGGGCTGGGATTTAGCTTGGTAGAGTGCCTGTTCTGCAGTCTCTGAGGTCCCAGGATCAATTCCCAGCACCCAAAAATGGGGGAAGGACTTGGCAATCCACTCCCGAGGCAATCCCGAAACAATCAGCCATTGAAAACCCTCTGAGGGTCACTATAAGTCACACCTAACAACAACAAAACAACATAATAGCCACAACAATACTGAGTAACAAAGCATCCCAGACCTCAGTGGTGGGCGACAACAGCCCTTCAGTTCTTTCTCCAGCATCTGAGGCAGCTGAGTTTGGTTGAAGTTGTTTGGGCTTGGCCCTAAGGTGCCTCTGGGCTCAGATCTGCTCTGAGTGCCCTTGTTCTTCTGGGGCAGTGGACTCCCCTGGGGTATGTTCTTCTTTTGCTGGGGGCAGGACCTCAAGAGCAAGGCCAACTTTTCAAGCACATTTGTGCCTTTTGCTGGTCATGCTTTCCAATATCCATTGGCTAAAGATAAACACATGGTCAAGGCCAGAGTCAAGGAGAGGGAATGGACTCCACCCCCTAATGGCAAGAACTGCTACACTCACTATAGAGTCAGGGAAGAATAAAGAATTATGTCCATTTTGCAATCAGCCAAACCCAGTAACCTCCAGAGGGGAACAATGATGTTTGCATTTATTTTTATTTATTTTTGTTTCTTTATGAACTGTAGGTTTGCTGCAGTTATTTACCTTTACTAATACTCCTTTGGCCTGCAGCTGTACCATGATGGCATCCAATCCTGTAAGATCTCGGAAGTAAGCAGGGTCGGGCCTGGTTAGTATTTGGATGGGAGACCACCTAGGAACACCAGGTGCTGTAGGCTTGGGAGAAGGACCAGGCAACCCACTCCCAAAAAATAAACAGCCATTGAAACCCTATGAATAGCAAAGAAGCATTAAAGATACTGTTTTGCCTGTTGTACGTACAGTCTTTATGAGTTGAACACTGACTCAATGGCACCTAACAGCAACAATACTCCTTTATTCTCTCCTGGTTTTAGCTAGTGGTGGCCTCTTCAGTTTAGCATGATCCCAGGAGTCTCTGAGAGCCTCTTTACTCTTTAAATCTAACTAGCTATTCCAGGCTTATCTTGGACATTTCTTGCCCCAGTTCCAGAATCAGACTATTTTTTCCATTATCTTAACTTCTTTCTTTCTTTTTTTCCTTTTTCCTTTTTGAGACAGGGTCTTTCTATGTGGCCTAGGCTGGCCTAGAGCTTTTGATCCTTCTGCTTCAACTCTTGAGTGCTGGGATTACAGACGTGAGTCACCATACCTGGCTTAACCATTTTAATTTATTTATAAATTAGGAAAAAAAATTTAATTGACACCTAAAAATTATACATATTTATGGAGGACCATGTGATATTTTGATACATGTATACATTGTGTAATGTTCAAATCAGGGTAAACATATTATCTGTTCTCCTTACCATTTATTTGTGGTGAAAACACACAAAATCCTTTCCTCTAGTTTTTTTGAAATTATATACTATATATGATCATTACCTCTAGCACTCCAGAATGCCTTGCTCCTATCTAACTGTAACTTAGTACCCAGTAACCAACCTCTCCCCTGTCCTTCCCCACTCCTCTCTCTCTCTCCTCTGTTAACCACCACTCTACTTACGACTTCCATGAAATAAATTCTTAGCTTCCACATACAAGTGAGATCATGTGGTATTTGTCTTTCTGTGACTGTCAGCCTATTTTTGTAAAGCTATACGTTGGCAAGGTTTAAAGGACAAGCAATGTTTAAAGTATAAAATGTGGAGTCCCCCACCCTACTCTTCATTCTTCCTGGAGTAGCTGTTGTAAATGCTTTCTGTGGATCTTGCTGGAGATAGTTGATGCCTCATTAGGTATATATGATATGCTTTCTTTTTTCAGTACTGGAGGCTTGAACCCAGGGCCTTGCACATGATAGGCGAATGTTCTACCACTGAGCTTTAGTCCCTGCCCCTTTATTAATTTTTATTTTGACACAGGGTCTCCCTAAGTTGTGCAGATTGCCTCTGACCTCGAACTTGTCATCCTCCTACTTCTGCCTCCCAAGTTGCTGGGATTACAAGCATGCATCACTGTGCCTGGCCCTTTTTTATTTTATATTTTATAATGTACAATGCTTCCATTTTACAGCATATAATGATAATTATAATTTTAGTTAACACCTCTATAATTCTGGGAGAGTCAAAGTCCATATGGAAATCTGCCTATATCCAAAGATCAATCTTTACCCACACCATACTGCCTTCTTGGGCCCCCCCCCAACCATCTGGTATTTGACTCAGTCAGCATTTCCCCAGAAGCTCAATGATTTCACATGGTACAAAGTGAGCATTTGTTATTTTAATATTATTTGTATATTTGAATATATAAAAAATTAAAAATAAGGAAAATATAAAAAATATTTTTAAAATGGAAAAATAAAGCACAAAAGTTTTATATAAATATAAACAATAAAATATTACAAAATGAAATGAGGCTAAGAAGGAAGCCTGGGGTGTCTTGTGATCTCCAAATGGCGTCTGTCACTGAAGCTGAGTTTGTTGGGGACCAGCCCCAACTGTCTCTGAGCAGGTCCTTGGCAGCGATCATTTCTAATCCCAGTTCCACTGCTGTCTTTCACGTAGCCAGGGGCAGATCCCTCTATCTCCCATCTCTGCTTCCTCCCCCACTGGGAAGCCCCAGCCTCCAGGGGGGAATTCTGAATTAGAGTCAAGACATCTTGGAGGGTCAGGACGTTGTGGACTCACAGGCGCCATCTATGCCAGGACTTTCTGCACACAGCTGGAGACATGGCGGCTGAGAGTGGAAGGGCTTGCCCGAGGCCGCATGACAGTTACACAGTGCAGCCATGTTTGCGCCAGGCCAAATTGGGCACGAAGTTGTGTGTTCCTGGGGAGGTAGGAAAAGGTAACCATGGTGTTTGGATCCATTTGGAAAAGGGATGGATACTTACCTGCTAAACTCAATCAGAATTGAAGGACTCCAGGAAAGACCCTCAGAAACCCATGCTCCAGCAGTCCAAAAGAATAAAAAATGAAAAGTGACCTCCAACAATAAGCCTCTGCCCCAGTTGCTGGTCTCCCTCCCCAGAGACAATCAGTACTAATTTCTTGAATATCTTTCCAGAGATATTCTGTGCCTGCAGAAGTAGAGATGTGTGTCTGTGTGGGTATATGTGCGCTCATGTACTGTGACTATACCGAATGCTTCTGAACAGTATGACATTAAAGTAGTTAAAATGGTAAATGTCACACTGTGAATTTCACCCCTATAAAAAATACTGGTTTCCTCCATCTAGGAGGAATATCTATCCAGAAGATCATTCCATCACTCAAGGTGATTTGTGCTCAGTTATCCTGGTAAACTGGGATCTGTGCCTTCGTAGTATGCTTTCCCATGGCAGTTGCCAGAAGGGGTGTTGGTGGAGATTAAGAAGGCAGAAGCAAGCTGGTTGCCTTCCTCTCTCTAGGCTTCTCCTCTGCACACCCTATTCCTCTCCCCAGACTCAAGAAGGAGGGCGGCCCAGCTTCCCACAAACCTCCTTTTCCACCCCATTCTTCCCCTGGGCAAATGACTGTCTTGGTTCTTAGACTCTCTGGGCTCCACTGTCCTCCACATCCCTCTGGAATGCCCACTTCCCCCACTTCCGGCTGTAGAGAGGCACAATCCCAACTGCAAAACCCTAGTCCAGATCATAGTAGTTTTGATTCCCTGCGGGAACCCAACAGTTTTACCTCGTGTTCTGCCCCACCATTTTTTTTTTTAAATTATGGTGCTGGGTGCAGTGCCACACACCTGTAACTCCGGCAATTTGGGAGGTGGAAGCAGGAAAATTGCAGGTTCTAGGCCAGACGCAGCCTGCATAATTTAGCAAGACTCTGACTCAAGGTCAGAGAGTAAAAAAAATGGGCTGGGAGTGCTGCTCAGTGGTAAAATGTTTGCAAAGCATGCATGAGGCCCTGGATTCAAACCTCTAGTACTACACACACACACACACACACACACACACACACACACACAAATGTGGTAAAACACAAATGTGGTAAACCATAAAATGTAGTCTCTTAATTGTTTTAAGTATACAATTTAGTGGCACTAAGTACTTTCACCTTATGCAACTCATCTCCAGAACTCCTTTGATCCTGCAATATTGAAACTTTTTATTTTGCAAAATTGAAACTAGGTGCCCCTTAAATATCAGCTTCCCACACCCCCATCCCCTCACCATTCTACTCTCTTTTTCTATGCATTCAACAGACCCAGGTACCTCACATAAGTGGATCAGACCATTTTTGTCTCTTCACATAATGTCCTTAAGGTTCATCCACTTAGTAGCACATGTCAGATTCCCCCCTGTGGGAGGGTGGTCAATACTCCTCTGGATGAACACGCCAGGGTTTGTCTGTCTCTTCTCCTTTCCCCACCTCTTAGCTACTGTGAATGGTGCTGCTGCCCCTTGATTGAATGGTGCTGTAACAGTTAGAAGAGCAGGCTGCAGGGCCAGAGGACCAAGGTTTGAATCCTGCCTCCACTCTCTCAATGTGCTGCAGCCCCTGGGTGCATAGTAAGTGTTCCAGGAAGGAGAACTAACATGCTCACCGAGGTGGTCTCTGGCAGAAGGTCTCTCCTCAAAGCCATGGCCACAGCTCTCCCCTGGGACCACCTGCTCAACACAGACAGGCCTACGTCTGCTATCTTTCTGGTCTAACACTTGAGGGCTCCCCTGACCTTTGCCAACCTTCTCAGCCTGCCCACATTCACGTTGCTGCCACATGGAGTGGTGGCACAGACTTCTTGTTGGGTCCTCAGCATAGACTGCCATGTGTGTGCTCATAGACCCTTCATACTGAGGGCTCCACAGAGTCCAGTAGTCCAGGGAAGCCTTTGCCTCCAGAATATTCCAGCCATCAGGCTGGAAAGGCATCAGGCTGGGTGGCAGCCTGCTCTCAAGCCCCAGAAGTTACCAGTTGCAAAAGCAAGGAAGTTTTCTCCATGTGGCTGGTTTCTCATTTCCCTTTTCACATTCATGGGTTCAGAGCACTGCACCCATTGTCTACACACCCAGGCCCTCGTCACCCCCTGTACCAGCCCATTCTGAGAGCTCAGACAAGCCCCTGCCTGCTGCGAACTTCTCTCTGCTCTCCTGGAAAATGTGGGGATTGACTGATGGCCTCAGAATGTGTCCCCAGAACACACAGGTGGTGATTTTCATCTACTCTTTCAATCATTAATCATTCATTTGTTCTTCCTCCTGCCCAGCCATCACACTGATGACTTTTCTTCATTTTCCACCTGTATTGGTGTTTCTTCTGATTTCAGTGTGCTTCACTTGTACAAGGCAAAATCTTCAGCATGGAGCTTGGTGATCCCCTTCAGATCACAGGGGCTCTTGATGGGGCTGGGAGGGGCGGGTGCTGCACACAAGGAACACTTGTCCATGTCCAGAGACATTTTTGATCACAGCATGGGAATGCTGTAGATATTAATGTTGTTAATATCTGGGAACACAGTCATATGTCTGGCAGGGGTATGTTCTGAGAAACACACTGTCAGGAGGTTTCTGCATTGTGTGATCATAGAGTCCATTGATGGTATCACCTTAGGGGACCATCATCATGTCTGTGGCCTGACACTGACTGAAATGTTGTCACGTGGCACATATAGATACATATTACCAAATGTATCTATGCACATACAGACATAAATGCACATGGTTATAATGCCAAAATGGACTCCAATTGTAGTTTTCTTTTTGTCTTTAATAACACTTCCAGTGACATTTCAAGTAGTTAAGAGGCTGCCTGTGGAACTAATTGCCTCAATTCGAATCCTGACGTCTCCATTGCTAGCTTGATCTCGTCATCCACAAAATAAACAGTAACAGCACCCACCCCCAGCTTGGCTGTTCACCATGACTTGCGTTCTCTGTATTTGTGAGGAGGGGGTGAGGCTCAGAGGTCGGTGGTCACTAAGTTAGGGGCCCCTGGTGCTGGTCTGAGGCTTTCTGCAGTGTAAGCAGTGCTTGCGGTAAATGAGTGAGGTTTGGTTGTTGATTTGTTTGCTCTATTCTGTTTGGTCTTGGTGGAGGCAGGGGCTCCAGAGCAGGCAGGGACACCAGCCTTGGGCAAGGGGCAGCAGGCAGGGTTGTGCGCCTGGGCGCAGCACTCTGTCCAGATGCCCTGAGCCCCCACCCCCCCAGCCCCGCCCCACTCCCCACGTGGCTAGTTGGGCCTGGCTTTCCACCAGGGCGGGTGCAGCCCTGCTTTATCTCCAGACGCCCATTATCTACAGACCCATCTGTGGACAAATGGCCAGCCGGCTGGCTCCTGGTCACCCGCCTGGAGGGGCCTCCTCTCAGGCCTGTGTCTGGCAATTTGGGCTGGAGCCCAAGGTGGGGGGTCTCTGACTGAGGGGCCCCACCCCCGGCCTCTGGGGCTTTAAGCCCCAGAACCAGGCTGCTTGGACATTCCATTTGGGGACAGAAATCCATCCCATCCTACCCCTGCCCCCAGCTTGGTTTCACAGCACACCATGTAGGGTGAGTAGGATTACAGTTGTCATTCCCACTGAGCAGATGGAGAAACCGAGGCTGAGAAGGGACTGTGACCTGCCATAGGTGACCACTGAAGGCAGTGGTGTTGCTGGGACTGGACCCAGGCCTCTGGGCTACTCTCCTGGACTCGAGAAAGGAAAGCCCACAGAGCCCACACTCCGGGGCCACCCTGTGTGGGAGCGTGTGTCTGGTGACAGTCATGTACCTTCTCTGGGCCTTGGTTTCTTCACTTCTTGGAGACAGTGGGTGAGGCAGATAGACCTGCCTGGCTCCAGAGGCCAGAGCCTGGCAGGGTGCAGACCCTCAGGGTCCCAGGCTCTCATGGCTGAGGGGTTCAGTTCCCCACCTTCCCACTTGCCTCAGCATGACTGTGGGCATTCACATTGCCTCTCTCTCTGTGCGTTGGTTTCCCATATGAGAAATGGGAGAATAAGAGTCCCAACGACAAGCCTCTCACAGGGTGGTTGTGAGGACTAAGCACATCAGCCTATGCGGAACACCTCTGATGTAACACGTGCCTGTGGGGTGAGTGACTGATCTTTGGCAGTTGGGTAGTCAGTGGCAGAATGGAGTCTACTAGTTGCAGCCTCTGGGTTGATTTGCCTGGCTGTGCTGTGTGACCTTTGGCAACTGATTCAACATCTCTGAGCCTCTGTTTCCTCGTCTGTAAAAAGGGACTCTGTGTGTGTGTGTGTGTGTGTGTGTGTGTGTGTGTGTGTGTGTGTGTGTTTCTTTTTTTTTCTTTTTTTTTTTTTTCAGTCTCAACTGAAGGGCTTGGCCCAGAGCGTAGCCCCAATGTTCAGGGTGGGGCCAGGAGTTGCCTGAGCCTGCAGGGAGGGTGTCTGCCTGCAAGCCAGGAGACGGCCTGTGGCCTTTGTTTACAGAGCCCTTCGCTCCCTGATGGATGCTCAGGCAGAAGGCTGTTTGCAAGTTTGTTCTAGAAACATGAATCAAGGTCTGTTTGGAGAACACGTGTGCTGCTCTGTCAAACATTCTGCCATGCTAGGGCCAAGGAACCCCAGAGAGGCGAGAATGTGTCCCAGGCTGTCCCCTGGGCCAGAGAGAGAGAGAGAGAGAGAGAAAGAGAGAGAGAGGGAGGGAGGGAGGGAGGAAGAGTGAGAGAGAGATAGAGAGAGAGAGAGAGAGAGAGAGAGAGAGAGGCAGGAGCCCCTGCTGCTGGCTGGCCTGGGCTCTGCAACCTCAGAGACAGGCGCCCTCCTTGGCCTCAAGAAGCTCTCTAGAAGGAAGATAAGCCCTGGCTGGCCCAGAAAGCCAGAAATCGCCCAGGAGAGATAAGGCCCCATCTGCTTCCACTCTCCTCCCTCTAGTCATCCACAGCAACACCACAGAGATCCTTAAAAATGTAAATCTTACAGCTCTCTAGGGCTCCCAGCCTGCCCCCTCCCCCAGTGATTTCCTTTGCAGCTGAACCCAGCTTCCTTAAAAATGGCCTGGGAGGTCTGCAGATGCCAGGCCTGCTGCTGGGACCCGGGACCTCCCACCTGCAGCCCCCAGGTTCTTTCCCAGCTCTTCCCTGCCAGCTCTTGGGGAGGGGTTTGGGTCCCCTAGCTGTCCCTCTCCCTGCCAGAGGCCTAAGACCCTGCCTCAGTGGCCCTTGTCCTTATGGATATGTTGGTTTGTGTGTTCAGTCTCACCTAACTGTGGGCCCCTCAGGGACAAGGCCAGCATCTACTGTCACAGCAATCTAAGTGCAGCCCAAGGCTCTGGAAGGGCGCTCCTGGATGATGAGTCGTGGACCATGGGAAGGATGGACCTCAGGCTTGGGAGATCAGAAGAAAGACAACTATACCCAGGAGGGAGGAATCAGACCAGCCATGAAGCCAGGGCATCAGGAAGGGGCATTTTAACTGGTAGAGAGGAGAAGGTGAGTGTGGCTTTAGGCCTGGGCAGGTCCTAGGCTGAGGGTGGCTTGAGGGGAGGCCTCACTGGGAAGTGCTGTGGGTTCAGTCACCACCAGTGAGTCTCTTCACCCCCTGAACCTCCACGTCCTCGCTGGAACTTGCAGATGCTGATACCTACCTCACAGACAGAGCAGGTGAGGAGGAAGTGGGGTGTGTGCAGCCCTTGTTGTGTTGTTTGGTGCTGTCGAGTCGGACCCAACTCATAGCAACCCTAAGGACAAAAGAATGAAACACAACCCAACACTGTGCCAGGCATATGGTCTTTTTATGTTTGAGCCCATTGTTACAGCCACTGTTTCTTCTCATTTTGAGTCATGCCACATCAGCAAATAGAGGTCCCATGGGCTTTACTCCATTCCTATCATTAAGGTTGACTCTACTTAGAAAGGGCTGAGATTTAGCTCAGTTGGTAGAGCACTGAGCTGCAGTCTCTGAGGTCCCGAGTTCAATTCCCAGAACTGCAAAAATGGGAGTGGCAATCCACTGCCAAGGCAATCCCGAAACAGTCAGCCATTGAAAACCCTATGAGGGTCACTATGAGTCGGATACCAACTCCATGGCACCTAACCACAACTACTTGGAAAAGGCAACTCTTCCCCAGTCATCTTTTAAATGCCTTCCAGCCTAGGGGGCTCATTCACTGGCAATATATTTGACAGTGCTTCTCTGCTATTCATAGGGTCTTCAACGGTTAATTGTTTTGGGAGTGAGCTTCTGGGTCCTTCTCCCTAGTCGGTCTTAGTCTGGAAGCTCAGCCGAAAACTGTCTACCATGGGTGGCCCTGCTGGTATCTGAGATGGCAGTGGCATAGCTTTCAGCATCACAGCAACATGCAAGCCCCCACAGCATGACAAACTGACAGACACATGGGGGATGTAAAGCCCTTAGGGGTTAAAAAAAGTAATATCATGATTACAGATTTTCATTTCACTACTGTTCCAAATGCCTGCAGCCATAGTCCTGTGGCATCCGATCCTGTCAGATCTCGGAAGCTAAGCAGGGTCGGGCCTGGTTAGTACCTGGATGGGAGACTGCCTGGGAACACCAGAAACTGTAGGCTTGGGAGAAGGACCTGGCAACCCCCTCCCAAAAATCAGTCTGCCATTGAAAACCCTATGCATAATAGAGAAGCACTGACAATAGTGTTTCCCCTGTTGTACAGAGGGTCGCTATGGGTCAGATACCGACTCGACGGCACCTAACAACAACAACAACAACAACAACTGTTCCAATCAGAAGAACTATTACTGTCAGTATTTTTCCCTGTGGTAATTCTTTTATACACACACATATGTATATATGTTTTTGAGACAGGGTCTTGCTATATAGTCCAAGCTGGCCTAAACACATGATCTCCCTGCCTCAGCCTACCAAGTAGGATTACAGGCATACACAATCATGACGCAGTTTTTTGTTTTGTTTTGTTTTGTTTCAGTGCTTGGGATCCAATCCAGGACCATAGGCATGCTAAACAAGCACCTATCACAAAGCTACGTCCACAGCTTTATTTATTTTTAATGCTATATACTGTTATTTGTTTGCTTGTTTGTAGTATTGGCAGGTCAAACCCAGGGTCTTTCATATACTTTGCAAGTGCTCTACCACTGAGCAGAACCCCCAGCCCATATTTAATTAATTAGTTATTTTTTGCCGTGCTTGGGGTTGAACCCAAGGTCTTGTGCTTGCATGCTTTGCAAGTGCTATACCACTGAGCTGCACCCCTAGCCCACTTTTTTTACTTTTTTGAGACAGAGTCTCACTAAGTTATGCAGGCTGCCTCTGGCCTGGAACTTGTGATCCTCCTGTTTCTGTTTCCTGAGTCAATGGGATTACAAGCATGTCCCATCATGCCCGGCTGAAACTGGGTATTTTTTTAAATGTTGAAACAATCTTAAATTTATAGACAATTTGCAAGTATAGTACATTTTAGTGTTTTTCCTGACATTATTTTGGAGTGAATTGCTGATACACAGCCCTATCTCTCACCTGAATGGCTTTGTGTTTATTCCTAAGAAACAAAGACAATCTCCTACAAATTTTGATACAGCCATTGTGGTTGCAAAACTAACATCTATACATTCTGACCACCAAAGGCTCAGACTCCATCTGAGATTCTGCACAGGTTGGAATCACATGCGTCTTTGGTTTCTCTCAATTTGGAACAATTCTTCAGAATGTCTTTGAATTTTGTGACATTAACATTTTGAAGATGCCCTGTCAATTATTTGTAGAACTGGGGGACCTCAGGTGGGTGTTGTCTGATAATTAGTTCAGGTTCTGCATCTTCAACAGAAACATGGCAGAAGTGATGGTGTTTCAAACCAGTGCAGTGGCTCATGCCTGTAATCCCAGCAACTCGGGAAGTGGAGGCAAGAGAATTATGAGTTCAAGGCATCCTGAGTAAATTAGCAAGACCCTGACTCAAAGTAAAAAAATGTAAAATGAGCTGGGGGTATAGTCCAGTGGCAGAGCACTTGCAAAGTATGTGCAAGGCCCTGGTTTCATCCCCCAAGTACTGAAAAAAAAAAAAGTGGTGCTGCTGTTTCTTCCGTGTGCATTTGTTAAAAGTAAAGGAAGGGGTGAGGGAAATGCAAGATGACTTGAGAAGGCACGTGGTATGTTCTACTTTTAAGTGTTTTCTGCTGCAAGAATGTCCTAATTTGCTAGATGGTCACTGAAGCTGATCCTGGCCACAACCCTCCCAACTTCAGGTAAGAAGCTAGAAAAGGGAAGGGGACATTTAGCAGCAGTGGGGTGGCACATTCCCCTGGGAACAAGGGTGCTGAGCTCCCAGTGTCCTCTAGGTGGCATCCAGTTCTCTGGGGAAAGGAGACAGCAGTTGGCAAATAAATTTGGGGGAAGGAATGATGTTTTAGGGAACCCACTCCTCATCTGCTGCTCCTCCAGAGGGGGCCCAGCAGTCACTCATTCATTCATTTACCATTTCTTTTGGTGCTTCCTGACTGGTGTTGCCAAGACTCTTGCCATTTGGAGGCCCCAGCACAGAGCAGCAAACACGGTGAGGAGGCTGGACCCAGTGCTCAGGAGAACTGGGTTCACATTTATACAGGTCTGCTCCTCTCCTGTGTGAAGACTTTGAGCACCATTCTGGGCCTCAGTTGTTCCTACTGTAGAAAGAAAGAAAAGAAAAGTAAAGAAAGAAAAGAAAGAGAGAGACAGAGGGAGGGAGAGAGAGGGGGAATAAGGGAGGGAGAGAGGGAAAGAAAAGAAAAAAAGGAAGGAAGGAAGAAAGGGAGGAAGGAAGGAAGAAAGAAGGGAGGAAGGAAGGGAAAAGGAGGGAAACAAACTGTTTGGCTAGCTTCATCCCCAGCCCCTCACCCTCTCCCTCCACCTGAAGCCCCTCCCTAAATCTGCCCACTAGCCCTGGCTCCAGACTCCTTTTTGCTCCCAGAAGAAAGGACCTCAGCTAGTATCAAATTCTCACAAGCCATTGAGAATGGGCTGACCAGGCTGGGGCATTTGCATAGTGGTAGGGAGGCTGGACGTGCAGAGATTTCTCAGCCTAGGAAGGGAGGGTGGGAGGAGGCAGCTGGAGGCTCTGGCGCTCCTCTCCCCACTGAAGGCTACCTTAGTCCCACTCTGACTATTGGCCCATGGCTTGTCACCACCAGCTAGGCCTCACCTACCTGGAAACTAAATACTAAACAGCACAGGGTGTCCCAAGACTGATGTCTGCCCTTGGGTTTTCCCTTGGCCACACATTGTATCCTCAGGGGCAAGAGACTTACCTCACTGAGCCTCTGCTTCTTCATCTGTGAAATGGGGCTGGCAATACTTCTCACAGGCAGGTGGCAACCACCACTGTTGGTTAAGTTATTTCCATATTCTTTTCCTGTCAGCAGCCATACTACTGTGGCATCCAATCCCTTCAGATCTCAGAAGCTAAGTAGGGTTGGGCCTGTTTAGTAGTTGGATGGGAGACCGCCTGGGAACAACAGGTGCTGTAAGGCTTGGGAGAAGGACTTGGCTACCCACTCCCACAAATCAATCAGCCATTGAAAATCCTATGAATAACAGAGAAACATTAACAATACTGTTTCACCTGTTGTATGTAGGGTTGCTATGAGTCAGACAGGAACTTGATGGCACCTAACATATGCTTCTCCTAAGGGCAGGATGCCTGCAGCCATAGCACCGTGGCATCTGATCCCGTCAGATCTCAGAAGTTAAGCAAGGTAGGGCCTGGTTAGTACTTGGATGGGAGACCACCTGGGAATACCAGATATTGTGGGCTTGGGAGAAGGACCTGGTAACCCACTCCCAAAAAGCAATCTGCCGTTGAAAACCCTATGAACAGCAAAGAAGCACTGACAAAGTGTTTTGCCTGTTGTACGTAGGGTCGCTATGAGTTGGATACCAACTAGACGGCAGCTAACAACAGCAAGGGCAGGATGGCCCCGAGGACTGTCCTGGGAGAGAAGGCTGAGGAGCAGTATTACACATAAGGTCCACACTTCTGCCTCTCTGGCTGGTGCAGTCCTATGTTTGTGACTTGATGTGACACTCATTTTCCACCTTGATTGTAGGGAAACTGGGGTGTGGGAAGGGAGACATGACCTTTCCGAGCTCACCTGGGCAGCCAGCAGCAGAGTCAAGCTCCAGTGCCCAAGGTAGTCCTGGGTTTACACCCTAACTTGGTACGATCTGAGCTGGGTGACATTGAGAAGTCACTTCAGCTCCAGGCCTGTATCTCCTTATTTATCCAGTGAGGGGGTCACAGCTGTTCTGAGGGTTAAACAAAACGGAGTGAGACATGGCGTCCCATCCTGGTTGGGGTAACGGGTGTGAGCAAGAGCACACCTTTCTTGGCTGTCAGTGACCATCTCAGGGAGTGGGATTCATGATTCCTGTGGCTCCCTCTCCATCCCTGTCCCCTCCTGCCTCCTGTACATATCTTCGGGCCCCATGTACGCGGAGTGCCTGGCCAGGGCTAGATGTGGTGCGCTCACCTGTGAGCCCAGCAAACAGCACCCTGCGGGCCCCTGAGTAAGACAAATACTGCTCATCAAAGTGCTTTCTGAGCACCACATCCTGCCCTCTCCCTCTTTCATTTCCCTTCCAGGGAGGAGCTATTTTTCCCTGTCCCAGCCAGCATGAAGCTGGAGTGCAGAAAGGGAAAGCAGCAGGCCCGGTGGGGCCAGGTCTCAGTGAGGCAAGCCAGGCATCCACAATCATCCATCTCAGGCTCTCTGGGATTCACACCCAGGGCTGTGCGCCTCCCACCCTCTCCACCACAGTGGGGCCAGCAGCTGTCTACTGTTCATAAAGCACATTGGCCACGCTACATCCATGGTGGCAACACATGCCTGTCAGTACCCCTTTTGGGTTCTCAGTCTCTCCTTCAACAGCCAGCTTTCTGCTGCCCTCACTCATGTTTCACCAACAGCCAGCCCTGAGGGCCTCGCCCAGGTGGCAAGGTGACCCCGCGCCAGCATTCCCCAAGCTCTGTTGCTCAACTTCTATCTCCACCATCGGTGGGGGCCAGCCCCTCTGCAGGACAGTGAGAGCAAGGGCTCCCACCTGGGGGCACCAAGACCCTGCTTTGTCTGCTTACAGGCAGCCGGACTGCCTGACATCTTTTCAGTTAATCCAGGTGCCACCCGGGTCAGCTGCCCACAAGAGCAGCCAAAGCCTTCAGGGCTGCCTGTCGAGACCAGAGAAGCATCCCAGTCTCCAGAGGTTTCTGAGAAAGCAAACTGCTCGGAGGGGAGAGGGGAACGAGGAGTGGAAATTTGCCCCTCCCCTGCCCTGTGCCTCCAGCCCTTTCATCTAGACAGTAACAGCTCCTGGCTCCAGAAACCATTCCTGCAGGTTTCATCTGAGCACAGGATTGGAGCTCAGGGTGGCAATTAGCTGATAAGGAGATAACCTCACCCTGAGCATGAGTCCCAGCTGCAGCCCCTGGGCAGCCCCCCACTCCAGGCCTTCTTGGTGGACTTAGAGATGAGGACCTCTGTTCAAGGCTTTGGGCAAGCCCCCTCACCCCCTGGGAGCCTCTGATTGCACCCCTGGGAAGGGGAGTGTGTTCTGACCTTCAGGACAGTATGAGAGGGTCAGTGAAAGAATAATCAGTTGTGTCTGAAGGAGTCTTGGAAATAGTGTATCACAGACTACAGACAACCAGGGTGCACAGCAGGCCTGGAGCATCCCCAAAGGAACAAAGCGGGAGGGCACTGGCCAGGGGACCAGAGGGGCCTGGGGTTCTGAGTCCTGGCTCCCACACCGGCTAGCTGGGCCTCTTGGGCAAGCTGCCTTTGTGTCCTCTCTGTATACTTAGGGCAGTGTCTATGTCCCACCTTCCTTCCATGTGCTTCTGAGGCAGAGATACAGAGGCAGGGGAGGGGGTGGTAAAGGTCACAGGTTTTTGATCAGACACACCTGAGTTCACTGCCATGGCCACTTACCCACTCACTGTGGGCCCCTACATGACTTACCCAACCTCTCTGAGCCTCAGATTTCCCATCCAAAAACTGTGAGAGGACCTGAGGACAAAGATGTGATTTTTGAGCAAGTAGTTCCACTTCTTTGAATTTGGCCTTTTCCTTTGTGAAGGGACCCCAAGAGAGTACAAGTAGGGCTCAGGACAGAACAAGCCAGGGGTGACAAAGGGCTCCAGCTCTTCCTGGCTCATAGAATCAGAGGAAGAAAAGCGTCTGTCTCTCAACAGACTTCCTACCCCTTCTCTACTTAGTGTAGTGTTGGCCACAAAGCCACTGACTGGCTGTGTGACCTTCTCAACTTAGTGAGCCTCTCTGTGCCTCCCTTTCTTCACCTGCAATGGCAGTACTCAGGTCTGCCCCACGGGTCATCTGAGGACAGGTGCTGATGTATTTAAAGTGTCCCTGGAGGTGCCTGGTTGGCAGTGCTTCAAGTTCTCTGCAGCATGCAGACAGGGTGCTGGCAGGCTGTCGAGGCCTCCCCATTGGAGGCCCATTTCCATGGAAGGCTGTGAGCGTTCTGAAATCCCAGGTCCCAGGGAAGCCTCTGCATGCGGCTTCTAGAAGGTCTGGAAGACTGGGGGACCCTCCTTGGTGGTCCCCTATCTCTCTCACTCTTTGGCTCAGCCTGAGGGAAAGCAGATCCTTGCCCCTGGGCCAGAAAGGAAGGGCGGCCAGAAGGTCAGGGAGGTGGTGAGAGTGCCACCCGCCTCACCCGACACCATGCAATACAGCCAGATGTGGCAGCACCCAGGCCAAGTGGCACCCCCAAGAGCTGGGTCGTTGGGAAGGGAGGATGGTAGCAGATCCCAGCCTCCATTAACACCAGTGGCACACACCACCAAGTGTAGTCGGCAGTCAAGTGGCCGCAGAGGGAACAAAAACTTCCTTTATTTCTAGAAGTTTCCTTTTTTAAAAAAATTAAAATTAAAGCCAATTAAGATTTTTGAAAGTCTTTTAAATAAAAATTGTAAGGAAGTGCTGGGTGCGGTGGCACATGCCTGTTATCCCAGTGACTTGGGAGACTGAGGTGGGAGGATCACAGGTTCAAGGCCAGCGACAGTCTGAGTAACATAGCGACACTCTAACTCAAAATAAAAAATACAAATGGGACTGGGCATACAGATCAGTGGTAGAGCACTTGCAAAATATGTGAAAGGCCTTGGGTTCAACCCCCAGTACAGAAAGGAAGAAAGAAGGAAAGAAGGAAAGAAAGAAAGAAAGAAAGAAAGAAAGAAAGAAAAAAGAAAAAAGGAAAAGAAAAAAGAAAAAAGAAGTTTGTGGTTGCAATATTGACAAATGGACAGGGTGGTAGCATTCTCAGGAGGAACTGATGGCTTGGGCCAAGGTGGCAGGAGTGGGCATGGAGAGAAAAGGATGAATTTGAGACACACTTGGAAGATAAAGGGACCAAGACAGAGGAGGTGCTAGGTGGTGAAGTGAGGCATCAAGGTAGTTGCTAGGTTACTAATGGGATGACCTTGATTCCCTCCATCCCTTCATCTGGGAACTAGGTGAGGAGACCCACCATTTCTCAGTGTTGTGAGGACTCAAGGAAGCTCTAATTACAATACCCGCCTAAGCACCTGCCCCTAGCCCACTATCATCCAGGTAACCTAGTGGCCTGGCACAGGCCTCTTGAGGAGCCACTGGCCAATGGCTCAGTGAGGGAGGCTGAACCTGGCTGTTCAAGTGGGCAGAGCAGGCAGGCTGTGGGCAGGGGCAGGTTCCACATCTGCTTTGGTCCTGCAGAGCAGGACCTGCCCCAGAGCAACCTGTGACATGTGCATAGGGACCCAAGGCCCCGCCTTTCGCTGCTAGCTCAGTGCCTGTATTAGGTTCAGTTCAGTTACTACAGGCCCCCAGCCAGCAAGAATGGCCCCAGCGAGTTTTTCTTAAAGCCTTCAGATGAGAAACAGAGCCCCAGAAACACAGAATTCCACAGAGCAAGTGACAAGAGCCTTCATACTGGGCTGATAAAGCAATCCTAGTTCCAAAGCAGAGGCAGGGGTGCCTCCGTTGGGAGCTATCTTGGAAAGCTGCGGGGAGGAAGTGGCTTCTGAAGGCTGGGTGGAATCTGGACACACAGATAGGGGCAGTTTGTATTTTAAAAGAAAATTCTTCCCATTTTTAAGGAATCAACTCAAAGCCTGCCTTCTTGCTGCCTGGTCCTACTGGCTGGAATTGTCCTCTTTTCCTGAGCACCCTCAGAACGGTACCAGGAGCTCCAGCTGTGTAGTGCTGGGCTGTGTGCCATTTGCTCCCCCATCCCTCCAGAGGGCTGGGGTGGTCCGTGGTCCTCCTGCCCCAGATAGCACTGTCCTTCTCTCAGTTCTCAAAAAAGATAGTGTTGAATGAGGAGGTATAACCAATCTTGCAGCTAATCTTTATGTTACAACCCAATAGACTTGATCAATGGATTTGATCAATGGATTTGATGAAATCCACATTTTCATTTTCCTCTGTTCAAGATTTTCCACTGTCTTTATTTCCTGCATTGGTCCATGAAAATGGTCCTTGGGAACAAGGAATTATAGTGGTTATGTTAGCATTAACCAGATGTCAGGCATTGTACAAAGTCCTTTATAGACTTCATCTACATGACCCTCAAAACAAGAACAGGCTTTTGATTATATCTATTTCACAACTGAGAAAACTGAGGTTCAGCAAGATCAGCAATTTTGGCAGTCAGGAAGAATCCCCTCACATACATAGGAAAGTCTGCGTGGATGCGCATCCACACAGGGCTCCCAAGTCTGTGCAATTAATGCTTTGGCTCAGTGGGCTTGGGCAGCATCTGAGTCCCAACAAGTCAAGGACTTGATTCCATGAACACTGAATGTTCATTTAAATTTGCCATCCAGGTTAATTTTACTTGGAATAATGTCATCTTGGTTTATCCGTGGTATTTTAAATTGTAGGAATTCCTTTTTTGTTTAATGAATCTTTTGGAAGTTATTTGTTTTCTTTTGAGACATAGTCTTGCTATGTAACCCAGGCTGGCGTCAAACTGCGATCTTCCTCCCTCAGTGTTCCAAGTAGCTGAGATTGCAGGCATGTGCCACCACACTTCACTTGGATCTCCATTTTTTAAGGCTTAATAATATTCCATTGTGTATACATATCACATTTATCCATTCATTTGTTGACATTCATTTAGGTTGTTTCCTTATCTTAGCTATTGCAAATAATGCTGCAATGAATATGAAGTGCAAATGTCTCCTCAATACTGATTTTAAGTCCTATGGATATATACTCAGTAGTGCAAATTCTGGATCATATGGTAGTTCTATTTTTAATTTTTGAGGCATCTCCATACTGGCTGTACTAATTTACATTCCCACCAACAACATACAAGCACTTGATTTCTCCATAGCCTGGCCAACTCTTGTTATCTTTTGTCTCTTTTTTTCCTTTTCTTGCATGTGTATGAGGGGGTGCTGGGGATTAAACCCAGGGCCTCATGCATGCCAGGCAAGCACACTACCACTGAGCTATACCCACAGCCTTTTTCTAGCCTTTATGTATGTCTTTTGAGAAATGTCTATTTGGGTTCTTTCTTTCTTTCTTTCTTTCTTATAGTACTTGGGGATTGGACCCAGGGCCTCATGCATATTTTGCAAGTGCTCTACCATTGGGCTGTTCCTCCAGACGATTTTTTTATTTTTTTTATTTGGAAATGGGGTCTTACTAAGTTACAAAGGCTGCCTCTGGCCTCAAACTTGTGGGTAATTGCCTATGTTTAAAATCATATTATTTGTGGGTTTTGCTATTGAGTTGTTTGAGTTCCTTACATATTTTGGATATTAACCCCTTATCAGATATATGGTTTGCATGACCTCATTTATATGTGAGGTCATCCAAACCTGTGTCCAAAGCTTTCAGGGTGAGACATTGTTCTTTATGGGGACTTTCAGCTACAGTAAGGCTTTTATTTTTTTTGTGGTCCTGGGGGTTGAACCCAAGGCCTCGCACCTGCATGCTTTGCAAGTGCTGGACCACTGAGCCCCCAGCCCATTTTTTACTTTTTGAGACAGGGTCTCTCTAAATTACACAGACTGCCTCTGGTCTTGAACTTGTGATCCTCCCACCTCCGCCTCCCGAGCCACTGGGATTACAGGCATGCACCACCACGCCCGGCGGCCTACGGTAAGGATTTTATGGAACAGGGACGCTGAGTCCATGAGCAGAGAAGGGTACAGAAATAGCTGAAAACTTACTAGCATTTAATAAATATTGCATTCCTTCTTTTCCCTCTTCCCTTTTTCTTTCCATTGGATGATTAAGAACCAGACTTTGAAGTCAAGCAGACTCGCATTAAAGTGCTGGTTCAGCCACTTAACCTTTCTGGGCTTTAGTTTCCTCATCTGCAAAATTGAGACAATGACAGACACTATCTCCTTGTTAAACGAATCAGGAAATACACATAAGGAATTTTAGTGTAGTGCTAAGTACATAGTAAATGTTTAACAAATTGGTAGGTGTTATTATTAATCCCTTCTGCTCTCAATGTACCCCTAAATAGTTGAGTGATCTTGGGAACACCCTTCTTCTGTGGGCCTCTGTTCCCTAACTTATACAATGAGTGAGAGTATCTGTCAGCATTTCCCAAAGTGAGGTGAGCCGGATGACTTTACGTGGTAGAAGGTGCAGATCTGTGTATTAGTCAGGTGTCATCTCTGTAGCATTAGAACCAGCCCAAACAAACTTCTGGGCGAAGAGGTTTATTGGGAGTTCACTGTTAAAGAATCAGTCCATAATGGCACCAGGGCCTGTGGCAGCCCACTTCCCAACATTCGGACCAGAACAGAGAGCGATCTGGACTGCTGGTCAGGGTAAAAACCTCCAAAGGCCCTCACCCAGGGAGCTACTGCTGCCAGGCTAGACCTGCTTCCCAAAGATCCACAACTTCCCAGGACAGTGCCACCAGCTGGGCACCCAACGTTAAAGACCTTTTGGGGGACCCTTTATATTCAAACCATAACAATTTGTTATTTTAAGTTGCAAATTCATTTTAGTATATAAGAGAAAATTAAAATGAAGATAGGAAACAGGATCTCATGGACATTGTTTGGAATGAAGCTAAGAAAAATGTAGTGATTTAAAATAAAAGGCATTACATAAATTACAGATAAGGTGGTACAGATGTGGCAGAGTTGGGAGGTGATCCTTGAGCAGCCACGGTTTTGGGAAGTTGGGGCCAAATAACCTGGCTTTGATTATGTTGCTCCCCAGAGAAACTCCAGCTCATGAGTGGCTTACTAGAGAAACCCCTTGTAGACTCTCCTCAGTCCCCTCCTTTTTTTTTCAACTAGCCAGGCTCCTGTAAGCCTCATTGCCAGGAGTTTAGGCTAATGCCCTTTCAGTACATGTTGCAAAAAAATGATATAAATAACTCATCCGATGACTTCAAACATGCCACTTCAGATGTATGGTGGGAGATTACAGATTTCCAAGGCGCAGCCCTCCATCATTCCAGTGGCTTACAAGCTCGCTGGAAAGCTGAGATCAATGCTTTGGTTTTATGGGCAGCTGGGCCATGTGACCAGGGCCCAAATCCTTTGCTTTATGGGTTGTTTACACATTCTTGGTGAGAAATGGTTTACATTCTGGGCCCTGAGCACACTCCTAAATCAGCTGTGGGGTTCTTGCTGTTGGAGTGAAAGAGATCTGTGTGTCCATGGCACCAAGAGGCAAGGGGAAGGACAGGGAGGCAGTTCAGAAGAGCGCCCCTCAGCACCCCCAGGCACCTGGAAGCTATCCCTGAGTAGGCACCAGGTGCTGCACAGGGCCAGGGTGAAGCAAACCCGGAGGGCGCATGCGCACAGCTGCCCAGGGGTGCCTGGATCTCACTATGTGCAGGTACTCAACACACAGGGGCTGCTTGGGCCCTGGGAGGTTAGAATTGTTCCTCTGTTTGGATTAGGAACCCAGGGCTCCAGGAAGTGAAGTGCCCTACTCTCCATGACCCAGCTAGGGAGCATCAGAGGAGACCAACTCTGCTGTGATCAAGGCCAAGGCTGTGGTCTGCCCACGCCCCTGCCCTGCCATGGCTGGAGTGTAGCCAAGGCCTCCTGTCGTGCAAGGGAGCACTAGAAGATGGCAGTTTCTGTCTGGGTTTTACCCATGGGAGGGCTGAATCACTGTCTGAGAAACCCCATGTCCCAGAGTTGACCTTATGCAGCTGGGGCACCAGGTCCCCTGAGAGGCACATGTATAAGCTCAGGGCATCCAGTGGGTCCCTGTGGGGCCCTGCCCTCTGGCCCATGTTCCAGCCCTCCCATCCTTACTCTGCTTTCCCCTTTCCTCTCTGACCCCTTCCCTCAGATCCCTCTCCACCCTGAGAGGTCCTTGCTGTCCTTTTGCTTTTCTTGCCTCCATCCTCACCTCTGCCCTTGGCAGCCACTCAGAGGCTGCAGCTGGCCCCTAGCCCTCAAGTCTGCAGAAACAGCGGCCCTAGTGCATTCAGTGATGCCCACATAACACCTTTCTTCTCCTGGGGCTCCTAAGGGTGAGGCCAGCACAACCCTCAGGACTGAGAGGTGGACAGGGGCTGGGGACAGTGTGCAGGCTCTGGAGCAGGCAGATGTGGATAATTGTCCTCCTCCATTGGTGGATCACCTTCATAACAGTTAGGGATTCTCAGGCAGGATCAGGAGAATAGGGCATGCAAATAGGAAACCACTAAAGCAAAATGATCACCAGGCACAGTTAAGTCACCAAGGTTTGTTATTCCAACCACATTAAGTTTCATTTCCCTAAAGTCCCATTCTTCTAAGAAAAAAAAGTCCCATGATCTGGCCAGCAGCTAATCAATCTCTAGGTAGAAATAATTTCCTGTTAACTCTATTGAGCCAACATACAGGTACCCCTAACTGAGGACCAAGCTACTAAAGCAGCTTAAAAATTCCAGCCCAAAGAAAGAAACCATAAAAACCCCTGGACACCATCTTGGCTACTCAGCCAAGACCCCCTTCATTCTACGAAGGCTTTGTCAATCTTTTCAATAAATTACCTTTGTTCTCCCTTGTCTTTGCTACCAGAGGCCCAGTGTCTGGCACCTGAGAAGAAATTGTAGTCCCAACCTCACTCAGGACACTTCACCTCCCTGAGCCTTGGCTTTCTCCTCTATAAAACAGAAGTAACAATTGTCTTGGATATCTGGGATTTTCATTGCCTGATGGCCTTCTACTTCCTATCTGGTATCCCTGGGGCTGGGGTTTAGCTTAGTTGGTAGAGTACCGACTTGTACTCTCTGAGGACCAAGATTTGATCCTCAGCACTGCAAAAATGGGAGAAAGACATGGATGGCAATCCACTGCAGAGGCAATCCTGAAACTAGCCATTGAAAACCTTATAAGGGTTGCTATGAGCCAGACCTGACTCAAAGGCACCTAACAACAGCAACAACAATAACAATAACATTTGGTATCTCTAATTTCCTCAAGAGAACTACTCATCTTCCAGTCAGCCTCCATGATTTGGGTGTAATCCCATCTCTGGCTCAGGGACTAAACTACTCACCACTTAAGGCAAGTGCTACTGCCCCTGTTCCAGTGATTGGTTCAGGGATAGACATGTGACCTAACTCTAGTCAATAAGAATGTAGTTGTTGAGAGACAGCCACTATCTCTTTTCAGCAGGTATGAGGCTGTACAATATGGAGACACTTTTGTTGTTTGCTGCTCTGAAGGAAAAGTATTTCTGAGAACAGAACAACCCACAGAGCAGAACCAAGCCCAGAGATGGCAATATTATTTGAGTGGCTGTGTTAAACTGTGTCTGAAGCCAAACTCTTTGGACTTTTCAGGTGCACAAACCAATAAATCCATGTGAAAAATTAAGAGCAAAAATGGCCACCCTTCTCCACCCTTCCCCTACCCATGTAATTGCAGTATGGCTTTGTAGCAATCCTGATGAGGAGGTGGACTCCATCTCCTCACTCCTTGAATCTGGGTTTGCCCTTGTGATTTGCTTTGGCCAATAGAATGTGGCAAAAGTGATGATGGGCTGGTTCTGAATCTGGGCCTAAAGGGGCCCTGCCCACTCAGCCATCACTCCCTTGAATGAACACAGAACCCTAACTAGGGTGACCTGCTAGAGGATGAGAAACCCAGCCAAGGCCAGCCAGGACCAGCTGTCAACCTGATGGCTGGAAGTGCATGAAAGAACCCAGCCAAGATCAACAGAGCTGACCACAGAGGCCAAGCCCAGCAGACTAGAAGAGCACTCCCTGCTGTCCTGTACATTTGTGAACAATAATAAGTGCTTATTGTTTTAAGTATTACATTTTGGGGTGGTTAGTTATGCAACAACTGCTGATAGACTCCCCTGTTTTGCTTAAATTAGTCCCGGATGGTTTTCTTGTCATTTCCAATCAGAAAATCCCAAATGGTACAACTATAATCCCTACCTCATAAGGCTGTTGTGAAGATTATCCATGACCTTGGCAGCATGCCTGGCGTACTTAAGTTCCCCAGTGAGTGACAGCTGTTGTCTCTTATTCCCTGTTCATCCTCCCAGGTGCATCCTGCCTCCACCAAGAGGCAGTTCTCTGCCTGGATGGAGAGAAGAGGCAAGGCAGTGGCAGAGGGTGCCACAGATAGCGGTGCTAGGTGCCACCAGACATTTTGGAGGAGACCGAGGGACAGAGTCTGGCTTCTCTTGTCCTGGAGATGAATCCCAATGTGTCCCCTGAGAGAATGAGAGGCTACTTTACTGGTTGAGCTGAATAGCTATTTTAAAATTCTTGAACTGGGCGCTGTGGTGCATGCCTGTAATCCCAGCAACTCGTAAGACAAAGATAAGAGGATCCCAAGTTTGAGGCCAGAGGCATCCTGTGTAATTTAGCAAGACCCTGTTTAACTAAAAAATAAAAAAGGAACTGATGATGCAGCTAGGTGGTGGAGTGCTTGCCTAGTATGTGGCCAGGGTGGGGGAACGTCAACTCTACTTCTGTTATGGACCAAATTCTCCCCCAAAAGTCCTGTGCTGAAGCTCTAACCTCTCATATCTCAGAATATAACTGTATTTGGAAACAGGACCTCTAAAGAGGTAATTAAGTTAGAATGAGGCTGTTAGGGTAGGACCCTAATACATTCTGATGTACTTTTTTTGTTTTTTTTATGTTTTTTTAAATTTTTATTTTTTTTGATACTGGGGAGTTGAACCCAGGGCCTCATGCATGCTTTATTGTAAGTGCTCAAGCACTGAACCATATCCCTAGCCCATTTTTTTTACTTTGTATTTTGAGACAGGGGCTGGGGTTTAGCTCAGTTGGTAGAGTGCTGCTCCACAGTCTCTGAGGCCCTGGGTTTGATCTCTAACACCACAAAAATGGGGGAAGGATGTGGCAACCCACTCCAGAAACAATCAGCCATGGAAAACCTTATGAGGGTCACTATAGGTCAGATCCAACTTGAAGGCACCTAATAACAACAAACAACATTTTGATACAAGGTCTCACTAACTTATGCAGGCTGCCTCTGGCCTGGAACTTGCGATCTTCCTGTCTCTGCCTTTTAAATCAGAGGGATTAAAGGGATATACCAACACCCCAGCTCCTGATGTCCTTTTAAGAAAAGGAAGTTTAGATGCACAAAGAGCTATTAGTTGTGTGTGTAGAGAAAAGGCCATGTCAAGACTCAGAAAGAAAAGCTTTAAAATGATTTTTCTCTGCCTTGAGATTTGTATCAAGAAAAAGTACCTCTCTTTGCCTGAAAGCTTTAAAGACTAGAGACACGCTTTACATGTTTTAACAAATGTGTTTGCGTCCACGTTTGTTAGCATCAGTTGTTGAGTTAACAAGAAAATCAATTACTGAATTTGATCTGGATGGATTTTAAAAGAACATAATATTCAATATTCAAAAGATAATTAATATTTGCCACCACCACATTCTTTTTTATGTAAAAGGAACAAGGACTTGGAGACATTAACATGCAAAAGTCTTTTATCATTAGCTCATGTATTTGAGGAAGAGCAGCTGTCTTTTTATATGTTTTTTGACAAATCATATTGTAATTCTTTTGTACAAAAAAGAACTACTTGTATTCTAGAAGAAATATGAAATGCTTAACTTATAAGTGGGCTGGAGATTTTTTCCTATATTGTTTTCTTTGAAAATGAAAGGGGATCATCTATTTTAGTTTTGGGGTCTGGGAACTTTTGAAAATTTTAATTTGTGGACCAATGTTTTGTGAAAGCTAAGGAAGGGCAGGGGTCAAATAGGGCTTGAATCTCTCATTCTGTATAGACCAGCAAACTTCCCTCTGCAAGGTAGGTTCACATTGCAAACCTAAGAATATCTGTATCACAAACGCTAGTTTGCCTCAGCCCCTAGAAACCTCAGTACTTGGTTTGAATATAAAAGGTAGACAGCTGATAGGTTTTCATGAGTAAATATTGTCAGCCAGGAAACAGTAGGTGTCAGGTAATGCATATTTTTTTAGCTTCGTTTTATATTTATTTTTCATTTAGTTTTCATTGGGAATGGTTTTCAGAAGAACTCAGTTCTGTTTAGGTGGTTTTTGGGGAGCCCTCTTTCCCATAGGGTAATTCCATTTAAGAGGTTATCTAAAAGTTAGTCTTTAATCCATAGGCAGATTTTAATACCTGAGAATAGTCAAATTAAGGATGTAAACTTCCTGTACCTTCCTGTTATGACAGATAAAAGCACAGAAGGACAATCCTTGGAATCATGTGTCGTCGGGCATTTCAGTTTTCGTACCTATTTTAAATTCTGTGGGCTGATTTACTTCATTGTAAATATTTTTGAGGGTACCCTTGTATTTTGCTTTTGACCTTGGTTCTGTGATTTGGATGTCAACACCTTCCCTAAAAAGCACCAGTATGTTAAGTTCTAATGTCACAATCCCAATATGTGTTATTCATCTTTAATCCTGTTTTCAGACTCTATGAGTACAGCACTATTTTCAATAAAGAATTACAGAGATAAATTTTAAAAAAATATTAAACAAGGTGGTCACCTGCAAGTCAGGGACAGGGGGCTCAGGAGAAGCCAACCCTGACAGCATCATGATGTTGGACTTCCAGCTTCCAGACCCCGGAGACAATAAATGTTTGATTAAGTCACTGAATCTGTAGTATTTTGTTATGGCAACACTAGCAAACTAATGTAACTTTCTACCTGTTTATCTCTGGGCAGGTTACTGTTTTTTGTTTTTGTTAGGTGCGTGGAGTCATGTCCGACTAGTAGCGACCCTCATAGGGTTTTCAATGGCAGATTGTTTTGGGATTGCCTTGGGAGTGGGTTGCCACGTCCTTCTCTCATTTTTGCGGTGCTGGGAATTGAACTCGGGACCTCAGAGACTGCAGAGCAGCGCTCTACCAACTGAGCTAAATCCCAGCCGGGCAGGTTACTACACTTCCCTAAACTGCAGTTTTCTCATCTGTAAAATGAGGATTAAAAAAAAATAACCACAGAGAGTGTTGTTGTTATTAGATGCCATTGAGTCGTGTCTGACTCAAAGCAACCCTCATTGGGTTTTCAATGGCTGATTGTTTCAGGATTGCCTCGGGAGATAGACTGCCATGTCCTTCTTCCATTTTGGGGATGGTGCTAGGAATCAAACCCAGTGTGCTCTACTAACTGAGCTAAATCCCAGCCCTACAGAGAGTGTAGTGAAGATGAAATGAGTAGAGTTGCCCCAGACCTTGTACAAAGTTAAAAATACTAGGTTGACACTCACTAGTAGCGTGTTGCTCATTTTGGTTTATTTTTGTTTATTTAGCAACAATGTTTTATGATTACAAAAGCCATGCATGTTTGGTATTAAAAACATTTAAATGCCAAAATGTAAAAAAAGTCCTATAAAATATTAGTCCCTTTCCCACATATATGTATGCATTTAAAAAGTTATATCCTCACCATGCATACAACCCTTGATTTCCTTCCTTCCTTCCTCCAGCAATAGATCTAGATTGTGAACAGTTCCCAATGGATTGTATTCTTAAACGCCCATTACAGTCCCACTTTGGTGGGAAGCAGGGAAGGAAAAACTAAACTGAATTTTGGAGAGTGGTCCTGCTTCCTTTGGGGAAACAGCCAGCCTCCCTTGTTACGGGTGCCAGCTCCTCACAACCCTTCCTGGAGATTGGAATAGGCCCCCATGCCCTGTACACCCTGACCTCCATAGCTGGCATGTGCCCAGCCTCTTCTCACCCCCCACTGCACCCCAGCTCCTCTCCTCTGCTCTCTTGCCCTCTCCCTCCCAGGTATTAAATGGAGAAAATTGCCATCTAGAGTGAATGTTTACAGCTTACTTGAAACCCTTAAAAATAAAAATTCATCATAAACTGACAGTTCTTTAAATTTAACTGGGCAAACTCTGCTGCTGTTGTGTTTAAACTCCACTTGACCGGACATCCTATCAAAACCACATGCCTACCCACCTGGTTCCCCCCTTCTGATTGCTGAAGTGAGGAATGCTGGCAGAGTGTTTATTTGGGCAGAAGGCACAGCCCCTGCTTGCTCTGGATTACCTTTTTCCCTGGGGCCTTCACAGGACTTGACCAGCAGTTCTGGACCTTGAGCCTCAAGGGGTTCCTCTAGAGGCATGGTGCAAGGTTACCAGGGTGGCTCTCATGCTTGTTCTATTTGAATCTTGGTTCTGCAAGGGACTAGCTGTGTGACCTTCAGTACCTTACCTGACCTGTCTGTGTCTCGGTTTCCCCATCTGTAAAATGGGAAGATGTTCCTGTGTGTGATAGCAATAGTTCCTCCTTAGTCTGAAGGCTCAATGAGTTCATTTACAGACTATGCAACAATACCGGAAATACAGTGTGTCTTCAATGAGAGAGAGAGAGAGAGAGAGAGAGAGAGAGAGAGAGAGTTTGAGAGTGTGGGGTCTTTTGGTATGTAATCTTGACAAAACATTTTGATTTTTGTAGGTTTTTTAGTACTTTAAAAGTGTGATGCAGATTTCATTTTTTCTTTTTTTTACTCAGAATTATATTTCACCATTCTGTGTGTTGTGGTGGGCATACCCAGTCTCTCTCTCCTAACTGTGCTCAGTCTCACCTGTGTGCCACCAGCATGCTTGACCATCCACTGCTTAACAGATGACCTTTAGACTTCCCCACCTCCACCCCACAAACAACATTGCTGGAACATAATCGAACACATACTTTATGGACTGGCCTGAAGATTTCATTGGATTTTATGGCTAGGAATGAAACACTCAGATAAAATGTATGCGAATGCCTCATTTGACTATACACTGGAAACTGCTAAATTAAACTCACGGAAAATTTTCTATTCAGACTCATCTTCTTAATTGTCAAGAATTCCTTTCTGCTTCTGCGCTGTGGTGCATGCCTTTAATCCCAGCAACTCAGGAGGCAGAGGCAGGAAGATCTCAAGTTCGAGGCCAGAGGCAGCCTGCATCACTTAGCAAGACCCTGTCTCCAAATACAGAGTGAAAAATGGACTGGGAGTAAAACTCAGTAGTTGAATGCTTGCAAAAAGCATGTGTGAGTCCCTGGGTTCAACTCCCCAGTACCACAAAAGAAAAAGAAAATTCCTTCTATTCTTGTTAGGTTTTGACAATGAAACTCATCTTTCTTGAGTATGTTTTCTGTTTGCTATATCTGTGTTACTCTTCACTGAAAAGATCCTTAACTCAATATTATCACATCATTTTCCCTTATGTTGTGTGCTTTTTTTGTTTTGCATTATTTTTATTGGGTTATAATTCAAATGCAAAAATGTATAGAGTATAAATACATAGTTGAATGAGTTTGGACAAATGTGTGCATTCATGTAACCACTACCAAAATAAAGACATAAAACAGAACTAGAGGTATAGCTCAGTGGTAGAGCATTTGCCTAACATGTGCAAGGCCCTAGGTTCGATCACCAACACCACAAAAAAAACCCTAACAAAAGATATAAAGCATTTTCATCACCCTCCAAACTTCCCTCTTGCTACTTGCCAGTTAATACCTCTCAAAAGGCAAATACTGTAATTTTCATTATCATAGATTAGTTTTTCATATTCTAGAAATTCATATAAATGGAATCATGCATGTTCTTTTGTGGCTAGCTTCCTTCATTTAATGTGATTTTCAGAGTCATTTGTATTATTGCAAGTATCAGCAACTTGTTCTCTTTTATTACTGAATAATATATTGTAAGAAATTGTTTGTCCACTCATCTAATTATAGACATTAGGGCCATGTCCAACTTTGGGCTATTATGAATAAAGCTATTGTCAACAGTCGTGTACATATGTGTGTTTGTGTGGATTTTTATTCCTAAGAATGGAATTGCTGGGTCATAGGCTAGCTAGGTATATTTTACCTTCAAAAGAAATTGCCAAAGAGTTTTCCACACAGGTTTACCATTTCACTCCAAACAGAAACATAAGAGAGTTTCAGGTGCTCCACATCCTCACCAACACTTGACATTGTCTGTTTTTAAACACAGCCATTCTGCCATGTACTGCGTGTCTGAAGCTGGCTTTCATTAGCTTTTCCTTTATGTCTATAATACCAAACACTTTTCCATATGCTTATTGGCCATTTCTACCGCTGTTCAAGTTTCTTGTCTTTTTTGTTTTGTTTGGTTGGAATCTTTATATAGTCTGGAAGCAAGTCCTGTTTCAGACATGTGTATTATAAGAATTATATTCTATTCTGTGGCTTATCTTTTCCTTTTTAATGTCTTTTTTTGAGATAGAGTCTTACTTTATAGCCCAGGTTGGCCTTGAACTCAAGATCCTCCTGCCTCAGCCTCCTGAGTGCTAGGATCACAGGCCAACTTTAATGATGACTTTTGTTGACATAAGTTTGCATTTTTGATGATGTCTAATTTATTAATAAGCTATTTTTAGAGGAATTTTAGGTTTGCAGCAACATCAAGCAGAAAGTACAGAATTCCCATATACTTCCTGCCTCTCAATCAGTGCCTCCCCTAATATAAACATTCTACACCATAATAGTACATTTGTTACTATCAATGAACCTACACTGATACTTCATTAATACCCAAAGTCCATAAGTTACATTAGACTTCACCCCTGGGGTTGTGTATTCTATGGCTTTGGGCAAATAAATAATGCATCCACCTTACAGTATCATACAGACTAGATTTACCACCCTAAAAATATCTGGGCTCACAGGGCAGAGTGGCTCATACCTGTAATCCCTGCAACACAGGAGGCAAAGGCAGGAGGATCACAGGTTTGAGGCCAGAGGCAGCCTGTATAACTTGGTCCCTGTCTCAAGATAGAAAATAAAAAATGGACTGGGGGTGCAGCTCAGTGGGAGAGTACTTGCAAAGCATGTATGAGACTTTGGGTTCAGTCTCCAAGTACCAAAAACAAAACAAAACAAAACAAAACAAAACAACAAAAAAACTAGATCTGCCTATCCAGCCCTCCCTCCCTCCTAGCCCCTGGAAACCACCCATCTTTTTACTGTCTCTGCAGTTTTGCCTTTTGCAGAACATTACATAGTTGGACTCCTACAATCTTCTCAGATTGGCTTCTTTTGCATAGTCATAAGCACTTAAGCTTACTCTTTATCTTTTCATTTCTTTTCTTAGCACTGAATAATATTTCATTATGTGGATGTACCATAGACTATATATTCATTTACTGAAGGACATCTTGGTTGCTTTCAAGTTCTACCATTTGTGAATAAATCTGCTATAAAATTTGCAGTTTGCACATTTTTGAGTGGATATAACATTTCAACCTCTTTGGGTAAAAAACTTGGGTAGTATAATTGCTGAATGATATAAGAATATATTTACACAGCTGGGCATGGTGGCGCACACCTGTAATTCCAGCGGCTTGGGAGACGGAGCCAGGAGGATCCCAAGTTCAAGACCAGAGGAAGTCTGCGTAACTTAGCAAGACCCTGTCTCAAAAAGTAAAGGAAAAAAAAGGAGGGCTGGGGGTGCAGCTCAGTGGTCCAGCACTTGCATAGCATGCAAGAGTGAGGCCCTGGGTTCAACCCCTAGTACCAAAAAAAAAAAAAAAGAGTATATTTACACTAGGCATAGTGGCACACACTTGTAATCCTAGCCACACAGGAGGCAGAAGTGGAAGGATCATGAGTTCAAAACCAGAGGCAGCCTGTATAACTTAACAAGACCATCTCCAAATAAAAAGGAAAAACATGGATTAGACGTGCAGCTCAGTGGCAGAGCTCTTGAAAAGCATGTGTGAAGTCCTGGGTTCAACCTCGCCAGTACTGGAAAAAGAAAAAGAAAAAAGGAAAAAAAGTATATTTAGTTGTGTAAGAAACTGCTGAATTTTTTCCAAAGTGTCTATTCCATTTTTCATTCCCACCAGTAATAAATGAGAGTTCACATTGCTCAACAACCTTTCTAGCATTTTTGGTGTCATTAGTCTTTCAGTATTCTAATAGGTATATGCTGATATCTCACTGTTGTTTTAATTTGCAATTCCCTAATGATATGATTTTGAACATCTCTTCATATATTGATTTGCTATCTGCATATCTTCTTTGGTTGACATGTCTTTCAGGTATTTTGCCTATTTTTAAACTGGAATTTTTTATAATTATTGTGTTTTAAGAGTTCTTTGCACATTTTGGATAATAATATTTTATTAGATATATCTTCTACAAATATTTTCTCCAAATCTGAGTCTGGTCTTCTCATTTTCTTGAAACTTTATCAATTTTTATCTTGTATAGATTTTGCCATAGAATTGTTTATCTCAAGGTTATAAAAATTATTCCTTTGTGTTTGTATCTAGAGGCTTTATAGCTTTTGCTTTTACATTTATATATTTGATCATATGAAATTAATTTTGGGGTATAGTGTGAGTTAGGGGGTCAAGATTCTTATTTTTTTTTCCATACAGGTATCTGGTTGTTGCAAACACTTTTTCTTTCTTTCCCTGTTGAACAAAGGTAATGTAGTACCTTTTTTATTTTTTAAAATTATACTGATTTTGATTTGCTATTTTTTGTTATTGTTAAGGATTTTCATGTCTCATGAGAAATCTTAGTTTATTATCTTTTTTGTTTGTTATATTCTTTTCAGATTTGTATATCAAGATTATGCTGGATCTAGCTGGGCGTGGTGGCACACGCCTGTAATCCCAGTGGCTTGGGAGGCAGAGCCAGGAGGATACCAAGTTCAAGACCAGAGGAAGTCTGTATAACTTAGCAAGACCCTGTCTCAGAAAGTAAAGAAAAAAATAAAGAGGCTGGGGGTGCAGCTCACTGGTCCAGCACTTGCAAAGCATGCAAGCGCAAGGCCCTGGGATCAACCCCGAGTAAAAAAAAAAAAAAAAAAAAGATTATACTGGATCATAAAACAAGATTGAAAGTGTTCCACTCTTGTTTTCTGAAAAAACATATATATGAATGATATTATTTCTTATTTCAATATTCAATATGATTAGTCAGTAATACTATCTGTGTCTACAAGCTTCTCTATGGAAAGGTTTTAATTAAAAATTCAAATTGATTAAAAGAACGATTAAAATTCAGTACTTCTTATAGTTTGGCAATACAAATTTGTCTACTTTATTTAATTTGCTGAATTTCTTTGGCATAAAGTTTTTTATGATACTCCTTGTTAATCCTTTCAATAACTGTGTTGTTGTTATTAGGTGCCATGGGGTCAGGTCCAACTCATAGCAACCCTGTGTATAGCAGAAGGAAGCACTCCCTGACGCTGTGCCATGCCCAGTACTATGTCAGTGCTTCTCTGATACTTATAAGGTTTTTAATGGCTGATTGTTTCAGGATTGTTTTGGGAGTGGGCTGCCAGGTCCTTCTCCCATGTTTGTGGTGCTGGGAATTGAACACAGGGTCTCAGAGCACATGGAGCAAGCACTCTATTTACTGTACTAAACCACCGCACCCACCAATATCTGTTGTTGTCAATTGCCCTTGAGTCAAGTCTGACTCATAGCTACCCTCATAGGGTTTTCAATGACTGATTATTTTGCAATTACTTCGGGAGTGGATTGCTGTATCTTTTTCCCATTTTTTGCGGTGCTGGGGATTGAACCTGGGTCCTCAGATAGTGCAGAGCAGCACTCTACCAACTGAGCTAAACCCCATCCCATCCAATATCTGTAGAATCTCTAAAGATATATCCTCTATCATCCCTGATGTTAGTAATTTAGTTAGTTTTTCTTTCTTTGTCTTTATCAGTTTAGTCAAGTATTCAATTTTATTAATCTTTTAAAAACATTTTGGTTCTTTTGATTTCCCCTTATTGTTTCTCCATTTGTTATTTCACTGATTTCCATTCCTAACTTTACTTTCTGTAATGTATGTAATTTGTATTTAATTTGCTTTTCTTTTCTAATTTCATAAATTGGAAGTTTATATAACTTATTTTAAATCTTTCTCTTTTTTTATTTCTTTATTTTTGCAGTGCTGAGAGTTGAATCCAGGGCCTTGTACCTGCTAGGCAAGCTCTCTACCACTGAGTTACATCCTTAGCCCTTGGTTTTGTGAGACAAGATCTTATGAAGTTGCCCAGACTGGTTTTGAACTCACTATCAAGATGTGTGCCACCACAACTAGCTTTCTTTTTTTCTAAAGTAAGAGTTTAAGATTACAAATGGATAAACATAAGGTTATAAAGAGCCCTCTAAATGTTTTAACTATATCCCACAGATTTTTTGTTGTTGCTTGTTTGTTCTTTGTTTTTGTTTTGTTTTTGTTTGGTTTGGTTTTTTGAGATAGGGTCTCATTATATAGCCCCAGGGTGGTCTGAAACTCACCATGTGGGCTTGGCTGAGCTTGAACTTGCATGATCCTCCTGCCTCAGCCTCCTAAGTGCTGGGATTATAGGTATGCGGCACTACACTTGATTTATGTATTTCCCATAGATTGTAATATATTATTTTTCCTTGTCATTCAGTTCAAATTATTTTCTAATTTGTGTCATGGCTTCTTTCTTGCCCCATGAGTTATTTAGAAATATGCTGCTTTATTTTCAATTCTTGGAGCTTTTCTACATATATTATTGCTATTTATTTTTAATTTAATTCTGTTGTGGTCGGAGGACATTCTTTGTGGGATTTCAGTCTTTTAATACATTTTGAGGCTCATTTTATGACTCAGCATTATAGATATTGATAAACACTTAAAATGTTTTTCAAAGGAATGAACATTCCACAGCGACTGGGTATAGTGTTCTATAAATGTACATTGGGTCAAGTTATTTGATCATAAAATTTAAATATTCTACTACCTTTTACTTTTTTGTCTGTTTATTATATCAATTAGTGAAAAAAGCATATTAAAAGCACCTACATATTTGTAAGTTTGCCTTATTTCCATTATTTGTTCCATCTTTTTTTCTTCCATGCATTTTAAAGGTTTGCTGTTACATATATATATACATTTAGGATTATTGTGTCTTTATGTCATATTTAACCTTCTATCTTTATGAAATGACTCTCTTTATCACTGATAATATTCATTGTCCTGAAGTCTATTTGTCTGATTTTAGTGCAGTCATTCTAGTTTCTCATGCATAGCATTTATGAGATATGCTGTATTTCATCCTTTTATGTTTGACCTGTCTCTCCATCTTTATATTCAAAACGATTCTTTTTTTTCCTTTTTTTTTTTTTTTCTTTCGGTACTGGGAGTTGAACCCAGGGCCTTGCGCTTACATGCTCTGCAAGTGCTGGACCACTGAGCTGCACCCCCAGCCCATTTTTTACTTTTTGAGACAGGGTCTCACTAAATTACTCAGACTGGTCTGGAATTTACGATCCTCCGGAGCCGCTGGGAATACGGGCATGCGTCACCGAGCTCCGCTCCAAAGCAATTCTCGTATAAACAGCATGTAGTTGGGTCTTTTTTACTTTTTAAAAAATCTATTTTGATAATCTCTGGCTCTTAAGTGCACATTTAATGTAATTATTAATAAGGTTGAAGTCTGTCACATTGCTATGTGTTTTCCATTTGTCCCGTCTGTTCTTTGTTCCTTTAATACTTCTTTCCTGTTTGCCTTGGTTTGAGTACCTTTTTTTTGGAAGTATCTCATTCAATTTACTCTAATAGATATTTTCCTATACTCCTTTGTGTCTTTTTAAATGATTGTTCTAAGCTGGGCGTGGCAGTATATGCCTATAATCCCAGCACTTGAGAAGATGAAGCAGGAGAATCATGAGCTTGAGGCCAGTTTAGGCTATGTAGCAAGCCTCAAAATAAATAAATAAACAAATATTCTAGGTATTATAATATACATCCGTAACTTATCACTCTTCCTTTAATATGTTACTATGCCACTTCACATATAAAGTATAAATGTATAAATCTTAAACAGTGTGCAGATGTGTACCACATAATGACACTCTGGTCAACAATAGGCTGCTTATGCAACAGTGATTTCATAAGATTAAAATAGAGCTAAAAACTTCCTACTACCCAGCCAGATACTGTGGTACACATCCGTCATCCTAGCAATTCAGGAGGCTGAGGAAGGAGGATCACAGTTTCAGAGCCAAAGGTGGCCTGCGTTAACTTAGTGAGACATTGACTCGATAAATCAAAAAGGGGGTGAGGATGCATGTCAGTGGTGAAGCATTTGCAAAGTGTGCAAGAGGTCCTGAGTTCAGCCACCTAGTACTGAAAAAAATAAAAAACAAACAAACAAACAAAAAACTAGGGGAGGAGGACATGGCAACTCACAGCAGTAACAATTATTATTATTAGGTGCCTTCGAGTTGGGTCTAATTCATAGTGACCCTAATAGGGCTGTCAATGGCTGATTGCCCATAACATTTAGCCATTGAAAACTGTATGAATAGCAGAGAAATACTGTCAGATATAGTGACAGAAAATGAGCCCTCCAGGTTGGAAGGTATTCAAAAGACACCTGAGAAAATGTTGCTTCCTCAAAATAGAATTGACGTTAATGATGAGAATGGAGTAGAACCCCAGGGACCTCCATTTGCTAATGTGGTGCAACTCAAAATAAGAAAGAACAACTGTAAACATCTGTTAATAATTAGAACATGGAATGTACATAGTATGAATCTAGGAAAATTTTAGAAATCGTAAACATAAACATTGACATTCCAGGCATCAGTGAGCTAAAATGGACTGGTATGGGCCATTTTGAATCAGATAATCAAATGATGTACTATGCCTGGAATGACAACTTAAAGAGAAATGGCGTTGCATTCATCAACTAAAAGACATCAACTAAAAGACAAGATCTGTCCTGAAGTACAACGCTGTCAGTAATAGAACAATATCCATATGCCTCCAAGGAAAGCCAGTTAATATGACTATTATTCAAATTTACACACTCACCACTAAGGCCACAAATGAAGAAAGGGAAGATTATTACTAGCTTCTACAGTCTGAAATTGATCAAATATGTAAGCAGGATTCACTGATAATTACTGGTGACTGGGATGCAAAAATTGGAAACAAAGAAAAAGGCTTAGAAGTCAGAAAATATGATCTTGGTGACAAAATAATGCTGGAGATCGCATGGTAGAATTTTGTCAGACCAATAACCTTTTCACTGCAATTTTTTCACCAACATAAACAGTGACTATACACATGGAATGCACCAGATGGAACATACAAGAAGCAAATTGACTACATTTGTGGAAAGAGATGATGGAAAACCTCAGTATCAAAAGTTGGAACAAGACCAGGTGCTAATTGTGAATTAGACCATCAACTGCTCATATGCAGTTTCAAATTGAAACTGAGGAAAATTAAAACAAGTGTACACAAGTCAAAGTATGACCTTGAGTATACCCCACCTGAGTTCAGAGACCATCTCAAGAACAGATTTGCTGGGCTCGGTGAAGCACGCCTATAATCCCAGTGGCTCAGGAGGCAGAGGCAGGAGGATCACAAGTTTGAGACCAGAGGCAGTCTGTGTAACTTAGCGAGACCCTGTCTCAAAAAGTAAAAAATGGGCTGGGGGTACAGCTCAGTGGTCCAGCACTTGCAGAGCATGCAAGCTCAAGGCCCTGGGTCCAAACCCCAGCACTGAAAAAAAAAAAAAAAAAAAAACAGATTTGATGCGTTAGACACTAATGAGAGATGGCCCAATGAGTTGTGGCATGACATCAAAGATATCATTCATGAGGAAAGCAAAAGGCTATTTAAAAGACAGGAAAAAAATAAAAGGCCAAGTTACATGTCAAATGAGACCCTGAAACATGCACTTGCACGACAAGCGGCTAAAGCAAAAGGAAGACATGATGAAGTTAAAGAACTAAACAGAGATTTCAAAGAGTAATGCAAGAAGACAAAATCAAATATTATAATTACATATGCAAAGAGTTGGAGAGAGAAACCAAAAGGGAAAGACATGCTTTGTTTTCCTCAAGCTTAAAGAATTGAAGAAAAAATTAGGCCTTGACTGGCAGAGGTGTCGGATTCTACAGGGAAAATATTAAACGGTGTAGGAAACATCAAAAGAAGTTGGAAGGAATATACAAAGTCATTATACCGAAAAGAACTGTTGAATAATTGACCATTTCAAGAGGTTTCATATGATCATAAACCAGTGATACTGAAGGAAGAAGTGGAAGTTTCTTTGAAGGCATTGGTGAAGCACAAGGCTTAAGGAACTGATGGAATGCCAACTGAGACATTTCAACAAACAGATACAGCACTGGAGGTGCTCACTTGTTTATGCCAAGAGATTTGGAAAACAACTACCTGGCCAACTGACTGGAAGAGATCCATATTTGTGCCTATTCGCAAAAAAGGGGATCCAACAAAATGTGGAAATTATCAAACAAGATCATTAATATCTCACCCAAGTAAAATTTTTGCTAAAGATTATTCAAAAGCAACTACAGCAGTATATAGACAGGGAACTGCCAGAAAATCAAGCAGGATTCAGAAGAGGGAGTGGAACCAGCAACATTGCTGATGTCAGATGGATGTTAGCAAAAAGCAGAGAATACCAGCAAGATGTCTATCTATGTTTTACTGACTTTACAAAGGTATTTGACTGCGTGAATCATAACAAGTCATGGATAACATTGTGAAGAATGAGAATACCAGAGCACTTAATTGTACTCATGAAGAATCCCTACATGGACCAGGAGGGAGTTGTTCAATCAAAACAAGGAAACACTGCCTGGTTTAAAGTCGAGAAAAGTATGTGTCAGGGCTGTATCCTTTCACCATACCTCTTCAATCTCTATGTTAAGGAAAAAATCCAAGAAGATGGATTTTATGAAGAAAAATGTGGTATTAGGATTGGAGGAAGACTCATTAACAACCTTCATTATGCAGATGACACAACTTTGCTTGCTGAAAATGAAGAGAATTTGAAGCATTTACTGATGAAGATCAAAGAACGTGGCCTTCAGTATGGATTGTGCCTTAACATCAACATAACAAAAATCCTTAAAACTGAGTCAGTAAGCAACTTCATGATAAATGGAGAAAATATTGAGGCTGTCCAAGATTTTGCTTTACTTGGTTATACAATCAACACCTGTGGAAGAAATCAAAAGACACATTGCATTGGGAAAAGCTGTTACAAAAGACCTCTTTAAAGTGTTGAAAAGTAAAGATGTCACATTGAAGACAAAGATGCGCCTGACTCATGCAATTATATTTTCATTTGCATCATATGGTTGTGAAAGCTGGACAATGAATAAAGGAGACAAGAGAAGAATTGATGCCTTTGAATTATGGTGCTGGAGATGAATATTGAATATATTAGGGATTGCGAAAAGAACCAACAGATCCATCCTAGAAGAAGTGCAACCAGAGTGCTGCTTGGAAGCAAGGATGGCTAGACTACATTTGATGTATATTGGACATGTCAAGAGGAACCAGTCCCTGGAAAGGACATCATGTTTGGGACAGTGGCTGGTCAATGCAAAAAAGGAAGACCCTCAAATAGATGGATTGACACAGTGTCTGCAACAATGGGCTTAAACATAAAAAAGATCATATGCCTGTCACTGTGTCAGGAAGTGTTTCATTCTGTTGTACATAGGGTTGCTATGAGTTAGTCCCGGCTAGATGGCACATAACAACAACAACAACAGCAACAGCAACATATTTACCATTTCTGACAGTCTACATTTCTTCCTATATACATTTTCATCGCCCTGAATTTCCCTTAAGCCTGTAAAGCTTTTTACAATTTCTTACAGTGCGAGTATACTGGTGATAAAGTCTAACACTGGGTATCTGAAAATGCCTTTACTTCGCCTTTATTGTACAAAGTCATTTGTGCTCAGTATAGAATTCTAAGTTATATTTTTTCTTTCTTTCAGTGTCTTTGTTCTAGTGTCTTCTGGCCTCCAGTCACCCTAAGTAAAAGTCATTCCAACTACTGTTGTTGTCAGTATTCCCCTGTGTACAATGTGACTTCTTTTCTCCTTGGCTGATAAAGATTTTCTCTGTATCTTTTTTTTTTTTTTTCTTGTCAGTATGAGGGGATTGAACCCAGGGCCTGCCACATGCTAGGTGAGTACTCTACGGCTGAGCTGTATCCCCAACCTCTTTCTTATTTTTATCTTGAGTCAGAGTCTCACTAAATTTCACAGTCTGCATCTGGCCTCAAACTTGTGATCCTCCTGCCTCTGCTTCCTGAGTTGCTGGGGTTATATGTGTGCACCACCACACCTGGCTTCTCCTTATCTTTGATAACTACATTGTATTTTAGTAATTTTTCTTTGTGTTTTGTATTCATTGAGGTCTTGGGTTGAAAAGCATTTAGTTTCATTCCAACACAGACTCAAATTATGGCCCACCATCTTGACCCTGGGGAGGCATATTTCTCATCCTGCTTAAGGAAGGTCTGTGGGATTTTGCGTTCATTCTGTGATGCAGCCCTTGGGCCTACTAGCACATGAGCTCTACTCCTAAGGTATCAAAACGGTGTTTGCAAGTCTCTAATTTGGCAGGATTTAAACTTCAAACTCTTGGTTCCTGGTGCGGAGCAGTTGCTGAAGTTTCTGCTCAGCTTTTTCAGCCATCCAGTTGTTGTTTTTCCCACTATCTCCAGGAATCTTACTCTGCTGTGGCCAGGTCAAGAGTTGGCTAAGAATTTGAAGGGAATCTGTATCTTTGCAACTCTCCTTTTTATCTGTGACCTAATCTGGTCATTTCAGCAACTAACTTTGTATTTTTATGTCCATTGCAGAAATGAGGAAACTGAGGCTCAGAGAAGTCAAGTGATTTTCCCAAAAGTTCATAAATATAGCCTTTAGAAAATACAGATTTAGCTTTTTTGTTTTTGTTTTTTGTTTTGGTACTGGGAGTTGAACCCAGGGCCTCGTGCTTGCATGCTTTGCTGGACCATTGGGCTGCACCCCTAGCCCATTTTTCTTTCTTTCTTTTTTTTTTTTTTTTACTTTTTGAGACAGGGTCTCACTAAATTACGCAGACTGCCTCGGTCTTGAACTTGTTGTGATCCTCCTGCCTCTACCTCCCCAACCACTGGGATTACAGGCGTGTGCCACGGCAACCAGCTCCAGATTTAGTTTTTAAAATAAATAATCCAAATTCCTTAAAGCAAATTTAATAAACAGAGGAGATAAAGAAACTTCCTGTATAGTGACCAATCCAGGGGAAAATCCTGTCAATATTTTGGGTTTTAGCCTTCCAAACTTTAAAAATGCAAATATATATATTATATACATGAAGCAAAATTATACTGTAATACTATTTTATAATCTGATTTTCTCACTGAGCAATATATCATAAATATATTTTCAAGTTAATTTGTACACTTAGTGGTTGTATAATATTCCATTTTATATCCAGGTAAGTAATGAATTAAACATTTCAAAATCAACACACAACTAATTTGATTCCATTTTTTCACTATTATAAACATTGAATAATTTCATTGTGAGTACATTTTTACCAAATAGCTGTGACAATTTCCTTAGAACAAATTTTTGATATTGACTAGTTTTTTTCTTCTACTCCTAGGAGACCCATGAATCTTACTGGCTATATCCATTTTCTCTCCTTTCCTCATTGGAAAATCCCACACCCAGTTTTTTTCTCAACTCCATTTCATTCATTCAACAATATTCAGTAATTATATTAAACACCTAATATTTTCTAAGTTCTGGAGATGCACTGGTGAATAAAACAGAGTTCTTATGTTCATAGAGCCTGCATTCTAGTGCGGGGATACAGATAAGAAAAAGTACCAAATAAGTAAATTATGTGATGTGTTACAAGATGACAAGTAACAAAGGGAAAAGAAACCTAGAGCAGAGTTATTGGGATCTAGAATGGAGGAAGACCATTTGCAACTTTACAAAGGGGGTCAGAGTAAAGTTCACTAAGCAGCAGATACTTGAGTAAAGAGAAGACAGACCCAGCATGCAGGAGGCTCAGGCAGGAGGAACAACATAAATTCAAGGCCAGCCTGGTCTACATAGCAAGTTCCAGGCCAGCCTGGGCACACAGAGATATCCTGTCCCAAAAAATATGAAGACAGAGAAGGAGAAGGAAGAGGAGGAAGAGTAGTAGGAGGAAGACAAGGAGATGGATCAAGGCACCATGGCTCACACCTGTAATCTCAGCAACCAGGGAGGTGGAGATAGGAGGGTTGCAGGTTTAAAGCCAGAGGCAGCCTGGGTAATTTGGCAAGATCTCGTCTCAAAATAAAAATTGAAAAAGTGTCTGGGGTGCAGCTCAATGGTGGAGTGTTGGGGTCCACTCTGGCCCAGCAAAAGACCATGGAGCTTCACCACAACACCAGTTCACTCGGGGACCCTCAGGGGTGGACAAGAGCTAGTCAGTGGTGCCAAGAAGGACCTCAGGAGCGTTCAACAACAAACAGGAACTTTATTAAGCTACTTCTTTACAAAAGAGCCTAAAGATTTCTAGCTGACAGCACAGGTTACTGCTGCTACCATGGAATAACAGAGCTCTCAATCCCCCCATCCCAGGGAGGAGGTGAGAGGAGAAGACGACCAGCGAAAGGCAACATCATTGGACCATCGGTGCAGCCAGCAAGGACATCAGAGTTGTTTGTTGCTCTGGTACCTCTTGTTGGCTTGCTCGAAGTCTTCTTTGTTGACTCTCGGAGTCTTGCCTCTCGACAGCTTGATTGAAGGTCTGGACCATCGAAGCGGTGAAGTCAGGTGCAGGATGTAACAACCGGAGTCAAGGTGATCGGGAAGAAAGAAAAGAAAAGGCACCTGAGGTAATCTGTGGTCTACTTACATACATTGCAGGTGGGGTTGTGGACCAGGGTGCAACCAATCGTACAGCAGCTCGTGCTAGGAGGAGCAGCTTTCCGTGTGAAGGCTTGGAAAAGTGCACTTACGAATGGGGGGTTAGGTGCAGACTGGACTAATCACTGAACTTTGCTTAATAAACAATTGGATAGCTCTCAGCAGCCAACCAGGCTGAAAAAGGCCACACCAGAGCTAGGCTGTTTGGGGGCCATCTTAGATCACTCAGTGGGAGGGGTAGGAATAAGGTAGGTGAAAGGTGAACTGGGACTTATGTAGCCATATGGCTCTTAGGGAGTCAAATAAGTCCCAGTCCAGGTTCCCGGGTTAAGGGTAACCAGAGGTGACAGGAACAGGACAGGATTTGGGGACGGCTCAGAACCCAGCCCAGACCAAGTGGGCCTTGGCCCCGGCACCCTCCCGGTCGACCTCACAGGTGTCCAGATAATTCCCTACAGTGGAGTGCTTGCCTGGCATGTATGAGGCCCTGGTTCAGCCCTCAGTACTTGGCAGGGGTGGGAGTGGCTAAACTTGGAGAGTAATGGTAAGTGGGGGTCAAGGGTGGCAGGGGCGACAAGAGGCACCAGGTATGTGGAATGTCGGGAATATCTTCCAGACAAAGCCTGGTGTGGAAAGAGCACCAGCCAAGGTCCAGAGGCTCCCTGGACGGCGGATTAACTACCAGAACAAGCAGGCGACCTCTCTGAGCCTCCACTTCCTCATGTAGATGACTGGTAGTAATGAAACCTAATTCAAACAATTGTCAGGAACAATTGCATGTCGACACCCGGCTCAATGCCAAGTAAGATGGGGTGAAGCTGGGGAGGCCAAATGCCACCCTGTATTCTGACAGACCAGCTTGGTGTACAAGCAGCAAGACCTTGAAGAAGTCTTCAAGCCTCAATTTCCTTATCTGTGAGACGAAAATAATAGCAGCAGAGACTATCGCAGCTGGCGTGGAACGTAAATGAAATGGTGGTGTGTTTGCGAGGTAAACCCTTGGTGAGTGTTATGCAGTTAATACGGATTAAACTACTTCCTTCTGCCCTTCTGTGAAATGAGGGGGCAGAGCCTGTGAATACAAAAGGTAACTTTCTTGCTGACACTAAGTCTCCAACCTTTTGAAATGTTTATAATTTTTTCATAGTAGAGCATATAGAATAGGTTTATGAAAGACAGTATGACATTAAGAAATAATTACAGAGAGGACTGAAGTACGTGGAGAAGCTTAGGCCAACCTGTAAAGGAACTTAAAACAAACTGGGTTCCCTGAGCCAATCTGCATAAGGAGATTTCTATTTCCCCGGGAAAGGTAAAGTCAGTATGCTTCTAGAAGGAAAAGTACCTTAGACAGAGAAGCTGGCAGGCCTGAGAGAAGAAAAAGGCAGGCACACTGCTAGTAGAGAAAGAAAGAGAAGTGCAAAGGGCAAGAAGTGGGGAGGAAAGAAAAAGAAGGAAAAAAGAAGATGAAATGTTTAGAATTTTTCAAAATTTAAAAGAAAATGTATATATCCTATTACAAACATCCATGTACACACCCACCAGCTGAAAAAATAAACATTACTAAGGTATTTGAAGGCCTCTGGGGGTCCATCCACATATTTATCTCCCACGCTTTTTATTTTATAAATGTGTATCACTCTATATATGTGGAGAGAGAGAGAGAGAGAGAGAGAGGAGAGAGATTTACAAAATGTTTAAAAATGTAAACACTCTGGAGAGAATGACTTTCACTGTTTTAAAATTTACAAGAATCACTTAACAAATATCACTTTTAGTTTATTTTCATTGCCCTCATCAAAGGTTGGTCCAGGCCTGATTTTTCCCCCAAGCTGCTGTGATGGAGATGAGCCTAAGAGAGGGTCACCAGGTGGCCAGCCATTTCCTAGTATTTGGCGACGACATCTCACTTCCATATCCCTTTTTCTATGTTCTTTTAAATGCAAAAATAGTAATATGATACTGTAAAGTTGTCTATAGCTGTATCACTGTGGTGTCCGATCCCGTGTGATCCTGTCAGATCTCAGAAGCTAAGCAGGGTCAGGTCTGGGTAGTACTTGGATGGGAGACCGCCTGGGAACACCAGGTGCTGTAGGCTTGGGAGAAGGACCCAGCAACACACTTCCAAAAAATCAGCCATTGAAAATCCTACATATAACAGAGAAACACTTAAGAATAGTGTTTCGCCTGTTGTACGTAGGGTCGCCATGAGTTGGACACCGACTTGATGGCACCTAACAACACTCAGGAGCTAAAATTTATAAGTGAGTGTGACTTAATTAGGAAGAGGATTTGTAAGATGTTTCTGGTTAAGAGTCAGCCCCCTTAAAATGGTTTTTGTGGTACAGTCATTCCAAGCCACCCCTAAATCTCCCTCATCTCTACCCATACTTCAGCCAAATAAGCCACCTATCAGGCCCATCAGCTATGGTCCTTCCTCCCCTCAGAGGCCTCACACACGCTGTTCCTCATATCCAAATTGCTGGCCTTGAGGCAGGATAGAAAGTTAGGGAAATCTGGGGATGTGGAAAGGGAAAAAACTTTCACCCCAGAATCTTCTTGAGTCTCGTTGGCTGAGAGTCGTGAACTTTGACACAACTACCAAAAACTGCTGTGAGGACTGCCTGTATAGAGACATTATTTTGGGGAGACATTTTAAATAACAAGTGATAGTGATGAGACATAAGCACCCCTACCTGAAGCCATACCACTGTGGCATCTAAGCTCGTCAGATCTTGGAAGCTACGCAGGGTCGGGCCTGGTTAGTCTTGGATGGGAGACCGCTTGGGAACAGCAGGTGCTATAGGCTTGGGAGAAGAACCCAGCAACCCACTCCCAAAAAACAATCTGCCATTGAAAATCCTATGAATAACAGAGAAGCACTGACAATAGTGTTTCACCTGTTGCAGGTAGGGTCGATATGAGTCAGACACTGACTTGATAGCACCTAACAACCACCACCACCGTAAAGTTGGTATCACATGATGAATTCAACTGGAATGATTTTTCAACCATGTGTCTGTGAGCATCTTGTTCGTGAGTTTTCACCGCTGTATGGTATGGTGCAGGAACTGGCCATAGTTTATGCATCTATTTTCTCGTTGATGGACATCCAAACTGTTTCCACTTTGGGGAGTTATAAACAGTGCCCCTTTAAGCATCCTGGTAACGGTCTCCTTGTACCCACTCCAGGTTCCCAAGACTGTTCTTTTAGGTTCTGTTCAGCTGCCAGAGGCAAGCAGAGCTCTGGCTATGATGGGGAGACAGGAGATGTGTCTTATCTAACAGGTCTGGAAGCCTCCTAAGGAATAGCTCCTTGAACACAACATTTAGAAGACTTAAGCATAAGTGAGTCAGAGCCCTATGAATGACATGTGCCCTGCATTACACAGAACCTGGAGCAGGTAGTGCCCCGGGCCCACTTCCAGCCGCCCTTGCCCTTGGCGTGGCTGGAGGGGGTGTGATGGAGCCTTAAGGATGGCTGGGCATCAGACTTTCCCAGTCCTACTACCCATGTAAGGGGCTGGGGTTTAGCTCAGTTGACAAGAGTGCTAGTCTGTACTATCTGAGGACCTGGGTTTGATCCCCAGCACTACACAAATGGGAGAAGTACATAGCAACCCACTCCTGAAGCAATCCCAAAACAATCAGCCATTGAAAACCCTATGAGGGTCGCTATGAGTGGGACTTGGTGGCACCTAACAACAACAGCCAAGGTACCTGGCTTATTGCCTGCAGCTTTACCACTGTGACGTCGGATCCCGTCAGATCTTGGAAGCTAAGCAGGGTCAGGCCTGGTTAGTACTTGGATGGGAGACCACCTGAGAATACCAGGTACTATAGGCTTGTGAGAAGGACCTGGAAACCCACCCCACCAAAATAATCAGCGATTTGAAAACCCTATGAATAGCAGAGAAGCATGACAACACTGTTTCGTCTGAGTCAGACACCAATTCCATGGCACTTAACAACAACAACAACAGTACCCATGTATGGGAGAAGGACATGGCAATCTATTCCCAAAGCAATCCCGAAACAATCAGCCATTGAAAACCACATGAGGGTCACTATAAGTTGGACCCGACTGGACAGCACCTAACAACAACAACAATACTCATGTGGCTACTGCTTTGCTGTGTGGCCTTGGGCCAGACACCCTGCTTCTCTAGTCCTCAATTTCCTTTTTTTAATAAATTGAGGTGCTTGTGAGGCAGCATAGCATAGTGATTAAGTGCCTAGGTTTGGTTGCATCTGCCTGTGGTCCCAGCATTTGGGAGGCTCAGGCAGGAGGATTGACATGAATTCGAGGCCAGCCTGGGCACACAGTGAGACTCTATCTCAAAAAAAAAAAAAAAAAAGTAAGATCTCTAATCTCCTTATACGTTGAATAGAAGTACTAACAGAGTAACTTCTACCTCATACGTGGTTGTGAAGAGTAAATTCACTTGTTCCCAGAATCCCTTGCAGTCTCTGACTTTTCTGCCCATGTCAGTATTTTGGAAGGGTTGCTTAGTGACTTTTCCCTGCTCACCCAAATTCCTGCTCCAGATTCTCCAGGTTTTTCCTTCTTCCATCTCTCCTGAAATTGGGTAAGATCCAATTCTCATAATAAATCCTTCAACTATAAAAAAGGAATAAACTGGCTAGGAGTATACCTAGAAAGTGCTTCACCCCTAGTAAACATTCAACAGATGCCACTTTTATTTTATTTTTATTGCCCTTATCAAAAGTTGGTTCTGTCTGATGCTCCCGGCACTGCCAGGCTGTGATAGTGGGATGAGTGAGACAGGGTTACAGGTGGCCAAACCATTCCCCATTATCTGGCAACCACATCTCTGTCCCATGTGCCAGGATTCTTTTGTGCCACTTTAAATGCAAATATATACACATGTGTTCATAAAATGGACTGTGCAAATTTTAATATGATTTTTAACTTTCCCTATATCATAAACATGGTTCATATGCCATTAATGTTTGTCATCGATATTTTCTAGGCCTGAGCAAAAGTGCAGCAAACTAATATTTACCACCTTCTTACCAAGAACCAGACACTGTTAAGTGTTGCTCATGCATGTCCCCATTTAATCCTCAACACAAGAAAATAAATTTGGTATTGTTATCCCATTTTATAAAATTTTTATTATCATGTATTAAGTGTACATATTAATGGGGTACAGTGTGCCATTTCCATACATGCATGCACTGATCAAATCAGGGTAATTAGCACTTCCCTCTTCTTGTCATTTCTTTATGTTTGGATCCTTTGTGTCCCTCTTCTAGATCTTTAAAACATCCCCACTCTTTAGCTTAGAAAACCAAGGCTTAAAGAAGGTAAATTCTCTTCACACATGTGTGAAGTCCAGTCTGCTGACTCCTGACTGTATGTGCTGCACAGAGCTGACTGCAGTATTGAAATAGCCTTAATAAGTGACTTCAGCCAGGAGTAGTGGTTGTTGTTGTTGTTGTTAGGTGCCGTCGAGTCGGTATCCGACTCATAGCGACCCTCATAGGGTTTTCAATGGCTGACTGTTTTGGGATTGCCTTGGGAGTGGATTGCCAGGCCCTTCTCCCATTTTTGTGGTGCTGAGAATTGAACTCGGGACCTCAGAGACTGCAGCGCAGCACTCTACCAACTGAGCTAAATCCCAGCCCCAGGAGTAGTGGTACACTCCAGTAATCACAGTGACTTGGGAGGCTGAGGCAGGAGGATTGCAAGTTCGAGACCAGAGGCAGCCTGGGTATCTTAGGGAGTCCCTGTCTCCAAATAAAAAATAAAAAGAAGCATTGGGGGTATAGCCCAGTGGTAGAGCACTTGCCAAGTAGGTACAAAGTCCTGGGTTCAGCCGCCAGTACCAGAAAAAATAAAAAAGTGACTTCAGGCCCCTCTTCTTAAATAGTTGGATATTCCCCCCCTGGAATCTCGCTTTATCAACAGCACATGATAAGCAGTCTTGTAGAAAGACATTTATCTACATCACGATCACTTTGGGAAAAATTATTCAAAGCAGAAAGTCTGTGTTGGGACTTTCATTTTGGAGATACAGCAAATGGACGCCATCCAGCCAGGCTGGAGGCTGGATGAGAAAGGAGAAGCAGGAAGCCATGCAGTAGAAGGCTTGATTTCAAAGCCAGGCTCCTGGCTCTGCCACAGGACACACAGCTTCAGTTTATCTGAGACTGGTATACCCTGCTTTCTGCAGCTCATCCTAAAGCCCCTAGGAATCCGCACTATTTCCTTTCTGGCTTTACTGACCAGGCTGAATTCTGCTCAGAAGATCAGCTGCAAAACAAATATACTCACAGATACACACACACACAGCTGCCACACACACTGCCCTGGAGGCACTAGGTGGGAGGGAGATACAGGGTAAAATGATGACATTAACTATTCATATCCTGTAAGGTCGTTGTGGGGATAAAACAAGATAAAGATTGTAGGACTGTGGGTGCAGCTCAGTGGTAGAGCATTTGCCTAGCACATGCAAGGCCCTGGGTTTGATCCCCAGTACCAGGGAAAAAAAAGCCTATGGAAAATGGGAGACACTCTTTTACACACAAAATTCTCTGGAGAAAAACTGCCAGATTTACATAAGCCATTCCCTCTCTTAATTGGCCTGAGTTAGTTCGATAATTTTGTGATAGCTTTATTATTTTTGAAAAAAAAAATTACATGTATGTTCATTGTTTTTTGTTTGTTTGTGTTTTTTGTTTTTTTGTTTTTTTTTTCCTGGTACTGGGGTTTGAACCCAGGGCCTTGCACTTGCATGCTTTGCAAGTACTGGACAACTGAGCTGCGCCCTCAGCCCATTTTTTACTTTTTGAGACATGATCTCGCTAAGTTACACAGACTGCCTCTAGTCTCAAACTTGCGATCCTCCTGCCTCTGCCTCCCAAGTAGCTGGGATTACAGGCATGCGCTACTGCACCCGGCTATGTTCATTGTTTCTAAAAACTCAAAAATATATAGATATCTTTGAAGGTATAACAGTATTTTTAAGCCCTCATTTCAGACTGGTTGCTATAGAGCAGTCTTTTCCAAATGGCACTGTGCCTGTGACTGGCCTGGCCACATTGTCACAGCATGGACTCTGATTCTATGGGTCTTGTTGGAACTTCAGAGTCTCCATGGCTAACTCAATCACCAGGGGAGGCCCAGCTGCTGGTGCCCATGGTGGGCAAGTCAGGATGAGCATATGACAGTGCTGGGCAAATCTAGGGTCTCCTGTCCCAGCATCACCTCTCCCTGTTGCTCTACTGAATGGAAACTTATGAAGCATTTGGTCAAAGCCTCTTTGGCAGATGGGGAAACAAAGGCCTAGGGAGGCAGGGGGTGGCGCCAAAGCCAGGAAGCTTGAGCCAGAGCGTGGCTGGAGCTCCAAGTCCCCTTTCTTTCCATAGAACCCCGGAGCTCGGCTAGTTTTGATGGTAAGACCATCAGGGGCTCTGAGAAGGGCTGAGGTGAGCCGTGGCCCCTGGGCAGAATGAAGGCCTCATGGTGGCACCATCTGCCCCTGCATGCTGCACTCTGTCAGAAAATCTTCACTAGCCCCCTGCACTGGAGTATCACCACCACTGCACAGAGAAACCAGAGCATACAGCATTCTGCCTGAGGTCACACAGCTGCCACTTGCACCAGTCCTGGGGACAAACCCCCATCACAGTCTCCCAAATGTCCCTCATGCAGAATTTTTGCCCTAATTAGGTTTCAGCATGTTTCTCTTTCCATGAAGAGAAAACAAGTTCAAAAGAGATGATTGGAAATGCATTCAAGGAAAACAACAGGGTTATTAAAATCTAGCTAGATCTCATCACTCAGCAGAGCCCTAAGCTCCCTATTTTTGTTTAAAGGGGAGCTTATCAAATGTTGTTAGGTGCTGTCAAACTGGCATCAGACTCATAGCAACCCTCTGTACAACAGGAGAAACACTATGGTTAGTGCTTCTCTGCCATTCATGGGGTTGTCAATGTCTGGTTGTTTGGGGAGTGGGTTGCTGGGTCCTTCTCCCAAGCCTACAGTACCTGGTGTTCCTAGGTGGTCTCCCATCCCAGGTAGGCCCGACCCTGTTTAGCTTCCCAGTTCTGACAAGATCAGACACCACAGTGGTACAGCTGCAGGCTATCGAACATTAGAGAGGCATTTATGGTAGACTAAGCACCACAGGGAGGCTTTTGGCTTGAGAAACCCCAAGGAATTGAAGGAAAACTGAAGAAAGGATAACTCTGCAGAGCCTTTACATTGCCCTGTATGAGTCTGACCTCCTTCCCTCTCGGGCCAGCCATCTCACACTGAACACCTCCACTGTTTGGCCCTAGGCCAGGCCTGGCTTCCGAGGAGAGGTACCTGGGAGGCCTGGGCCTGTGGTATCCTCATTTACAGTCCCCACCTGCCCAGGGAGCACAGGCCACACTCCCCTGGGGGGCCTGGACATCAGCAGGCTGTCTGGAGGCAGTGTGTTCCCCCAAAGAGATGACCCACTGGGTGACTTGCCTAACATGATCATTTTGGAAAAATTGTTTGTTCTCATTCTGCTAAAAACAGCTTCAAAGTGTGTCCTGTCTAGACTGTGCCAGGATCGATTATCAGATCCCTGACCTGATCGAAGCCACAGGGGAACATAGTCATTTGCTTTAATGCAATTAAGGCAAACTATAATAATGTTTCCAGGCCAGGGACCAGAGCAAGGCTCCCTAAAGGTGGGAGGGGAAACCAGCCCTGGATAATTTCCTCTTGGCACCAAGGTAGCTAGCTTAGATTTTCCTGCTTCTGTCTCTAAGGCCATCTTTGCCTCTGGACTGTCCCTTGCTCGGCTGAGATCCACCAGGTGAGAGCATCCTGGAGGATGGGACATGGGAGAAAGCAGCCTGGGAGGGATGTGGAGGAGAGTGGGATTTGCAGGGGACAGCCCAGAAGGAGGGGAGCCAATGAGAAAGGAAGAGAAAGATTAAAAAAAAAGAAAAGAAAAGAAAAGAAAGAACGAAAAAAAAAAAAAAAAAAAAACCCACAGAGAGCAGAGGGAACAGACTGGCCAGGTTGCTGGTTCCCAGGACTTCTGACACATCCCTTGCCTCTGGCAAGTGAGGTTGGCAGGTCTTCCCATAGGAGGCCGCGTTCCCCAGCAACAGGCAAGGATAAGGCAGCTGGACCCACAAGGATGTGCTAGGACCATGGGTCCTCGCTTCTCAAGTTCCTTCCAGGTGTAACACCCAGGCAAAGGCCTGGGACTACTGTTGCAGTCTTGCAGCTTCTGTCCCAATATCTGGGGCTATGCCAGGTGGGGAGAGCCAAGTATGGCAGCCCTGGCCCTGCCTCTCCCTCAGGGCCTGGCAGGGGTGAGCAAGGTTCCCAGGTATTCCTCAGCACTTCCTGGCCACGCACAGAGAGCCGCGCCATGGGCGGGGGCCTCTGCACCACGCGCTGCCAGCTGCATGAGGCAGCCAAGCCAACAAAGCACCACAGGCTAGACAGCTTAAACTACACAATAATTGCCTCACAGCTCTGGAGGCTGAACATCTGAGACCAAGGCATCAGCAAGGCTGGTTCCCTCTGGGAACCGCAGGGGACAGGGGGTAGGCAAGGGATCTGTTCCCCACCTCTCTCCACCTCTCTCCTTGACCAGGTTTGTTCCTGGGCCTCTCTTACTTTCTCTTGTCTTCTTCCATGTTTCTTGATACCATTGTCCCTCTCTACGCATATTTCCTTGTCCAAATTTCCCCTTCTCATAAAGACCCTGGTCATATGGGTCAGGACCCACTTTAATGACCTCATTTAAATTTAATTACCTCTGTAAAGACCTTCTCTCCAAATAAGGTCTCATTCTGAGGTCCTGGGCAAGACTCCTAGGGACTCCCTGTGGGCTGAATATTGTGTGGCACCCCCTCCCCCATTCACATGTTGAAATTTTACTTCCTAATGTGATGGGGCTAGGATTTAGCTCAGTTGGTAGAGTGCTGCTCTGCAGTCTCTGAGGTCCCAGGTTTGATTCCCTGCACTGCAAAAATGGGAGAAGGACAGGGTAATCCATTCCCAAAGCAATCCCCAAACAATCAACTATTGAAAACACTATAAGGGTCACTATGAGTCGGACACGACTTAAGGGCTCCTAACAACAACAACAATGTGATAGTGTTCAGAGGTAGGGCCTTTGAGAGGTGATTGAGGTCACGAGGGTGGATGGGATGAAACTCATCGTAAAAGTGACCCAAAGAGCTCTCTCACCCTTCCAGCTAGGCCATGGTCTAGGAACCGGGAAGCAGGCCCTCATCAAAGACTGAAACTGCCATTGTCTTGACCTCGGACTTCTTAGTCTCCAGAAGTATGAGAAATAAATGTGGGTTGTTTAAGCCCCTAGTCCTCAGTACCTTGTTAGAGCAGCCTAAACAGCCTAAGATGAGACTTCACTCAATACAAGAATTCAGGGTCGGGGATACGGTTCAGTTCAACCAGTAGCACTGCTCCTGGCGTGAGGTGGGGCTGGGGAGAGAGACCAGGCTCGGGCTGTGCCCAGCCCTCCCTGACTCCATGGCCTTGAGCAGACCAGTTAGGAGCCTGGGCTTGCTCATCTTGAGATGGACATGGTAATTCCACCAAACTCCACTCTAGGTGGAGAAGAGCTGTGATAACTCAAGTGCCCATGTTCACGTGAATTTCAGAGCTCAGAAGCATTCATGGAAATCTTGCCAAAGTTAGGAACCAAGAACTGAGAACTGCATTCCACCTCCTCCTCCTCCTCACTTTATTGATTCCCAAAGGCCATCATCATTTTATTGGCTACTGCTTGTTGAAGACTTTATTATGAGCTGGGCGTGGTGGCGCACGCCTGTAAACCCAGCGGCTCAGGGGGCGGAGGCAGGAAAATCGCAAGTTTGAGACCAGAGGCAGCCTGCATAATTTAGCAAAACCCTATCTCAAAAAAGGTAGAAAAAAAAAATGGACTGGGGTGTAGCTCAGTGGTCCAGTACTTGCAAAGCATACAAGCACCAGGCCCTGGGTTCAACCCCCAGGACCACACACACACACACACACACACACACACACACACACACACAAAGACTTTATTATGCAGACATTATACCAAGTGCTATGTCATCTTTATTTTATTTTTATTTATGTATTTTTTTTAGTGGTGCTGGAGACAGAACCCAGGGACTTCCACATGCTAAGGAAGTCCTTGATTCCTTGGCTCTACAATCTTTATCTCATTTTATCTTCCCAAAAATCTTACAGGATATGAACCTTTTTTTTTTTTTTTTGAGGTCCTGGGGGTTGAACCCAGAGCCTTGCGCTTGCATGCTTTGCAAGTGCTGGACCACTGAGTCCCACCCCCAGTCCATTATTATTATCCTTTTTTTTACTTTTTGAGGCAGGGTCTCGTCAAATAACGCAGACTGCCTCTGGTCTCGAACTTGTGATCCTCCTGCCTCCACCTCCCGTGTCGCTGGGATTACAGGGGTGTACTACCACACTGGGCCCCAGGATATGAACTATTAATGTCTGCATTTTACAGATAAATAAACTGAGGCTCAAAGAGTATGAATAAGGTGGACAGCACAGAGCTAGGAGTCTCCCACAGAAATAAGGAAAGCAAACTTCAGGTTCATATATGGAAAGCCTTCCTCATGGGGTGCAGGGAAGAGAGTCAGGCCCTACCTTGGTGTGAAGGCAGAGGTTGGAAAGGCAGAAGCAAGTGTTAAGGAAGGACACTGGCACAGGGCCTGGGGAGGCAATGCGGTTGGTGGCTTCTCAAATCCCTCTTGACCGCATTCTAGGGCCCACAAACCTCCTTCACCCTAAAGCCTTGGCCCATGAGAGACCTGAGGGAGAGGAAGGGACTCTTGCAAACCCTCATGGACCAGCCAGCCCAGGAGCCTCCTCAGCAACTGCCCACCATTTAGCAGAGGCTCAAATAGTCAGTAAATGTGCAAATACACCTGTCAATTGCAAATCACAAAAATAAGCCATTTTTTGTTGTGAGATGACCATCTATCTTTGACCAATAGGATCTCATTTATTTTTCTCTTTTCTCATATCCTACAGGGTAGGGGTCATTATTTTCCCTATTTTACAGCTAGGAAAGCTGAGTGCCCGTCTGCAAGACTCCAACCTGCTTACCCTGTGTTAGCACAGACAGGCATACTCACTGAACCATTCCATCAACCTCAGGTCCCCAGAAACCCATCACACACAGAGGGTGTTCAGTGAATACTTAACAAATAAAAGCAATCCTTCCATCAAATCTTGCCCACTTCAGGGCATAGCAGTACACACCTGTATTCCTAGCACTCAGGAGGTGGGGGCAAGAGGATTGATGCAAGTTCAAGGCCAGCCTGGGCTACACAGAGAGACTCTGTCTCAAAACACCAAACAAACAAACAAACCACCAAACAAAACTTGCCCACTGAGGTGGCTACAGCAACCTACCAAACAAAACTTCTGGGTCTATCAGATTCCCCTAACCCAGGGCCTGGCACACAGTAGGTGCCCAATATAGGTTTGTGGGGTGAGTGACCCTCTAGCCCTTAATACAAGCTCCTCTGCACATAAATTCAGCTCCAGGCACTTTGAAGTTCCCCAGGGGACAGCTGCTTTCTTGTTATCGATGCCCCCCCCCACCCTTCCCCTCTTGGCCCCCTGGGCCCATCCAGGCCAGGGGCCTGGGGCCCGCTACAGCCCAGAGATAAGAATGATGGATGGCTCGCTGCCTGGCTCCACTGAAGCCTGGGGTTTCCTGGGAGCGGGAGCCAGTCTAGTGATTCCAAAGCCCCTCGGAATTCAAGTGGAGAAAGCTCAAGGAGGGACGGAGGCAGTGTCTGCTGCATCTCTATCTCCTCAGATGCTGGACCGACAGGAGTTTTCAGCACCCCCCAGCCACCTTGATCTCCTCCCATGTTGACAAGGCCTCTTTTCGTCATGTGCCAAACACCAGGACTCATCAGGTAGCTTCCAGGGCGTGGCGGGAAGGTGGCAGCCCCACGGGCCTCTAGGCCTAGGATCTGGAGGCAGGACAGGCTTGCGTACAGTTCCTAGTTCAGGCTTGGACATTAACTGGGGACTTAGCAAAATAAGAAATCACAATGTTTCTGCCTCAGTTTCTCCATTTGTAAAATAAGTCTTAGGAGAGATGTTCCCTCCTAGCTCTGCTAAGACAGGATTCTCAGCAACTAAGAGGGAGCCAGCTCTGGCTGAATACTTTGAAGATGAGCAGCCTAGAAGGCTACGTAGGCTCGTTCTCAAGCTGGCAATAACGAGGAGTGATTTGTTTCATTTTAATTCTTCCACTCTGAAACTAAGATGCCTCATAGCTGATCACAGAAGCAGACTATAAATTTATTTTTGTCTTTCTCTTCTCTCTGGCCTTAAGTTAATTTGAAATAAAAAAAATTAACTGCAAACAACACTTGGATATTTCTTCCCTGTGTCTCGGTTTCCCTAGCCTGTAATATTGGACTAATCATTCTTGCCTGACTCACTGAGTGAGGCTGGTAAGAAAGGATTTGTAGTGGAGAAGGGAGATAGGACTCTGAAGAGGACTGACTCAATTTGAAATGTAGAATCTTTCAAACACATTTCAGGCTAAAAGGGAGGTATGTTTCCACTTTGTATAAGAAGAAAAATTACATACATAATTTATATGTTAACTTTGTGTAAGTACAGAAAAGGTGACAGCAGTGACCCCGCAAATGCTAATTACTTACTAGTTGTTTCCTGGGAGTGCCAAAGAGGAAGGAAGAGAAGACCATTAACATTTTTTTTGCTGTACTCTGCTTTGTTTGATTTGGTAAAAGCTTGACAAAACAAAAGATAAATTTACATACTAAGTATCTAACCTTCCTCCCCAAAAAAACAAAGGTCACTGAATAACCATTTACAAAAGTAAAAGTACAAATAACTAATAACAAGAAGGCACCTGGCTGTGATCCTAGCTACTCCAGGAGGCAAGGCAGGAGGATTGAAAGAGGCAGCCTGAATAATTTAGCAAGATCTTGTGTCAAGATTAAAAAATAAATAAATAAATAAAATAAGGCAATAGAGGTATGGCTCAGAGGTAGAGAGCTTGCCAAACATGTGTGAGGCCCTGGGTTCAGCCGCCTAGTAGTGCAAAGCCAATAAATAAATAAATAATGAAAAGTTTAAGTCTTAGAGTGTTCAAGTCAATAACAAATTAAAACAGCAAGGAAATTTCTTCTCTTGCCTATCAAATTGTAAGCAATAATATTAAGTCAAAACCGAAGGGCTTTCAGTCTTGGCTGGAGGGAGAGTAATCATGGTGGAGATTAGCTGGGAGGTGGGGCCGCCCATGCCTCACACAGTGCTGACATGTGTGTCCTGTGTCTGTGTGATGTCGTTCCCCCTCTGATGGAGCCATCCCCAGCCAAGCAGAGATGACAGGTCATCTTCGCTTTGCCCAGCTCCCTCCTCCTCCTGACTGTGGAGTGCAGTTGTGAAGTCCTTTGGCCACAGCCCCCTGCCAGGGAACTTCTACCTCATCAGACCTAAATCCTTTTTCTTCTGACAAAAAAAAGTCCTGGATCCTGTGACAAAAGTAGAAATGATTGATACAGTGCCTGGTGCATGAAGACCCTCCCCCACTCCCAAAGGAACTGCCTGACTCAGGCCTGAGAGTCCTGCCTTGGAGTCAGAGGTCATCACTCAGCCCCAGCCTCCAGCCAAACTACCCTCAAAGGTTTTATTCTGATGGAGTTTCATGCAAATCTAACACCACACTAGGAAAAGCCATCAGCAATCATATCTGGTCCAAGAGCCTTATTTTACAAAAGGGTCAACTCATAGAACAGGAAGAGAAAGCCAAATCATCTGACTGATATCAGAGATTGAAGTAGGAGCACAGTTTCTTGACTCCCAGGCCAGTGCTCTTTCTGCTCAGAGTCACTGGCCATACTTTCTCTGTGGACTGGCCCTATTCCTTTAATACCTGTAGGACATCAAACTCCATCACCTCCCTCCTGTTGTCCAAAGACCTCACTTGCCCTTTAGGGAAGGAAGTCATCCTGAGGTTTTATACATTTACAGAGTACATGGTATGTTTAAAAGGAGAAAACATAACAGCCCTGATACAGTAACCATATCACAGTATTAAGAATTCGTAGTAAATTCAGGCAATAAATAAAAAAGTTAAAAATAAAAAAAGTCCTCTGACTGTAGCACAATAGGCAAAGAACAAGGGGTTGTTATTGTGCTTGGCACAAAGCCCTTATTCTTGTTTCACCCCGCATGTCCCCCTTGACCTGGAAGGACTGCTAGGGAGAGGGACAGAAGGAGGGGTGGCCCTCAGGCAAAACTCCCATCTGTCCATCGCAAGAGTCACTCTGGGGACGGGTCTACATCCTGCCTAAAAACGTATTCTAGGCAGTAGTAGCAGCAGCAGCAGCTCATCCATGCTGCCCGCCTTCACTTCCCAGAGGTGTACCATTGTTTAATAAACTCTGACTATGTTCCCTACTTAGGAGAAGGACCCGGCAACCCACTCCCCCAAAAAAGCAATCCACCATTGAAAACCTTATGAATAGCAGAGAAGCACTGACAATAGTGTTTCGCCTGTTGTACATAGGGTCGCTATGAGTTGGACACCCACTCGACAGCACCTAACAACATTTTCCCTACTATAACTTACAAACTGAGGTTTTGCTGCTACTGGGCCTCCCAGATGGATCTGCATCTCTGATAACAAAGTCAACTCAACTGAAGTTGCCTTATTGCCTTTGAAATCTTTGGAGCCAGCAAATCACCTTAGGGATTCTTACGGTGGGAGTGGCTCCTGGTTGCATCACAGAAATGGCTGGTTTGGGGCCCCTGGTACTCCTAGGCAATGGCACAGCTGTGTGAAGACCCTACCCTTGATCACAGGCATCTCTGGAGGAAAATCTATGGTGAGCAATACAAGGAGAAGAAGGAAGAATTGGCATGGGGTCTCATCTAGGAAAAGATCTAAAGTCTATGATGCTTCACACTGTGGAACATTCAATGGGAATGCACACGTATGATCTCAGCATGAACCACCTAGGAGACATGATCAGTGAAGAAGTGATGACTTTGATGAGTTCCTGGAGAGTTCCCCACCGATGGCAGAAAAATGTCACTGGCAAGTCAAACTCTAATCAGAAATTGCCTGATTCTCTGGCCTGGAGAGAGAAGGGGTATGTGGCTGAAGTGACATATCAGGCTTCTGTGGTACTTGCTAGGCTTTCAGTGCTGTTGGAGCCTGAGGAGCACAAGTGACACTGAAAACAGGGAAGCTGGTATCTCCCTGTGCACAGAACCTGGTGAAAAAATACAGGAATATAAGCTGCAGTGGTGGCTTCATGACAGAAGCTTTTCAATACATCATCAATGACAACAGCATTGATTCCTAGCCCTACAAAGCCACGGATGAAAAGTGCCATTATGACTCAAAAAATCATGCTGCCACATGTTCAAGGTACACAGAACTTCCCTTTGGCAGAGAAGATGCTCTGAAAGAGACTGTGGCCAATAAAGGACCTGTCTCTGTTGCTATAGATGTAAGTCATATTTCATTCTTCCCCCGCAGAAGTGGGGTCTGTTATGACCTATCCTGCACTCAGAATGTGAATCATGCTGTACTAGTGGTTGGCTACGGTAACCTTAATGGAAAAACTACTGACTTATGAAAAGTAGCTGGGGCCTCCACTTTGGTGAATAAGGATATATTTGAATGGCAAGATAGTAGAAATCATTGTGGGATCGCTAGTTATTCCTCTTACTGAGAACTCTAGAAGAGCGCTTCATTTTCTACCAAATCAAGGACATGAAATATTCTCTCAACTTCATTTTACCTGCTGTATCCAGAAGAAATGTGTGTCATAATCAATGTATATTTACCACACTAACTAGAAAATATAGTTTGCCTCTTTGTAATTTTGTGTATCTTTGGAAAAAGGCTTGCAAAGTAAATTAATCATGTACTATAGACATAATTATATGAGAATTGGTCCACCTGGGATAATCTATTGTATTTGTCATTGTTTTATTTCTCACTCTTTGTCATTTTAAGTCTCCTAATAGCCTTTTGTAACATGATGGCTTACTAATGCCTAATAAATCTGTCATTTCAAGTTTAAAAAAAAAAAGGTGTCTTGGTGTTAAGCGGGTCCTCTTTTAAAATTCCAGAGGCAAGGCTATAAAATAGGAGCTAAAAGTCAGAGTAGGGGACTTATTTGGTAAATAGCCAGGGAGAAAATATTTCAGGCTTTGTGAGTCATACAGTGTCTCTGCAATGACTCAGCTCTATGGTTGGGGCTCAAAAGCAGCCATAGGCAATATGCAAACAAATGGGCATAACTGTTTGCAGTAACATTTGATCTGCAAAAATAGGCTGTGCAGGGGATTTGGCCCACAGGCCATAGTTCACCAACTCCTATCCTAATTCAGCCAGACTTATTGGAATACCAGTAATGCTGCCCCTGCATTTGTGAGACCTTGAGCTGACTAAATTATGGCACCTCATTTGCTGAATGAGGAGAATAGCTGAACCTTGTCATGGAGCAGGTATTGGGTGGGATATCACTTAGACACGAATATCCTAGGTACTCAGTGAGTGGGATCTAACCAATAGGACCCAGCCCACTGTGCCAGAGGGCCTCATCTGTAAGGATACCCATGACCAGCCATTTGACCTTGGGCAGGTATCTCACTTGGCTCCAAAACTGTTTTCTCGCCTAAGATATTGTAATCAATGGTAAGTAAATCTTGTTGCTGTTGTTTTAGGTGCCATCAAGTCAGTGTCCAACTCATAGTGACCCTATGTACAACAGGTGAAACACAATTGTTAGTGCTTCTCTGATATTCATAGGGTTTTCAATGGCTAATTGGTTTTTGGGAGTGGGTTGCTGGGTCCGTCTCCCAAGCCTACAGCACGTGGTGTTTCCAGGTGGTCTCCCATCCAAGTACTAACCAGGCCCAACCCTGCTTAGCTTCCAAGATCTGATGGGAGCAGATGCCACAATGGTATGGCTGCAGGCAAGTAAATGTAAACAGTATTAAGGAAATGTAAGATGGGTTGAGAACCCCATTCATTTTCAGGTCCTTTATATGCCTTGTCTTAACTCTCTCCACAGCCTTCATAGTCATTACTGTGTCCACTTTACAGAAGAGGAAAATAAGCCACAGAGAGCTGAAGGACCACATAGCTAGCAAATAGCAGAAACCGGATATTTAAGCAAGGACTATTGGACCTCAAAGTTGGAGTATTTCTTTCCATTTAACCATGTCACCTCCCTAGAAAATGAGAAGAGTAGGCTGGCACGGAGGCACATACCTGCAATCCCAGCACTCGGGAGGCTGAGGCAGGAGGATTGATGTGAGTTCAAAAGCCAACCTGGGCTATACAATGAGTTCCAAGCCAGCCAGAGCTATACAGCAAAAGGTGTAGGACTGCATAAAGTGCCCTGTCCATACAACTGTGGACTCCTGCATCAATGCCTGGCCTTGAGTTTCCTCCCAACATCCCTGTCCAGCCTCTACTTCCAAACCACTTGAAGACAGTCGGCACTGATTGCCAGAAGGTCTTGGACTGAACAGACCTCGACCCATTACTGCTGCCCAAGAGTCCAAACACTATCTTTGAAGAACCCCCAACCCATCATTACACTTCTTCTACAGGAAACTCTCACAAGGTTTGATGATAGTCCTACATCACTTGAGCCCACTGCCCTGAGCTCACAATTGCACCTCTGCCCAGAGGACATGTGTGGAGGACCCTGGTATTCACTGCCCTGCCCTGGCTTTGCTCCAGTGTGTCTATATCCCTGGGAGACTGTCGCTTCAGGACTGCATTCCTGCCCAGCAGGATGGGATGTCAGGAGGGTGAGTCAGCTCAAGCCATGATAAGCCATCTGCACAGTCAGCCTGGGAGGCAGGTGTGTCCTGCCTGCAGGGACGGGTCTGGGACACAGAGAGGCCTATTCTGTCCTTGGTGGGTCTTCCCTTGGGGCAGAGAGGGGCGGATTGGGAGAATGTCAAGAAAAAAAGGCCCCTCAGCTCTCTGAGAACCACCTTTTGAGAGTGTCTCAGAGTCCCTGGCTCTGACTCTTCTGGAAACCGGGTCTTCAGGAACCTACCTGGAGCCTGAGGTGAGCACAACCAGCCAGGAAAGGCCAAGGCCTCAAGCAAAGGAGCTGTGTGTTCTGCAGTGAGGTCCAGGTATCGCTCAGGTCTCTGCCACTGAGGGCAGGGCCTCGGGCTGAGCCTGGACACCTGAGTGCTCTCCCCCAGCCCGCTGACATATACTGGGCCGTGGGGCCAGCCCTATACCCGACTGGCCCTGCTCTCCCATCTGCAGGCAGCCTGGGGGTGGGGGGTGCCTCTCGGCCTCTGAGATGCTGTGTGTGCATGCGCTGTTGGGGCCCAGCTCTGGACCCAGCCCTACCTCTCAGTAGCTGTCAGGCTGGTGGCGAGTCAGTGACCCTCCCTAACCTAACTACACTTTTCAGGATAGAGCACTTCTTGTGCCCCGTACCATTGCTGCCCAGTAAACAAGGGCTGCCATGGTGGCTGTCTATGGGGCACTGCCTCCCTATTCTGAGAGTCCAAAAGGGGAGGTAGGACAGCCAGGCACATGACTGGGACACTATTGGTAAGAAACTGAATAGCCCTCAGGTCTGGCCCAGAGGGACCTGAACTCACTCCCTCTACACCCCAGTCCCCTGTTCAGCCTTCACTCTAAGCCTCTGTGCTCCTGCCCAGCATCTCCCCACAGGCCATTGGCCTTTTCTGTTCCATCAGCTCCGTCCTGACCCCCCCCTGCTCTGCCCAGTGCTACCTCCCTCTAGAAATCTTCTGGCCTCTTCCCCCTCTGATGTGCTGCCTCTCTCGCCCAAACACATGCATGGAGGCGGCTGCCTTCTCCTTTATATTATCTTGTGGGCACAGCTGGGCTGCCAGCTTGGCTGACTTAGGTCCACAGCACAAGCAGGGGCCTGCAAAATGTTTTCATTTTAATGTTTGTTTGTTTGTTAAACCAGAAAGAACAAAGGGAATAACAACAATAAATCTATAACAGCGAGTCCAGCCTGGCTGACACAGTGGTCTGTTTTGCCTTGTTTGGAGGAAGTGATGCTTGCAGGTAACAGTGCCCATGACCCATAGAAGCCTAGGAGTGGCCCCGAGTGAAGGCTATGTGGGCCTCACTGTGCAGCCAGGGCTAGCCCAGGACTCTGCCCTGCTCTATGAGCCTAGGACGAGGTCGGCCCTGCTCACCACCCTTCCCCAGTGCCTTATACAGGGTGGCCACTTGAGAATGCATGTATGTCACAGGGTCAGGAGTTAGAAGGTGCATCTGGGGGTGCCTCTCATATGCAGTAAGTGTCTTTCCTGTGCATCTTTGTCTCTGTCTGCAACGTGCCTAAGCAAAATCAAACTCAGGCACTTAGAATTGGAGACTTATGGAAGGTGAGAGGTGGAAGAGATCATTCATTAATTCCAAAAACATTCCTTGAGCACATATCATGTGCAGGCCAGGGCTTTTGCAGATGGACTTCAAGGCGTTTAAGGACTCCTAAATATAAAAGCAAATTTGGAATCTGCTCGTGAAACATGCACTGTCTAGAGACCCTAACATCAGATTGCCAAAAAGCCAACGTCTCCCAAATGTTGAGAGCCACTGGGTGGAGCTCAGTGTCCAACAGGCTTTTCACAGCTGGGGAAACTGAGGCTTAGAACAGGGAAATGACTCATTCAGGGTCTACAACAAGTCAAGGGCAGAGACAGGCCTCTCTGGTCCTTGGCATCTTCCAGAGAAGACTCCACACTTACTAGCAGGTTACCCAGGTGATCCCCATGGCGTTTGGTTCTAAAGGGCCTGTCACCTGAACCCCTCATCCCTGCAGTACCTGCACAGGTGCAAACCCGCATGCGCGCGTGCGCGCGCGCACACACGCACACACACACACACACACTCACACACACACACACACACACACACTCCCGGCTATCTTTCTCAACATCCTCTGGGTTCACCCATGAGAAGCCTGGTGTTGGGCCTGCACAGAGTCAAATGGAGATGACCTCTTGCGGGGATGAATAAACATCATATGGGTGTCCAGGGCAGAAGAATGTAGGAATGGATTCTTTTGCTTTTAGCACTGGACATCTGCCAGACTGTGTCAAGGTTGCAGTGATCTGAGACCCTGAGTCCCCATCTGGATTTTGGCACCCCTCCCATGCCCACTCCTTCAGTGGCTTGCAGCTCACAGCCAGGGTTGCCAGGTTGCCAAGAGTTAACAGTAAACCTGCGGGAAGTTTTATGCAGAAACAAGTGGTTTGAATTTAACTGGAGAGCACATGGTAGGCAGGCTCATTAGAAACTAGTATGATAAATAGGTATTTGTTTTTTCCTACTTTTTAGGGAACCAAATCTCTGAGAAATAGCACTGAGCTTGAAATTAAGCAACTCCTTTTTCCTCCCTTAGCTACATTTTTTCTTCTCCAGTTCAAACCTAGGACCTCACATATGCCTGCCGAGTGCTTTACCACTGAGCTACACCCCTCGCCCCCAGGGTTGTTTTGTTGTCATTTTTTGTTTGTTTTCATCTGTCTTCCCAAAAATTTAGTCAAATGAATCAGACAGAAATGCATTAAAGGACTGTCTGAACACAGAGAGCAGAACAAACGTGTCATGGTCCTCCCAGTGACTCCTGCTGTCGTGGGCTTGCTCCGTACGGTCTCAGCTCAGAGGGAATGGCAGGAAAGCAGGCACAGCCACGTTGCAGAGGGTCCACAAACCCCAACCATCCACCCCACACTCAGCAAAGTGCTGCAAGCTGTTGTCAATGTCTCAAAAGAAAAAAAAAAATGAATCCCGTTCTCCATCTTTATTCAATTCTTCTCGTTGCTATTTGCCAGGTCTGCTTAATCTAGGACAAGGGCCAGAATCATTCCTGGGTGTGTGTGCAGTGGCCTGGAATCCATTTTTGGAAACAGAGCCTGTGTGATTGAATTACATGATACCCTTGCATGCATGCACACACACCACATGAACACCTCTGCTCAGATGCCCGCTTCCTCACACAGCCTTCCCCCTCGGCCTCCACCCAGACCCCAGGCCTGCTTCCCCAGGACTTGAGGAGACTTGGGCATGGCCTCTCTTCCAGATCTGATTACACTTGGCCTCCCAGTGGAATTATGCTTGCAAATGAAAACCTTCTCAATTGCCAAGAGGGAACCCAAAGGCCCCCTCACACTGACTACAAAAAAAAAAAAAAAAAAAAAAAAAAAAAAAAAAAATATATATATATATATATATATATATATATATATATATATATATATAAAAACAAGGCTTCCTGGGGCAGAGTCATTAACCCAGCTACACCACAGGGCTTGTGGTTGGGGCCAGAACATTGTGAGCACTCAGTAAATATTTGGTGAAATCTGCAATGGCAGGAAAAGAAATGCTTGAGGCCATCAGCTGTGGTTTGGGTAGACTCCCCACAAACCCCATTGGCTAAAGGCATGATCTCTTAAGGAGTCACTATCGAGGTGGTAGAACCTTTAAGAGTTGGAGCCTAGCGAGAGGTCTTTAGGTCACTGGCGGCCTGTTCTTGCAGGGGATTGTGGGAGCTGCCTGCTTCTCATTCCCTTTTGCTTCCTGGTCATGAGGTAAGTGGCTTTGCTCTAGGATGTACTCTTGCATCTTTAGGGGCCAACCAAGGATCCTATAAATTGGACTTAGAGTTCTTTGCCAGCTATGAATCTGCTAACATGGTTGATTGTTATGCCATTAATCTTATCTTTGGACTTTACATCATAAACCTGGGTAGTCCTTGGCTCAAAAGGAAAACGCCTCAAAAGTTCATCTTCCCACCTTGCCCAGCCTCCTCCCTGGTGGACGGCCACTTGGCTCTTGAATACTTCTGGCACAGTGAGAAGTGAGAACGTACATTCTGGGGTTGGACTGAAATCTGTCATCCTCACACGCCCACCCACAATGACCCACACCTGTCCCTCAGCACTGAAATCTGCTGTTCCTCACCCTGGGACAGGCTTTGGGTTCTGTGAAAGCAGATCCCCCACCCAACCTCCCAAATTCCACGTCTTTTCTGGACCAACATGGAAAAATTCTAGAAAAAGGAAGAAAATTCTCCCATGTTGTGCTTCAAATAAACTCTCAGGAGGTAGAGATATATTGTGTTTTCATCTGGAAAACACAGCCCAAGCTGTCGGCACATCTTGAGTCTGTGGCTTCCCAAAGCATGTGAAAAGCCATGCATGACATTGTCCTATCTTCCTCTTGCCCATTTCTCCCAAAGCCATGACCATGTGAAAAAAATCCCCATCTCCAAGAAGGAGGAGAATGAGAACCCAGATGGGGCAATGAAAACTGCTCCACCACAGCAAGCTGTGACCTTAGGAAAGAGCTAAAAAGAATAATATAAGGGACATCTATATGCCTATGGTCTGGTAGTTTAGCCCTCTGTTAGCTACTATGTACGTTTCTTAGACCTCACTCAAATTTGAAGGGTCAAGTTTTTGTGGGATATTAGTACCATTGGTCCAGGTTGTCCAGTACAGATTTATTATCTCTAGCCCTTTTATCCTAATTACCCACTCCCACCCTGGACTCAGCCTATAGCAGTACCACTGTAACGTCAGATTCCATTAGATGTCGGAAGATAAGCCAGATCAGGCCTGGTTAGTACTTGGATGGGAGAACGCCTGGGAACACCAGGTGCTCTAGGCTTGGAAGAAGGACCTGGCAACCCACTCCCCAAAAACATTGAAAACCCTATGAACAGCAGAGATGCACTAACAATAGTGTTTCACCTGTTATATGTACGGTCACTATGAGCCAGACAGTAACTCAACGGCACCTAACAGCAACAATTCTAAATACACACAGAGAGAGAGAGAGAGACAACTCTCAATATACAAAAGCATGTGTTATATTGGTCTAATGGACAACTTTTTAATTGAAATTTGCATGCTTATTTTGGGTGTATGTGCATTTATTTTGGTGAAATGTACATAGCATAAAGCTTGTGATTAAGTGACATTAAGTACATTTATGATGTTGAATAACTGTCACCACTATTCATCTCCAAATTTTTTCCATCACCCCCAACAGAAATTTTGTACCCATTAAGCAATATCCTCAGGGCCCCTGATAATCACTATTCTGCTTTCTGTCTCTATGAATTTGCGTATTCTGGTTATTTCATCTAAGTGGAACCATACAATACTTAATCTTTAGTGTCTGGTTGGTTTCATTTTGCACATTGTTTTCAATGTTCACTCATATTGTAGCAGGTATCAGAATGTCATATTTTTTATGACTGAATAAAATTTCATTGTAAGTATATATCACATTTTGTTCATCCGTTCATCTACTGATGGACACGTGGATTGTTTCTACCTTTTGGCTATGACAAATAATGTTGTTATGAATGTTGCTGTACAAGTATCTGTTTGAATCTCTGCTTTCAATCATTTTAGCTAGATACCTAAGAGTGAGTGGAATTGTTGGATCATAATTGTATGTTGAATTTTTTTTTTTTTTTTTTTTTTTTTTAGGCCTGGGAATTGAACACAGGGCCTTGCACTTGCATGCTTTGCAAGTACCGGACCACTGAGCTGCACTTTTTTCACTTTTTGAGACAGGGTCTCACTAAATTACGCAGACTGCCTCTAGTCTCGAACTTGCTATCCTCCTGTCTCTGCCTCCTGAGCCACTGGGATTACAGGGGTGCACCACTGAGCCCGGCTTATATGTTGAATTTTTTGAGGAAATGTCATTTTTCCACAGCAACTATATCATTTTACATCTTACCACCAATGCACAAAGGTTTCAATTGTTCAGTATCCTTGCTAATATTTGTTATTTTCCTTTTGTTGTTGTTTTTATTTTTGTTCTTTTAATAATAGCCATCCCTTAGCCAGGAATGGTGTTACAAGCCTGTAACCCTAGCCCTTGGGAGGCTAAGGCAGGAGGATTACAAGTCCCAGGCCAGCCTGGGCTACGTAATGAGACCCTGTCTCAAAAAAAAAAAAAGAAAAAAAAGAAATAATAACAATAATAATAATTATAATAGCCATCAGTGGTTATGAAGTAGTATCTTATTGTATTTTTGATTCACATTTCCCTAATGACTAATGATATTAGTTAGGAAATGTTTCCTGTGCTTACTGACCATTTTTATATCATCTTTGGCAGACTGTCTATTCAAGTCCTTTGACCATTTTCTTTTTTTTTTTTTTTCAGTACTGGGGGGTTGAACCCCAGGCCTCGCACCTGCATGATCTGCAAGTGCTGGACCACTGAGCAGCACCCCCTGCCCATTTTTTCTTTTCTTTACTTTTTGAGATCCTCCTGTCTCCGCCTCCCATTAGATGTCGGAATCCTGTATACTGGATTAGTGGACTGGATGTCTCCATACAAATCACCCTGGGTGACATTCAGAGATGCCTTGGAAGGCCCAGAGGTTCCCACAGAGGGGCAGATAAATGTTGCCTGGGCCCACTTTAATTAGATGTCACTGGGATTACAAGTGTGTGCCACCGCGCCCAGCTGCCTTTGACCATTTTCTTAATTGGGTTGTTTGGGCTTTTTTATTGTTGAGTTGTAGGAATTCTTCATATATTTTGGATATTAACCCTTTATCAGATAAATAATTTGCAAATATTTTCTCCAGTACTGTTAGTTTTCTTTTCATTCTCTCTCTGCCTCCTTTCTTTCTTTCTATCTTTTTTTTTTTTCCCAGTACTAGGGGATTGGGCCCAGGGCACTCTACCACTGGACTGCACCCTCAGCCTATTTTTTATATTTTTATTTTGAGTCAGTGTCTCACTAAGTTACACAGACCTGATCTCGAACTTGCAATCCTCGTGCCTTTGCCTCCCAAGTTGTTGGGATTACAGGTGTGTGCCACCAGACACAGATCTTTTCATTCTCTTGCTAATGTCTTTTATCAAGTTATTTTCTACGTGTGTGACCTGGCCTTTCAGTGTCCTATTTAAATCATTGCAAATCTAAAGTCATGAAAAATTTCCAATGTATTTTCTTGTAAGAGTTTCATAGTTTTAGCTCTTAAGTTTATGTCTTTGATCCACTTTAAGTTAATTTTGAACATGGTATAAAGTAAGAGTGCAGCTTTTCTCTATTCCATGCTTTCCCAGAATCATTTGTTAAAATTGTCCTTTTCCCATTGAATGTTTTAGGCACTTTTGTCAAAATTCAACTGACCATATACTTACGGGTTTATTTCCAAGGATACCTCTTTATTCTCTTCCACTGGGCCATATGATTATTTTATGCCAATAGCATACTGTTTTTGTTACTGCAGCTTTGTAGTATGTTTTGAAATCAGGAAATATGAGACCTCCAATTTTGTTCTTCTATTTCAAGACTATATTGGCTTTTGAGATGTTTTAAATTTCCATGTAAACTTTAAGATGAGCTTTTCTATTTCTGCAAAGAAATGTTGCTAAGATTTTCATAGGAATTGCATTGAGTCTGTATTTTTAAGACATGATAGTCATGGTGTCATCACCCTGTTTCTTTTCCCTTTACTTTAAAAATCTATCCATGGTGCTATGTGGACATCTACTTTATGGTATCTAACTTCAGCTGAGCCCCCTGTGGTTACCCATCTGCCGCCCCAGCCCAGGACACCAAGATTCCTTCCAATTCCTCATGACCACTATAAAGCTGTAATAAAGCTGCAATACACACGCTAGCATAGGCCCCCTCTGTGTGAGACTCTGTGATATTCTCCTACCCAGTTATTCATGCAGGAATCATTGTGAGCTGATAGTTATGGACCCCTTTCAAAGTGCCAGATGCTAAGTAAGCACTTTATATGCATTCTTTCATTCTATCATTATAACATCTTGTGGGAAATGTACTGTTGTCACCAGCATACACATGGGGAAACTAAGGCTTGGAGAAGCACATGGAGGACGTGTCAGAGCCAGAATGTGATCCAGGACAGCACTTCAGGGCCTGTCCCCATAGTAGAACATCAGGACTTGGCTTTGGCTTCCCCCTGGGCTAACTGTAAGCCAAGAGCAGCCCTTGGAGGACCTAGAGCCAGGAGAGAAAAGGACCAGCCCAACATCACTAGTACCAGTTGGAGCAGCAGATGGGGCCCTGGCATCCATGCAGCGTGACTGGTAGGATACTCTGGTTGCCTTGAGTCACACCACACACATCTCCTTCAGTGAAAGAAATCCAGCTAGGCCTTGGGGATCCTGTATACTGGATTAGTGGACTGGGTGTCTCCATACAAATCACCCTGGGTGACATTCAGAGATGCCTTGGAAGGCCCAGAGGTTCCCACAGAGGGGCAGATAAATGTTGCCTGGGCCCACTCAGCCTGTGGTGCTGTCCAGCTCTAACCATCACCACTGGGAAACACTTTCAGGTTTGACCACGTTCCTCTTCTTGCAGGCTCTTGGCACAATTTAAAGTTTCTACAAGCAAAAAGTTCTGGTGCTTTTAGAAGCAGCCACTTACTAAACAGTCTAAAGTAAGAATGATACGAAAGAACAAAGAAGGCAAATTTTGAGGGAACTGAGGCTGCAATCTATGGTGGTTAATCTTGATTGCCAACCTGATTGGATGGAGAAGCACCTAGGAGATTAGAAAGCACACCTCTGAGTGTGTCTGTGAGGGCATTTCCAGAGATGATTAAGGGGGAATGTAGGTGGCACCAGCCCATGGGCTAGGGGCTCACATGGAATAGAGACAGAAAAAGAAGGAAGCCTGAAGCATGGGAATTCTCGCTTTCTGCTTTCTGGTTGCCATGATATGAACTGCTCTACTCTGTCATGCCCTCCCACCATGATGGACTGAACCTCCAAAACCATGAGCAAAATAAATCTTTCCTCCCTTGTTTCTCTCAGATATTTTGTCACAGTGACAAAAAGTCTAACACAATCTTTTTGTTAGTTTGTTTTGTGGAGCTGGGGATTGAACCCAGGACCCCATGCATAATAAGCATGGGCTCCACCACAGAGCTACATCCCCAGCCCAAGGTTGCAATCTTTATTCAATAAAATGAAGAGCTGACTTTTATGGTTGCTGACTGTGTGCCAGGCACCAACCCACCTTTGTCATGGGAATCACCTTTTAACTTTACACTAAGCCTAGGAGATAGGTATAATGTTACCCCGCTGTGCAGACCAGGCTACTGAAGCACAGAGTGGATTATTGAACTGACCAGGGACAAGGTCATAAAACTCAAATCCCAGTAGTGAAGATGAGATTCAAACTCAGGCAGTCTTTCTGTTATGGCTATGAACTTAACCTCTGCGGTGTGCAGTGTTCCTCTCTGTCCACCCACTCACTGTACACATCAATTTGGGAATGTGGGGACAGGAGACAACTGAGGCAGCAAAGGGTGTAGTGGTTAAGGATGGTTTTTGCAATTGTAAAAGACAAGATAAAAGACCCAGCTCTGGCACTTACTATGTTGTGCCATAGACAAGTTGCTTTAATTCTCTACATCTTAGTTTCCTTCTCTGTAAAATGAAAATAGCAATAACACTTCCCTCATAGGAAAGCAGATCCCCTTCTATGTATTTTGAGTACTAAGTAAGGTAATGTAGAGCCCAGTGCTGTAGCACCCACCTGTAATCCCAGCAATTCAGGAGGCTGAGGCAAGAGGATCTTGAATTTGAGGCTAGAGGCAGCCTGTGTAACTTAACGAGAACTTGTCTCAAAGTAAAAAAAAAAAAAAAAAAAAAAAAAAAAAGCAGGGGATTGCTTAGGGTGCAGGTCAGTGGTAGAGCACTCTGGGTTCAATTCTCCAGTACTAGGGGTAACGGACAGTATTTTATTAAAAATGTGCTCAGCCCAACACCAGGCATGTAGTTAAGTGATCCATAAATAGTAGCTTAAAATAGCTTGTGAGCCAATGGTAGAGACTAAAATTTACATGAGGAATTCCAAACATGATGGAGAATAATTGTGCAGAATGGAGGTGCAAAGTAGCAGGGGAAATGAGTTCTAAAACAAAGGATGAGGAAAGTCATGAAGAAGGTGAGCAGGTCCTGAGCTATGAGACCTGAACAAGATTTCCTAAAGTCATGGAAATGAGGAAATTCTGAGAGAGCTTTCTCTGCAAAAATACTTAGTGAATGGTGGATTATGCATTATCACTTGCTATTCCACACACTCACTGCTTGTACTTGACCCTGTTTTCACAACAGAAATGTCTATTGTTTATACTGATCACAAGTAATTGCAAAACTTCTACCTACTACTGAGGGTCAAAAATATAAAGCAAAATTCTTTCTATGAGCCTCCCATGCACCTTTCTACCCCAAGATGTCTACTCTTGAGAGATCCAGGCTAGGGTTATAATCTCCACTTTGGGGACATTAAGGCTCAGATAAGGGCTGGGATTTAGCTCAGTTGGTAGAGCACCGCTTTGCAGTCTCTGAGGTCCTGGGTTTGATTCCCAGCACCGCAAAAATGGGAGAAAGATGTGGCAATCCACTCCCGAAGCAATCCTGAAACAATCAGCCATTGAAAACCCTATGAGGGTCGATATGAGTCAAACACAACTTGATGGCACCTAACAAGAACAACAAGGCTCAGAGAAACTAAGAGCGTTGCCCAGAGTCACACAGCTACTCTTCAGCAGGGTTGAGCTGGATGTCCTTCTGCAAGTGTCTCTGAAGCCCATGAGATATTATTTCTTGGAGTCCTAGTCCCCTACCCCAGGACAATGCCAGGCAGGACTAAAGGGAGGAAACCTGGAGGGGGACCCCAAGGCCCCTGGGTACTGGCAAAGATGTCTTCTTGCCAGTCCTTGTTGGTTAAGCCCCTCTACCCAACATGTGTCTTGGGCACCTGTTCATGGCTCTCACCTGGCCTGGTGGGCCCAATACATGCAGCTCAACAGCCAGCAGTGGGTGGGTGAGAAATGGAATGAGTGACCTTCACAAGGGGCCTGGCCTCTTGGCCGCCCTTTCCTGCTAGAGCTACCTTCATTGTGGTGGTTAATTGTTCTTCAAAATTATACATCACGTAAAATTTACCATTGTAACCACATTTAAGGGTATGATTTCAGGCTTTAGGTACATTCACATTGTTGTGCCCACATTATCACCATCCATCTCCAGAACTTTCTCATCACCCCAAACTGAAACTCTGTACCCATGTGATGGTCACTTTCCATTCTCCCCCTTCCCAGCCCCAGAACCCACTCTTCTACTTTCTGCCTCTGAGAATGCGACTCTTCAAGATATCCCATGTAAGTGGAATCATGCAATATTTCTTTCGTGATTGTTAATTTTATATGTCAGCCTGGCTGATCTATGATGTCTGGTTGTTTGGTCAAATATCAGCACAGATGTTGCTGTGAAAGTATTTTTTGATGTGATTAGCATTTAAATCAGTAACTTTAAGTAAAGCAGATAGATTACCCTCCATAATGTGGGCTTCATCCAGCAATTTGAAGAACTTAAAAACAGAGACTGAGGTCCCTGAAAAAGAAGAGATTCTATCTCCTGACTGCAACAGAGCAATTTTGCCTGAGTTTCCAGCCTACAGGCTCAACACTGCAACATCAGCTTGTGCCTGAATTGTTAGGCCTACAGACATTTGTCAGCCCTATGGCTCTGTCAGCCAATTCATTAAATTCTGCCTCTCTCTCTCTCTCTCTCATCTACATGTATACAATGTATATATGTACCCAATTGGTTCTGTTTCTGGAGAACCCTAATACACTGGCTCTCCTCCCTCTACATAGACATTATTCCAATCTCCTCTATCAGCTCAGATATCATCTCCTCCAGAAGGCTTCTGGAACATTCTCCCTTGGGGCACTTGCCTCCTGTGGCCCTGTGGAGGGGGCTTAGTCCCTGTGAGCTGAGACCGTCTCTGCTCCCTGCTTTAGATGTTCCTCTCCCAGCAGCAGCGGGGTGGTGGGCGTGGCAGGTATACACAGTATTTGTGGAATTTGGTCCACTTGTTGAGGGGATCCAAGAAGCCTTCAGAAAATCCAACTCCATCTCAGGTATAGCTCTCTCCCACACCAGAAGCTGCCTCAGCACCAAACCACAGCCAGGGGTTCAATCCCACGCTGCCCTCCCAAGCCTGGGCCCTGGAATACGCCACTGTCCAGCGGGAGGTGGGAAGACCTTAGGGTGACCTAGATGAAAGGGACCCTTCCCCTGACTTTACGGTGCAGTCAGGTAGAGGCTCTGCACCTGGAGGCTTGGCGCTGCCCAGCCACAAAGCCCCACGACACTCCCAGGACTCAGTCAGGCCTGGGATCCAACACAGAGGGCCAGGGCCACACTCGGGCTTCCTGGCACATAAGAGACACTGTGACAAGAGGGAGGGGGACTGGGTCACCCCCGAGGGTCCTGAGGCCCCAGCCAAGAAGCTGTCCTTTGAAGGGATGAGGAACTGGGTTTGGAGCAGAGGATCTTCTTTTCAATGCCAGCTCTGCCACTTTAACATTCATGTCACCTCAGAAAGCCACTCCTCGTCTCTCACATGATGTTCTCATGTCTACAATGCGAATGATAATGCTTATCCCATAGGCCCCTTGAAGGAGTAAATGAGGTAACACACAAAGTAGTTAGCACATAGTAACCAACTCTGTAAATAATACATACTTTTATTAAAGATAACATCGTTATTATTAGCCATGTGACTTTAGGCAAGTGGCTTACCCTCTCTGTGCCCCATTTCCTGATATCTGAAACCAGGATAAAAATATAGTAACAATAAATGTTTCACAGGGTGACCATGGGCATTAAAAGAATAAAATACACAAAGTGTCCTGAGAGAGTAATCTCAATATACAACAGTTATTAGTCATCAAGATTTGTTACTGTCATTATTTGGGCTGGCCTGATGAGGTAGGCCCTTGCTCCCTCCAGCTTGGAGGGACCATCTGAGGCCCTGGGCAGAGGGAAAGTCCCACTAGAGCCTCCTCCCCACCCCCACCCCTCTGGCCCCTTTGAAGTCCCCAGGGGCCCTGGGCCATGATAAATGTCCCAGCCCTATAGGTTATGACTTGCTGCCAGATTTGACGTTAACCATCATGCCCTGGCTGGGTGTTTGAAGAAAGTGGCTAAATGCTGCCGGGCCTGATGGGGAGATAGCAGTGCGGCAGGCGAGGCGGTCTTTGAAAGCCCCCCAGCAGGCCGGCGGCCCTGGCGAGAGGAGAGGAGGCTGGCTCCGCTCAGCTGTTTAGTCTACCAATCACGGTGGTGACAAAGAGTCTGCGGGCACCAAGGGCTGCCGGCAGGGCGGGGAGGGGCTGCCCTGTGCTTTCTTTCCTTTTCTGGGGTGGGCGCTTTTCACACCTTTCCCAGAAAGCAGAGAGAAGGTGGTAAAGGAGAAAAGGCAGTGTAGTGGGAACCCAGACCCAGGTTTGGTCAGCATCCTACCTCCTGAGCACATGTCCTGAAGAGGTTCCCACCCAGCCAAGCTCCCTGGCTCTGCCTGTCCTTGCAGTGAATCTTTGGGAACAATCCTTGGCTCCCCAATCCTCAGTTTCCTCATCTGTACAATGGGAGTATCAGCCCCTCCCTCACAGAGCCGAGGAAGCTAATAACTGGGCTGATGCAGGTACAGTGGCCTGCACAGAACCTGGTGCCCAGGAGGGGCTCCACAGATGGAACCTGATCTCCAATATCAGTAGAGGACACAGGGATAAAAGACCCAGTTTGCTTCTTGGCTCCCAGCGGATGCCTGGACACCTAATCTCAGCCTCTTCTTCATTCATCTCTTTCCCATTTCATTCATTTATTCGTTTAGACAACTTTCATCCAAGGCCGAGTGGCATCATGATGAAAAATCATAGTGCAGCCTTGTGCAAAATGCTTACATGTCTCAGCTCACCAGAGACATATGCACTGGCATTAAACCAACGCCCTTTGTGGACCCTGAGGCTCGGGGAGAAGAGACTTACCTAGAAAGGGGCAAGAAAGCCCCAGACCTGTCTGTCTCTTGGGCCACAGATGATGCTCCAGGTAAGGGATGGGGGATAGAGACTTGGCTCCTAGGCCACTTTCTAACCAGAAATTTTCCTCTTCTATAAAATGGGAATGGTGATCCCTGACTTATCAGATTGTTGGGAGCTTTAGATAGCAGGGAGCAGTGCCTGGCACACAGCAAAGTCTTAATGAATGGTGGTTGGTGTGACTCTTGAGCACCTATTCTGGAGCGGCCTCTGCCAGGAACCCAAAGTGCAATCCAAGAGGGGCTCTGCCTTCAAAGCACTGAATCAGTCAGAGCCAGCCAGGCTATGCCCCAATGACAAACACCCCAGGCTTATGCAAGGCAATCAAAACATACGATGCATGTTTAAATTTTAAAACTGTATTACAGCAAAAGGCACATTGCCATTAATCCCCCTCAAAATCCTCCCTGGGGCTTGGAACACACTTATCCTATCATTCTTGCCACTCTCTGAAGCAGTTCTGGAAGTCCTCTTTTATGTCTTTAGTTTCATCCTCCATCATGACAATGCTCTGTCACACATCTCTTCTGGTACAGCATTTTTTGTCAAAATTATAACAGTGTGTCCTCATCCACCTTATTCACTGGATCTGGCATGATGCCACTTTTGGCTCTTCCCCAACATCAAATGATCATTGAGGCAGCCACAATAGCACAACTAAAGAAACACCTGAAAGAGGACTTTAGGAAGCAGCCAGAAGGATATGTGTGTTTGAAGCCAGGGGGAGAATTTTGAGGGAGATTAATAGCAATGTGTCTTCTGCTATAATACATTTTTAATTTAATCATTCTCCATTTTTTATCACATATTTCTACTCGTGCAATGTGTGGCTGGAAGGAGTGTTTATTCATCCTGTCACTCAGGGACGGAGGCCAATGGACAGGCCTCCACCATGAAACTTTTCCAAGATCAATACGGCAAAGTAAAGGAGGACAGGGAATGACACAGTCTCACAGTTTCTACTCCCAGCATCTCATAATTACATGGTCGTGCCGGTCCTAGAAGGGGACAAGGAGGAGGAAAATGACTGCTACATGTCCCACAGTCCAGGTGGGCAGGCAAACACACCAACAGCGACTCTGGTGGAGTTCAGTCCACACAGTGTTGTGGGAACATAGAGGAGAAGCAACTTTATCTGGAGATTTGGGGTCTTTATGGCCCAGGTAACATATGAGCTAAGGCCTGATCTAGAGGCTCTTATGTTGGAGTCAAAGGATTCGTGGTTGCAGAGTTGGTCTTCAAGGATCCAGGAAGCCCCTGAAATTGCAAAATCTTATGTGGAGGTGAGATGTATGCCTTTCTCTAAGAAGAAAGGCTTTGACTTTCTTCATCTAATTCTTAGGTCACCAGTCTCTGGGTCTTTCTCTTGCTTTCAGTCTTTGTGTTAAGTTCATCTTAAAGTTTGATGCTCAAACCACCTGCAGCAAACAACCTGTGTACTTATTAAAAATGCATAGCCAAGCCCTGACCAGCTGTCTCTGAATCTGGAGGGTTGGCTCCAGGTAGGGTGCATCTTAGCCAGGCAACCTCAATATGCCCTGCACCTGCAGAGGCAGCCTACCTAGCCCAGCAGGCTGTGGAGAAAGCATGTGAGGTCTACAGCCAGAGAGCCTCCTGTGGCCACCATGTCACCCTCACCTCAAGAAAGGTGGAGGGGCAGCCTCAGGTCTCACTGGCACATAGCAGCTGTTCAGTGAATACCACTGGATGAAAGAAAGGCAGGAAGTGAAAAGGGAGCAAACAACAGCAGGTTGGCCTAAAAATAATACGTATGCTGGGGAATGAAACAGTCCTGGGTTCATGCTCCAGGCTGGACAGGGACTAGCTGAGTAATGTCAAAGAAGTTGCCCAAAGGTTGCCAGAAAGATAGTGACTGCTTTAATAACCTCCTGTGATGGGTCTTTGTAGTGACCCCTCCCAAACCCATCCCTGGACCCTCACATACCCCTGCCAGGACAAACAGAGCCCTCAGTCCCCCAGGATGCAATTTCTGGCTGTGCCTCAGAGAAGCTTGGCAATTGTGCTCCTGCCCAGATTCCTGGACCCACTGCTAACTGGCAATGCAGAGCCTGAGTGGGGATGGGATCTGCTTCCCCAACCACACACCAGTATGTGGCTGTGCAGTGGCTCCCAGAGCGCCAGGGGAGGGCGCCCCATGTTACTGTACCACCAGGCTGGGCTTCTGCACCTGCATTTTAACAAGTTCCTGAGGATCCTGGTCCTCAATCAGGTCCTGGAGCTCCTGTTCTGATCCCCCCAGCCCCACATGGTTCAGAATGTGCTGGTTTGGAGTGTCTGATAGGTAGATGCAGGTCACATCCCCCAGCACCCTGTCCTTCCACCTCACTTCACCTCTGCCCACCTGTGTCCAGGGTGCCCTGTGCTACCTACCTGGGTCCTGGGACCCTGAGTGCCTCTGCGAGGAGAAGAGACAATTGTGTTCTTGTTGGGGTAGGATGGTGGAGAGAGCTCTTCTGCTCACTCCTCCCATCCTTCCTGCTGGCTCTGGGGGGCACAGCTTTCTGGCCTGCGTGGGGCTCACTCCCTGAGGGAAGATCCAGGCAGATGCCTACCACACAGCTAAGGAAGCAAAGGCCTAGAGAGGGCACCCAAATCCTTGCACCTCTTTTCCCTCTTTTGTAAATGTTGTTGTTAGGTGCCCTCATGTCCTCCGACTCTTAGCGATCCTCATAGGTTTTCAATGACTGATTGTTTCTGGATTGCTTCGGGAGTGGATTGCTATATCCTTCTGTTTTTATGGTGCTGGGGATCGAACCTGTGTCCTCAGAGAGTGCAGCCTAGCATTTTACCAACTGAGCTAAACTCTAGCCCTCTTTTAAATGTTGTTGTTAGGTGCTCTCCAGTGGGTATCATTCTCATAGCAACCCTACATACACCAGGCGAAACACTATTGTCAATGCCTCTCTACTATTCATAGTGTTTTCAATGGCGGATTGATTTTTGGGAGTGGGTTCCCGGGTCCTTCTCCTAAGCCTACAGCACCTGGTGTTCCCAGGTGGTCTCCCATCCAAAGACTAACCAGGCTCCACTCTGCTTAGCTTCCGAGATCTGACAGGATCGGATGCCACAGGGCTACGGCTGCCTGCCGGCCTTTCTTAAATAGGACTCCGTAAAATCCACACTTGGCCCGACCGCACGGGTGAAGCTGAGGGGCCATCACCCAGGGAAGCCGCACCATGGGAGGAGACGGCCCTTCCGGTGCTCCAGGAGCCCCTCCACCTTCTACTGAGCCGGCCTTCCCCTGGGGGAACTTAGCAGCAGCAGGGTGGTCGCCTGCTCATCCTTGTCTCGCCCTGGGTCCAGAGGATTAACCCTGCGGGCCCTGCCAGGGTCAGCTGCCCTGCTACCAGTTAGACCCAGGAGTTCTCCGATGCAGTCGGAGGGTGGCCCCGCAGGAGGGGCCCGCCGGCAGCCAGACCGAGGAAAGACACACAGGACTCTCCCCTCAGGCGGGTCCGCTAGTGGTGTTGTGGCCCCTCGGAATTTCCTGGCTGGGCTACCTGGCATCCTGGCCTCTTCCCTCCCGTCCTTTTCTCCCCCTAGTTCTGGGACTTGGGTGCTGGCTCTTCCCAGGCCGTGGAGATCCTCCTTCTGCCCGGGGTCTCTCTTCTGCATCGCACCCCGCAGCCACCTTCCCCTCCCACTGTCACACCACCCTAGTTCCCCGTGTTGTTTTTCAATCAGAGACTGAAATTCGCATCGGTTTCCTGCAGTCTCGTGCCCGGTCGTGCTTCCCGCAGTGGCTTGCGGAGCGCCAGGGGAGGGCGCCCCATGTCCACCTGCCCTGGGCTCTGAGGTGAAAGCGGGAATCCCCGCCCGGGAGGGGATCCGGGACGACAGGGCTGACAAGAGCCACAAGCCCCAGGGAGCTCGTTTCGGGCACGGCTGCCGCGACTTCCCCTCTAGGGAGCGGGAAGCTCCCGCGGGAGCTGGGCTAGGGCGCCGCGGGCGGGAGTCCTGAGGTCTCCGGCAGGGCCAGGGCCTAGACCCCAAGTCTGAGCCCCCGAAGTGGGCTGCGGTGAAGACCCGGAGGCTCTGCAGAGAGGAGCCTCCCGGGGTTCAGACCCCTCCCCCCAGGCCGCCCCTGGCTGCCCCCGCCCAGCTCACGGCAGCCCGCAGCGCCCCCGCCAGAGCGTGGCGCGCGCCTTCTTCCCCACTGGTTACACGCACTGTGCCCGGGCGTGGCTGCCACCACGGTCCTGCCACACGCAAGCTGAGTGACCATAGGAGAGCTACTCAGAAATCATGTCTGCGCCTCAGTTTCTTCTTCTGTGAAATGGGACAATGAACAAGAGAACGGGCCGGTGAAGCGAGTCCTTGCGAAGGGCCTCTGCACGTCTAATCCTAAGCAGTAAGTGGGTGTTTGTTCCCTGCGCCTTCCTCAGCGCAAAGCCCCCCGGGCCTGCCGAGCCCTGGCTTTGAGTACCACCTCCTGGCCGCGCCGCAGAGTGACGCGGGTGGAGAACTCGCGGAGCCCCGGCGCGCGAAGCACAACCGATCCGCCCCGCCGCCCTCCAGGAGGCTCGACAGGCCCCTCGCCTATGTGGGCCTCACCGCCTCACCAGTTATGTGGGCAAGGTGGTCTCCCTCGGCCCCGCGTCGGCATGGTTTGGGGCTTTCAGAGAGCCTTGGAGGGCAGGAGACAAGTGCCGTTCACGGGGAACTCGCTCAGCTGCGCTCAGAGGCTGGCTCCACAGTGGCCGTGGGGGGACCTGCCGAGAGCTGGCTGCACTGTTCCCCGTGGAGGAGATGTCACATGAGCGAGTGGACCCTGGACTCAAGACTCACTTCTCAGGGAGGACAGGACGAGTTCAGGGCTCGGCTTTGCCCCTCCCCACCGCAAAATCCACAGCTCTTGCTGGACACCGTGATGTCCATGCAACAGCGGCGGGCAGGCGCTGCAGACCATTGTGTCACCGACCACACACACGCACACTCACCTCCCTCCCACTGCCATGCACCTGGGAGGCTCGTGGGGGTTTTGTTTGTTTTGTTTTGTTTTGTTTTCTGGCTTGATTTGTTTAATGTTTCTTCCCTCCTCGAAATATCAGCTCCTGGAAGCAGGATGAGGTCCTCAATTCTGCGGGCCACCCCGCACCCCAGCACCTGGTAGTGGCGCTAGGACCCGACTGCTGCGCTGATAAACGGAACGACACTCACGACACACGCAGGTACCATCCCGCTCGCTACCTGCACAGACTGTCTGAAGATTTGCTCCCCGCCCTCCCACCTCAGGAGCCGGCGCAGACGTGGATGTTCCCCTCTGCAGAGCCGCGAGCACACCCGCACACGCGTGCACGCCTGCTATGCACAGCGAGCCCAGCTGGTTTCCACTCCAGGTTCTTCAAATTCCCCCCGTACTTTATAATAGAGGCTCTGGGATCTTTTGAAACAGTCAAGGGAGGGACCTCGAGGCGCCCAGAGACACAGGCTGGCGCAAGGATTTATCAACTTAGGGGAGGTAAATTTCCTACCATTCATCTTACTGAGCCCTGCTTTACTTTCCCGGCCCTCTCCTCGCCTCTCCATCCCTTTGGGACTCATTGGCCAATTCAAATCCGGCCATTTGAATAAATCACGCACACCATCACCACCGCTGCCATTTACACTATCTGTCCAAATCCTAGTGAGTGTCCTTGCACAAGAGCCCTGACCTCTCTGAGACCGAGATCTTCCATTGCGAATGTGAATTAACAGTAGTTTTAACTCTCAAGAGAAGATGGTGAATCACCACAGATCATGCGTGGAAACCTGGTGACAGTGTGCCTGGTACCTGCAAAATGCTCAGAAGAGAGCACTTGGGGTAGGGTGGTGCTGTTTATTATTCTTAGGATGCTACATGAAAAATAGCAGAGCTAAACAGGCTTTTAGAGACCTGCTAAGTCCAGCTCTGTCTTCATAAACTGAAAATAAAGATGCCCAGAGAGGGAAGGTCACTTGCTCGAAATCACACTGCCAGTCAATGGTAAAACTGTCAAGAATTCAGTTCTCTTGGGTAAAATCTTCTTAGAAATGACACCAGAAACACAATCTATAAAATAAAAAAAAAAAGATAAATTGGACTTCACGGAAATTAAGAAATTTTGCCTTCCAAGACATTGCTAAGAGAATGAAGAAACAAGCTACACATTGGAAGATATTTAAAAATCATATATCGGATAAATGACTTGTAACCAACATATATAAAGAACTTACAAAAATCAATTATGACAAACCCAAATTTAAAATAGGCAAAAGATTTAAGCAGACACTTCAGCAAAGAAAATGTTCAATGACAAAGAAGCATGTGAAAAGATGCTCATCGTTAATCAACAGAGAAATGCAAATTAAAACCATAATGAGATATCACTACATCTACTGAGATAGCTAAAATTTTATAATAAAATTAAAATCAATTACTGATGAGGATGTGGAGTAACTGGAACTTTCGTTCCTCACTGATGGAAATGCAAAGTGGTATAGTCATCTTGGGATATAGTTTTCACAATTTCTCAAGAAGTGAAACACAAACTCACAGTAAAACCCAGCAATCAAATTTCTAGGTATTTATTTACTAAGTAAAATGAAAACCCATGTTCACACAAAAATCCATACATAAATGTCTGTAGTAGCTTTATTGATTTTCACCAAAAACTGGAAACAGCCCAAAGTCCTTCAACTAGGAAACAGATAAACAAACTGTGCTACAACCATACAATGCAGCACTACTCAGCGATGGAAAGGATGAAGATAGAATGTATTATGATATGTGACAGAAGGCTCATGAGACTACAGACTCTGTGATTCCATTTATAGGACACCTGGAAAGGGCAAAACCTTAGGGGTAGAAGGGAGAGAGGCTGATTACAAAAGAGTACAAGGGAAATTGCAGGAGGTGGTAATGAAAAGATTCTACATCTTGATTGTGATGGTGGTGGTTACAAAACTTTGGCATGTTTCAAAATTCTCAGGACCATACTTAAAGAACTGTTTTTTAAAAAAGAAAGAAAGAAAGAAAAAGTGAGCTGGGCAGGATGGAGCACCCCTGTAGCCCCAGCGACTCCAGAGGCAGAGGCAAGAGGATCACAAGTTTGAGGCTAGAGGCAGCCTGTGTAACTTAGCAAGATAGTCCCTACTGTTTTTGTTAGGTGCCATTGAGTCAGATCAGACTCATTGTGACCCTAAGTACAGCAGAACGCACTACCCAGCACTGTTCCATGAAGGTAATCTTTTTATGTTTGAGTCCATTGGTGAAACCACTATATTTCTTTTCTTTTCTTTCTTTCTTTCTTTCTTTTTTTTTTTTTTTTTTTTTGAGTTGTGCCACATTAGCAAAAGGAGGCCCCAGGGGCTTTTCTCCATTCCCATCATTAAGATCTACTCTGCTTTGAGGAGGCAACTCTTCCCCAGTTATTTCTTGAGTGCCTTCCAGCCCAGATTTGGGAGGGGGGGCTCATTCTCGAGCACTATATTTGACAGTGCTTCTCTGCTTCTCATAGGATTTTTTAAAGGGGTTAGGAATCGAGCTCAGTGATAGAGCTCACACAAAGTAAACATAAGGCCCTGGGTTCAACCCCCCAATAACAATAAATAAATAAATAAATAAATAAATGTAAAAATTATATTTAAAAGAAAAGAACTTTTAAAAAATTAAAGAGGCAGGGCCACTGCTCAGCGTGGAGCACCTACCTACCGTGTACAAGGCCCTGAGATCAACCCCCAGTACTGGGGAAAAAATGTGTATTTTGATATGAGTGATACCTGAGTTTTTACAAGAACACTCCAGTACTCTGGCACAGCACACTTTCCAGTGCTGTCTGTCTCTCCAGGCACTGTGTGGTCCATTATTCCATTGCTCCTCTAATGGTGCCAGCCCCTTTCACCCATGCCAAACCTACCCAGGAAATCACTTAGCTTGGAAGCATTAAATGCCATTTGGTTGGACCAGCTCCCCCTGGTGGAAAAGGTGCGCAGAACTTGAAAAACATTTTTCAAAAACAAAACCATAGTATAGGTATCATAAAACTCTACATACATGTTTTATCCTCAGAATAACCCTTAGTGATTCTGTGAGTGCCTACTAGGGAACTGGCCAAAAACACAAAGGTGAGGGCAACCTCTAGGGGCAGGGGCAGGAATGGGGATGGAGTTGTTTGTTTAGCTTCTTTGATGGGGAGGTATGATTCACATCCTGAGAAGGAAGTTGTTCCAGTAAATTGAGCCCACTCATGCAGCCAGCACCCAGGCTCCACACCAGAGAACCAGCCCCCCTCTGTCATGTCATGCCTCTCCTCTACTTCCCCCAAGGGTCTCCACTTTGTGGACTTAGCACAGTCATTTAGTTTTGCCCATTTGGGAATGCAATGTGAATGGAACGATATTGCATGTGCTTGTCTGGCTGCTCTCTCACTCCATGTCATGGTTTGGAGATTCACCCTGGTCATTGCATGGAATGTTTCTGAAGCAGCTCTGCTTAATGAGGTTTGGAAATCCTTTCCAGAAAAGCAGAGGCTCAGAGAGACAGAGGAAATCACCTGAAGGCACACAGCCGGTTAGCACAAGGCTAGGATGAGCTTTTCAACCTTCTGACCCACATCCCGAGCTTCTTCCATGTCATCACATTTTATCTTTTACCTTTACCTCTCTCTGGAAAGAATCCTTTTTCTATTAGTCACACTTGCATGGAAAAAAAAAAGTGATGAAGTATCATCATGCTTCCTCCCTGGGGTGGCAGTCACAGGAGGAAAGCCTGGGGAAAATCTGAGCTCAGCCACTTTCAGCGCGAGCTCAGACATGGATGCCACCACTCTGCGCCTCAGCTCCCCCAATTGTGAGACAGAGAAACATCAATACTTACTCAGCAGGATCATCAGGGAAGCGAAATAAGACAGTATGAAATGCAAAGCATCTCCATGCATGGCCAGCGTCTTCAATGGTCCACAATACTGGGTTCTCCGTTCAACAAATCAAAGAACTGAGTTTGAGAAATCACACAAAGGAAACCAAAAAAAAAAAAAAAAAAAGTTTGATTTTGAATATTAAGAAAAGCAATGGTGATGAGGAAAAATTAACAGAGCCTCTGAATATAGAGACGGGGTCCCCAGAGAAGAAGAGCTGAGAAATCCACACGTGTTAGCTGACTAGTGGTATATATAGTGTCAAAGACAGCACTGGCAATCCTTGATAGGATCCTTCTAGAACTCTGCCTGATGACAGCCATGATTGGGCCTTTCAAACTCCCAGTCCCTTGCTGGTTGGTTAGCTCAGTTGGGTTTCTTGAGGACTCTGAAGTTGGCGCCCGGCAGGCATTTCCCTGCCCAGTCCCCTAGGAGCAATGTTATTTGTTTTCTACCTAGCAACAGTCGGTAACCAGTAGAAAATAAAGACTGTCACGTGAACTGTAAATCTGGTTTGAATGGTTTTTTGTTTTGTTTTGCTTTGTTTTTGTTTTTGTTTTCCTGTTGGGTCCTGACCCCCACAACTGCCCATGGTTCTCTAATCCCCTTTCCTCCTCTCTAATCCCCTTTCAAAATGTTCCCAGCAGTTAGAGGGCAGCTGTTCACATTCATTCTCTCTCTCTCTCTTTCTCTCTCTTTCTCTCTCTCTCTCTCTCCCTCTCCCTCTCCCTCTCCCTCCCCCCCCCTCCCTCTCTCTCTGTCTCTATCCCACTTTCTTTCTCACTGGGGGATCAAACACAGGACTTCACACATGCAAGTGCTCTCCACCGAGCACCCTTAGTACATTTTTTATTTTGTATTTTGAGTCAGCGTCTTCCTAAATTACACAGGCTGCCTCTGGCCTGGAACTTATGATCCTCCTGCCTCTGCCTCCTGAGTGGCTGGGATTACCCACATGCCCCATGGCTTCTGACTTGTTCATACTATTTCCCTTAACTACTCAGGGACTCAGGTGGAACTGTGGCTATCCCCACCTCATGGTATCAGTGGGAACATGGCTGAGTCACACAGGAACATCAGTACAGGAAGTGGTTAAGAAGAGAAGAATGAAGTAGGAAGTCCTCGAACTCTCTTTCAGCCGCTGATGGCCCTGTGGACTTTGGCAGTTCCCTTCCCCTCTCCCAGTCCTAGTTTCCTTCTGCTGAAAACGATAGTACGGAGCTAAATGATCTCCAGGTGACCTTTAGCTCATGGCAGGAACCACAAGAGTCATTGGATCTAAGGAGTCTGTCAAGATGCTGATTCCAGCTGGGCGTGGTGGCGCATGTCTGTAATCCCAGCGGTTTGGGAGGCGGAGCCAGGAGGATTGCAAGTTCGAGACCAGAGGAAGTCTATGTAACTTAGCGAGACCCTGTCTCAGGAAGTAAGGAAAAAAAAATAAAAGGGCTGGGGGTGCAGTTCAGTGGTCCAGCACTTGCAAAGCATGCAGGCGTGAGGCCCCAGGATCAACCCCCAGTATCACAAAAAAAAAAAAAAAAAAAAAAAAAGATGCTGATTCCCAGGCCCACCACCACAGGTTCTGTAGCAAGCTCTGGAACCTGCATTTTTAAAAAATCCCTCCATCCACTTTAGGAAGGGCTAGCCCAGTGTTTCTTCATGCTGTGCTCAGTTACCCTTCTGGGCCTTCTCATAGGCTGTTACCACTGCTTGGAACATCTGGTTATCACTTGATCATTCTTCAAAACCAGCTCTGTGCCCCCTCCTTCAGGAAGACTTCCCTCCTCCTGACTGGCTTGGGCAACCAGAGAACTCTGGGCTTCCTCTTCTCTATTGGTGTAGAGAACATACTATGATGTGCTTTTAAAATTAAGGACACATTTTCCTTATAAAAACTGAAAACATTGTCCCAAATTGAGCCCCAAATTCTCTTGACAACAAGCCTTTGGAGTGGTTTTTCCAGATGTAAGTCGCTATATTTACAAACACACCCCTGATGTGTCAAAGAATATCACAAGTAAGATTTTGTCCTACTTCATCTTTCACTTGCAGCTTGCCTAGGAGATCCATCCATGTCAGTGCCCACCACGATTTGCCACTCACAGCATGACACAGTGACCAGATGACTCACCTGCCCCGTTATGGATGAACAGTGTGTTCTGTGTCTCCACCCTCCTTGCTCCATTGTCAGCTCTTTGAACAGAATACACAGCCCTGCATGCAGAGAGTCCTTGTTTGGACTTCTATTCACAGGAGCCAACTATATAAACAGAGTTTTGAGGGATTTTTTTGATAATTGGGAACATCCTAACTTGGCTTGTGTATTATAGGATAGGAAGGCACTTTGAGTTTTGCTAAGGGTAATCATTGCTTTGTGACTTCATGTGTACGGCATAGTTCCTCTGTTTTCTGAGATGCATGCAGATGAATGTGAAGATGGCAGACACTGTGTCTGAAGTCAGTGTTGCGAAACTCAGAAAACCCTGAAGGTAGGTAGGATCTGTGAAATGAGGGTGGCAGAACTTCAGTGATGGTTGAAGCCGGGTTATGGGCACATCGACTTCCGTGGCATTCTCTACTTTCGAGTATGTTTGGGGATTTTCACAATTAAAAAAATTAAAACCCTTGAAAACAAAGAACTAAGTCAGACTGACTTGATGCTCCCTGGCAGGAAATGGCTTCCGTTCCCTGTGCAGGGACCTGGCCTGGAGGGCGGGGCCCTGACAAAGGCATGGGCTAGCTGGGGGGGTTCAGCGCTGCAGGCCCCTGAGATACAGATCCAAGGATCCCAGGACTGTGTAGGGAAAAATTGGGAGGAAATTGGTAAAAACTCCCAAACTGGGAAAATGGCGTTTGAATATCTGGTTTGTAAATTAGAAATCTACTTGGTTGCATGTTTGTACAAAACCCTTCCTGATTGGACAATTGGACTGAAAGCTGATTGGCTCAGGCCATTCCATGGGCGAACTATATAAAGAGCTGCTGCGCTGGCAGCTTGACCTTTTTGGCACGGCCTTTCTGGCATCCCTTTCTGCGCCTTCTCGCCTGTTCCTGCCGGGACCACAGATGAGGAAGCGCCTCTCCCGCTGCTCTCCCCCGAACCTTTGATGAGGAAATAATGCTCTCCCTTCACAATCCTCGACAAGGAAAAGAACCTGCTCTCCGTCTGATCACCGAGGAAGCGGCAGCTGTCTCCTCCTGACCACTGAGACAACGAACACAGGTGTTTGCCCCTGGAAGGCAAAAGTGCCTGAGGCTTTTCCTTTCTCCCGTCTCCGCCAGGGTCCCGAGGGCTGCGGGAGTCTGCGCCCCTCACCTGAGGGTCCCGAGTGAATTGTGTTTAGTATCTGTGTGCGTGGCGGCGCAGCCCGTCCGAACCTCCAGGCCGGACCGGGAGGCGCGCGCCCCACAGGACTGGAGAAAGAGCCACGGGCGAAGGGTCCTCCTCACACTGACTCTTGGGAGCAAAGCCTTTCCCTTCCAGAGCCATGCACTGGTGCAAGACCCCCAGCCCCACCCACTTTAACACACAACTGACCCCAGGGCCAGAGAAAACCAGAGCAGCTTCTGATGAGACCCCCTATAGCAGTGAGGCCTGGTTTGGGTTAAACTTCCTGAGGAAGTTATTCATTTACTCTAGAGATCCACTGTGAGGTGGCCATGTATGATGGTGTCTGAAATATGTGGTCACCTCAGATGCATTCAGTGTTTGAGAAGTTCCTCATGGTGGCCTGGAGGCCCATGGGGTCCTGGGACCCCTGCAGGGTCCAGGCTGGCTGGCGAGGATGGAAACAGCTTGGTAGAGAAGGAGCAATGGGTGGGGAGGCAGGAGCCCCCAGCTCCAGCCTCATTCTGCAGCATCCTACAAGTGACTATGTGGTGGTAGGCCAAGCAACAGGGCCTCTGGAGCCACATCCACTGGGCCTGGAGCAATGCCAGTCACAGGGGGGCCAGAATGGCTCCTGGGCTTACTAGCTGTGGGTCTGCTGGCTGCCTATTTTGCACAGCTGAGCCTAGGATCCTCCTGTGCCAAGGGGAGGTGGATCCTTCTGGGGTCACCTGGCCTCTCTGAGGAATCCCATTCCTTCTCTGCTCTGGCCCAGCACTTTTTCTACTTTGCAATTCCACACATACTTGATTTTTCGGGGTCCCTTCCCAGCTGGCTGCCAGCTCTCAGCATGGGTGGTAGATATGTACTGGCTCCACCTCTCTCCCCAGCACCCAGTCCAGGGCCTGATGCAGTGGACTCTCGATATTGCCAGGATGGGTACATGACAAAGTCTGGGCCCTGTGTCTGACACACAGGAAGGGCTCAGTAAATTGTTTTTTTTTAGGTGATGTTGAGTCGGTATCCGACTTATAGCCACCCTATGTACAAAAGGCGAAACACTATTGTCGTGCTTCTCTACTATTCATAGGGTTTTCAATGGCTGATTGGTTTTTGGGAGTGGGTTGCCAGGTCCTTCTCTCAAGCCTAGAGCACCTGGTATTCCCAGGTGGTCTCACATCCATGGACTAACCAGGCCCAACCCTGCTTAGCTTCTGAGATCTGACAGGATTGGATGCCACAGTGGCATTGTTGTTAAGTACCATCGAGTCGGGTCTGTCTCATAGAGACCCTCATAGGGTTTTCAATGGCTGATTGTTTCAGGATTGCTTCAGGAATGGATTGCCATGTCCTTCTCCTGTTTTTGTCATGCTAGGGGTCAAACCCAGCTCTTCAGAGAATGCAGAGCAGCATTCCACCAACTGAGCTGAACCCCAGCCCAATATGATTATTACCATTATAATTTCTGGGCTTTAGTTTCTTCCCAGAAACATGAACATCCCTTACTTACACCCCTACAGGATTAGTATCTGGAATGGCTTCTATCAGCCAAGGCATAACAGAAAACATTGCTGCCACTTCTCACCTAGAATGCCAAGCCAGTGCCAGCAAGCCACAGGGCTTGAGGAGCAAGAGCAGAATGGGTACAGGGCCACCAGACTTCCGGAGCAGCAAGGAGACAGGAGTGTGAGGTGGCAGCCATGGTCTTGCTGGGATTACAGGTACACACCACCATGCTTTGCTGCTTTTCATTCCTAATGCAAATGTTATCATTTTTACACTTGCACAGCAAATGAAAGTGTAAGTTACAATCTTCCAGCATTATGTATATCACAATCTTCCAGCATTTTTTAACACGCTAATGCATGGCAGCTGTAGTCCACCCCCACCCCCATCCCAGCACTGTAGAGACAGGCAAGCACAAGCCCTGAAGAGGGCGATTGGCTCTGATGATGGGGCACCTGCCCCTCCCAGGTGGAGTATAGTGGACAAGACATTCCCAAGGTGGGGGAGGCAAGATCACTGCGGTTGGTAGAACAAACCGCTGCTGTCCTACCTCTGTGATGCAAGATCTGCTCTCCCCTTCTTCCATAGTAACAGACCCTAATCTCAGTGTTCCCTGATTAAAAACCCAAATTTTCAGCTTTCTTTTCACATAGAGAGGACCAACAAGATCTAAACACAATTCATTGGGTGGGACTTACAGGAAAGCTCTTAAAAGACAACTGACAGCCAGGCGCAGTGGCGTGTGCCTGTAATCCCAGCAGCTTGGGAGGCGGAGGCAGGAGGATCCCAAGTTCGAGGCCAGATGCAGTCTGTATAACTTAGCGAGACCCTGTCTCAAAAAGTTAAAAAAAAAAAAAAAAAAAAAAAAAAAAGGACTGGAGGTGCAGCTTGGTGGTCCAGCACTTGCAAAGCATGCAGACTTGAGGGCCTGGGTTCAACCCCCAGTGCCGCAAAAAGAACGACCACTGACTAGGATAAGGGCTATGCCTTCTGCTTTTCTCCTTCTCCTGGTATATAATGCTAGGGCTCAGATACAATGGCTGGAGCTTCAACAGCGATGTTGGACCAGGAGGTTGCCTCAAGAATGGAGGCTGAGCAGCAGAGCAGGGGTTAATATACTTGATTGTATTGGGGAACTGCTGTCCTGTAGCTCTAGACATCTCACTATGAGAAATGAAAAGCAGATTTGTTGGGCTGGGAATGTGGCTTTGTGGTGGAGTACTTGCTTGGTGTACAGGAGGCTGTGGGTTCTATCCCCAGCACCAGAGGAGAAAAACAAAACAAAATTAAAAAAATGAATTTGTTGGAACAACATTAGTCAGGTTTTGACAAATAGAAACTCATCACCATTCATTACAGGCACAGAAATGATGGAGAAAAGGTGTAGCCCAGCCCTACACATAATGAGCAAATGGAAAAAATCATTACCAGGTAAGCTAGAGAAGGAAGAGTGAAAGGAAAAGCATAGGAAGGAAGGGCAAGAGAGAGGCAGTCTGCCGTGGTTCAAGAACGTTTTTTCTGCTCCGTCAGGGGGTTGAAGGATTGAATGGAGGGATCTTTTTTTTTTCCCCCTTTTAGTTTACTTATTTTTCTGCGACACACTTCATGCACTTTCACAGGGAAAATGCTAATCCTCTCTGGCCCATTCCACTTGTAGTACACGTGCTGCTGAGTCCACCCACGCCATATGTCCCCATTGGGTCTCCCCAGGGAGAAGTGTGCCTCCCTCAGTTCTCTCACAACTCTTTCAGGGCCTGGTGACCACAGGGGGACAGACCAGGAGCTAGTATCTTGGAAGAGGTGCCCTGCACCAGGCTCCTCCCCTGTCTAGGCTGGTTTCTCCCTCCCAATGGTAGGACAGACCCTCCAGAGAGGTCCTGACAGCTGCAACTCACCCCAGATCCACCCTCTCCTGGGCTCCTTACAGCCCCCAGGGGTGAGTAGGCCCAGGTCTCTTTTTCTCTCAGGACAGCCCAGAAAGGTGGGCATTGTTTTAACAGCATAGGATGTACCTTCCCAGGCTCACAAAGCCAGGAAGAGCAGGGCTGGCTTTGGAGCCTGACGCTAAGGCCTCTGCTCATTACTCCTGGTCCACACACTCCTCACCCTGCAGCCACAGAGGCCCTCACCAGAGGCAGGCGCTGAGTGGGAGCTGGGACCCTGCAGGGCCCTGCTCCTGTCCTGTCCCCACCTGGTGCCCACACAGCCTCCTGGGGAAGGGTGGAGACAAATACAAATAAAATGGTGAGAACTTGGGCCAAGCAGGGGTATGGGTGACAGCTTCAACCAATTAATGTTCCTTCAGGGCTTAGGCTGCCCTCCAGTGGCGCCTCGTAAATGTCAGGAGGGCTTGGAAGGCCAACAGAGGCTGCATGGGTGCTGGATCTGAGAGGAAGGTGAGCGCAGCTGCAGGGCAGCAGGAGACCAGGGGGGATACTCTGGCTGGGCATCCAGTGGGGTTCCATGGCCCAGGAGAGAGTCAGGTCGGTACATAGCCACACTGGTCCTTTCTGTACTGGGAAGGAGTCTGCCCCTCCTGATTCAGCCTGACTCCCCTGCATGAGGATAAGAGATGACCTGGCCTTGGCCACCCTGCCCAGCTGCACTGATGGTTGGTATTATTTTTATTTCATTTATTTATTACTTTGTGTGTGTGTGTGGTGCTGGGAATTGAACTTAAGGCCATGTGAATGCTAGGCAAACGCTCTACCACTGAGCCACATCCCCAGCTCTATTTATTACTTTTTTAAAGCAGAAAGAGGAGTGAGTTTATTAAGAGAAATGGGCTGATGGTTGATTTCTGTGCATCAGCCTGACTGGGCCACACGGTGCCCAGTTTTTGATGAAACATCCCTTCTAGGTGTGCCAGTGTGGAGGTTTCTGATAAGATTCACCTTTATGTTGGTGACAGTGTAAAACAAGTGTCCCTCCCTCTGTGTGGACCTTGCCCAATCCTTTGGAGGCTTCAGAACACAGGCTGAATAAGAAAAGGCCAGCCTCCAGAGAACAGGGATTACAAACCTACACCATGATGCCCTGCAAGAAAAGTTTTTTCTGTCTGCCTGACTCTGTTCTAGCTGTGACCTGATCTTCTCCTGCTTGAGGATACAGACTGGGACTGGAACTTGTGTGCCTGGCTCCCAGGCCTACAGACTTGGACCAGAGCCAACCATGTTCTCTGGGCCTCCCATTTGTCAATTGCAGGTGGTAGATTCTCAACCTCCATGACCCTGTGAGCCAATACTTTCTAGGACATCACCTGATAGGTCTAGATACCTGCTACTGTCCCTGTTTTGGCCTCCAACTATGTGTGGATACTCAGTCCCCACAGTCACGGTATTGGAGAGGAGGCCTTTGGGAGGTGACTCTGAGTTTATAGATTGATCCACCCTTGGATTAATGGGTTAAAGGGTCATTGCTGTCTCTGGGTGCCTTGCTTGGGCCCACAATGCAACACCCTCTACCTTATTCTGGTGCAGCAAGAAGGGCCTCACCAGATGCTGAGCAGAGGCCAGTCAGTACTCTTGAACTTCCCAGCTTCCAGAGCCACGAGCCCAATAAACCTCCTTCTTCATAAATTACCCAACCTCAGGGATTTAGAGCAACAGGTATGGCCTAAGACAATCGCCATACCTACATCTTCTTCCCTCTACTCTGAATGTCCTGTCCACACCCCTCAGTGTGTGGTGGGGCCTCCCCATTCCTAAATCCTCCTCCTCTGAGCTCAGCTCGTCTGATGCCCAAGGCAGGACTCGAAGCCCTGCAATGACCTCTGGCTCCCTCTCTCTCTTCTCCACATCCTTCTTTCATGGCACCTACGGGATTGTGTGGTAGCTTCCTGTCCATCTCCTGCAATTGACTATAAGTCTGAGAGGGGATCTGTCTGGTCAACTCACCACTGAGTGCCCAGCACAGTGCCTTGGGAATAAACAAATGGACCATGTCCACCAGGGGCCAAAGGCTTCAGGTGCTTGGTGAGTTGGAGGGTTTACTACGGCCCCTGTTTGGTCCCTTTAGGAAGTGCCTTCCCACAGGGCAGAGGATCCCCAACCTTCAGTGCATCAAAATCTCCTGGGGCCCAGGTCCACAGCCAGAAGTGCTGGAGCTGGAAAGATGAATTTTGGCAAGTATCTTGTGAGCTTCCCATGAAGAGGAAAGCAGTGGTCTCTGGAGGATGGGGTCAGAACCTTTTCTGTGACCTCCCCCTCTGCCATTGTGCCGTGCCCACCACAGGCTCCCCACCACAGGCATGGATAATGGGCTGGAACTGTGGACTGACCACTGCTGGAGAGGTGAGTGGAAAGGACGGGACCCGCAGTCACCTGGACATAGCTCCAGCTCTGCCCCATTAGGAGCTCCGTGACCCCTGGCAAATTGCTTTGCCTGTCTAAGCCTCAGTTTCTCCATCTGTTAAAATGGAGGGAAATAATCCACATCCCAAAGGACTGTTGACAAGAGTAACTGGGATTTTTCTTTACAGGACTACAAAGTTGTACATGGGGTATTGCTTTTGTACTCAGCATCACCACCACCCTCCTAGTTATTGGTAGCTTTGGATCTAATAAAGGACAGCTTTGGATGCCAGGATGAAGGGCATAAATTTAGCTTTAACATCATGCACATGTATTTATTCACTCATCTGTTCAATTAATATTGATTGAGCTCCTGCCCTGTTCCAGGTTCAGGGTTGGCCACCAGGAAGACAGACATTGCCCCTGGCCAGCTAGGTGTCCTTCCCAGGTGAAGGTCACAGGGCTCACAGCACCAGGCAGCCCATGGCACAAGCATCCAGGGTGGGGTGGGTCTGCAGAAAACCTGAGACAGAATCCCCACGGTCCCATGCTCAGGAAGTCAGGCCAAGGGTGCTGGAACTTCTATTTTATTAAGAAAAGCTAACAGTTTTTGCATGACTGTTGGATTTTTAAATATTAGCCTCTAACTAAAAAAATTAGTTTATGCTAAGAACTGAAGAAATAAGTGAGAATTAAGTAGGCCTGCAAGCTTCGGGTGGAGTGGGATGGGGTAGGGAGGGGAGGCCCTCCCCAGAGCGGTAGTCTGGCCCAGGCTCCTGAGTACCATCCCTCACTGGACAAATGTCCACTTGGACAAAGAGCCAAACACATCCCAACTCAGCCCACTGACCAGGAAGAACACCAAGTCCAATTAGTGACCATGGTTAGAAAGTGAAGGTGACATGGGAAGGAGAGAGCTCAAGGGGCCTCCAAGAGAAGAGGGCACAGGCATCCAGAGAAGGCCAGGACCAGAGCAAGGCCCCACAGCAAAGAACTGCCAAGCTGGGCTCAGAACCCAGCCTTGCACACTCCCAACCCGTGCTCTTCCCTCTCTCCCCAGAGACCCTGATGCCTTTAGCTTGCTGCTGCTCTCTGCCCATTCAGGAGAGGATGCTGGATTAGGGCCAGCTGGGCCTGAGATGGAGGACAGTGAAGTCCCAGCAGGCAGCACTCCTTAGAAGAGCAGGTGTTCTAGCATGAGGTGAGGTGAGGGGGGGAGTGGTCATAAAGTAAGAAGTTGTTGAGGACCAGAAGCCAAGACTCTGCTAAGACTCATGGTCATAAATCCTGGGAAAGATGCACATTTGAGAAACTGTTGTTGGTGGGAAAAGGACAGTGATGGAACTTTGGGAAGGCCAAGTCTAAGGAATTGCCAGCCCATCAGTAATTTGCACTTTGGAAAAAAATAATCCAAAAATTCATATAGAAACACAAAAGACCACATATAGACAAAACAATCCTAAGCTGCAAAACTAGTGCAGGTGGGATCACAACCCCTGACTTTATACTACAGGGCTATAGTAGCAAAAACAGCTTGGTACTGGCACAAAAATAGACCAGTGGAACAGAATTGAGGCCCCAGAGGTACACCAATACATCTATAGCTACATGATCTTTAACAAAAGGGTTAAACCTGCAAATTAGAAAAAAGATAGCCTCTTCAACAAATGATGCTGGGAAACTTGGATTCCTACTTGCAGAAAAACAAAAACAGACCCACACCTCTCAATTTGCACGAGAATCAACTCAAAATGGATAAAAAGAGACCAGGAAAAAGACCTCAACATAAAACCAGAAACTTTAAAACTACTAGAAGAAAAGATAGGAAACATGCTCCAACACATAGGCATAGAAAAGTATTTCCTTAATAAGACTCCAATTGCTCAAGAAATTGCACTAAGAATAGACAAATGGTATTGCACAAAATTAAAAAGCTTCTGTACAGCAAAGGAAACAACAGAGTTAAGGAAGAGCCCATTAAATGGGAGAAAATCTTTGCATCCTACGCATCTGATAGAGGACCAATTTCTAGAATTTATAAACAACTCAGGAAAGCAAATCCCAAGACAACAAATAATCCAATACACAAGTGGGCAAAGTAATTGAACAGACAGTTCTCAAATGAAGACGTTCATAAGGCTAAGAAGCACGTGAAAAGATGCACAATATCCCTAGCCATTAGGGAAATGCAAATCAAAACAACGCTGAGATTCCTCCTAACTCTGGTAAGAATGGCCAAGAGCAACAAAACAAATAATAACAAATGCTGGTGAGGTTGGGGAGAAAAAGGAACCCTCTTACACTGTTAGTGGGGCTGTAAATTGGTTCAACCACTTTGGAAATACGGAGATACCTCAGAAAACTAAAAATAGAAGTGCTATACAACCCAGCTATGTCAATACTGGGAATATACCCAAAGGGAGATAAGTCATCATACCACAGAGTCACCTGCATCTCCATATTCAACGCAGCACTTTTCACAATAGGCAAGGATATGGAAACAACCAAGGTGCCCATCAACAGAAGAATTGATAAAAAAAATGATACATATACACAATGGAATACTACTCAGTAATAAAAAAATGAAATAATGTCATTTGCAGCAAAATGGATAGAACTGGAGAACATCATCTTAAGCAAATGAACACAAGCTCAAAAAGAGAAATAGCATATGTTGTCACTCATATGTGGGAGCTGAATCTTACTTAAAGGAAGAAAAAATCCTATACATAAGTTGCTATATAAAAATGTACAATTAAACTTAGTGAAAAGGGACAATACAAAGAGTAGAAAGAAGGAGGAAGAGAACTAGAAAAGGGAAGCAGAGATTGTGGAAGGTGAGATGGGGAGAAGAATCAATGTAGAGGGTAAAGGAGGAAAGGATGATCTCAGTGTAAACAATGCAACTTGGAAAAATAGGGGAATATAATGCAAATGTGCATTTGAATTTTACTACATATTAGTCATAAGTCTCCATAAACCTTGTAAGTTGATAAAAGTGTAACTAAAAGTGATGTAATAGTTGTATAATGGAAAAAGCCAATGCTATATTACTCTGTACCCCACTATCATTTACCAATAAAGGGAGAAAGAAAGAAATTAATACCATTTTGAGATATATATATATAGATATATATATAGATATATATATAGATATAGATATATATATAGTTTATCTGCATTTGTACTATTAGCAAAGTTAAGGAATAGGAAAAAATTAAGCATGCAACTGGACTTCATGTTGGACATGGCAGTGTATGCCTATAATCCCAGTGCTTGGGAGGCTGAGGAAGGAGGATCACTGTGAGCTTGAGGCCAGCCTGGACTACATAGTAAGTCCTAGGCCAGCCCCAGCTACACAGTAAGGTTCTGTCTCACCAAGAGAAAAAAAGAACAAAGAGAAACAGAAAAAGAAAAAAGAAAAACTTGATTAAAATCCTTTACTGATTTGGCAAAGTAATTCATAATTCTGTCATTAGGAGCCATGCTCCAAGCTGGAGAGCAACTACAATGGTGGAGATCAAAAAGATGGTATTAATTTACTGTACATGCAAAAAATTATAGTGGATAATTACTATAGAAATATGAAAATAAAATTCCCAAAAAAATTTATATTGAGAAAATCTTTGTTACATAGAATTTAAATAAAATCCTAAAGAATAATATATTTGGGAAAGTTTTGGGGTACAACTTGTCATTTATTGTACGTAAGAAAATTGATACTGTTAAAGAAAACCAAATAAATATTTTAAATAAAAAATAATAATTTGCATTTTGACACTTCTCATCCACATTTCTTTATCTCTCTCTAGTGGACATCAAGGAAGGTTTAAAATTTTTTTAACAAGGAAAATATTCTTTTATTGCCTTTTCTTTCTTTCTCTCCCTCTGTGCCTTTATTTCCTATCATTGCTTTATTGTTTTTCTTTCTTTTACTCTCTTTTTTTTCCTTTATACTATTAGATGGCTATCAATAAGGAAATTGAGTAAGAGACAATGGAAAACTACTGGTACCAGGCCAAATTCCAAATCATACAGTTAATTGACACACCAAGGTGTGGAATAGCTCTGTATGTGTAATGTCCATATATATATGTACACATGTATGTATGCATATGTATGTATATGTGTATGTGTGTGTGTGTATATATATATATATATATTTTTTTTTTTTTTAAGACAAAGTCTCACTGTGTAGCCCATGCTAACCTGGAACTCTCTATGTAGACCAGGTTGTCCTTGAACTTGCAGCGATCCTCCTGCCTATGGCCATCGAGTGCTGGGATTACAAGCATGTGCTACTAAACCCCACTCAGCATATATGAATTTAAATGTCTGAAAAGTTTTCGAAAAGCTCTGAAAGAAGGCATATCCAAACATTATGTCTTCTGAATAGGGAGAGAAGGCAAAGAGATTTTAGCTTTACCTGTAGCATTTGCATTGTGAAATGAGAATGCACTGTGTGAAATTAAACATTAATGAAGAAGTTTTTAGTATAAAGCTAATTCATGCCTCTTGAATAAAATTACAGCATTTAGCTGGATGTGGTGGCACAAGCCTGTAATCCCAGCACTGAGGAAGTGGATCAAGAGTTTGAAGCCAGTCTGAGAAACTTAGTAAGACCCACAAAGAAAAAAGAAACCAAACAGTTATGCCTTGCTCTTTATTGACATGTATTATATGTATTCCTGAGACAAGACTCTTGATTATATATGTTGTTGTTGTTGTTTTTAGGTGACCTCTAGTCGGTATCCGACTCATAGCGACCCTCATAGGGTTTTCAATGGCTGAGTGCTTCGGGATTGCCTTGGGAGTGGATTGCCAGGCCCTTCTCCCATGATTATATATAATAAGCCTTTATACCTTATACTAAGTCTTGGTATTGGTAGGACAAATGTCCCTACTAGTTTTATAAATTTCTTGACTATTCTTGAGTCTCCTATGTGATTCTGGAATAAGTGTATTGAATTCTGCAAAAGATCTTGGTGATATTTTGATTATATTGCTTTGCGCTTACAGATTAATCTAGGAAGTTAACCCATGATCAGGATATATCCTATCATAATTCAATTTAAAAAAAAAAAAACCGTGGGGGCAAGACAGGAGAACACTAGAATGCTTGACACCTCAAATTCAATCCCAAGCACTGCCCCCCAAAAAAGTCCTTCAGCAAAGTTTTATAATTGCCTTTGAAACGTTTCTTTTTAGCTAGGAAGCCTCAGGCAAGTTATTTTGACTTCTTTCAGCCTCAAGTTGAAATGGGTATAATACTGATTGCCTAAGTGAAATTATGTGTGGAAATACCAATAATTACCATTTCTACAGCATTTTTCTGCCTGCAGTACTAGCCCTGTGGCATCCGATCCCGTCAGATCTTAGAAGCTAAGCATGGTCAGGCCTGGTTAGTCCTTGGATGGGAGACCGCCTGGGAACACCAGGGGCTGTAGGATCTGGGGAGACAGATGTAGGATGGGAGACAGATCTGGTAACCCACTTCCAAAAATCAATCCGCCATTGAAAATCCTATGAACAGCAGAGAAGCACTGACAATAGTGTTTTCCCTGCCGTATGTAGGGTCGCTATGAGTCGGATATCGACTCGACGGTACCTAACAAAAGCATTTTTGGGGGTGAAGTCCAGTGTTAAATGTTTTGCATTCATTATTACGTTTTAACCTCATAAACTTAGGGGATAAATTCGGTTGTTACATTCTTGGCATGAGAAAACAGAGAAGTCACAGGCCCTGAGTGTGCCTAATGCTTTCTAGGCCTTCAATCAGTACCACAAAGAACAGCAAGGGAGGGAAGAGAAAGCCAGCCTTGCAGCGTATGCTTTCTCACCTGCCACCACAAGGTGGCAACAAAGACAGGTAGACGAGCCAGCCTTTGCCGTTAGCTAAATTTAACTGAAATTTTTCCTGAAAACAAATTTTTGTTTAGATGAAAATTTATTCCAACTGGGCGGGGTGGAGAAGTCTTGTAATCCCAGCGACTCGGGAAGCGGAGGGAAAGGGATGGAGAGTTCGAGGCCAGAGGCAGCCTGTGCAATATAGTGAGACCTTCCTCAAGATAAAATCAAAAATGGGCTGGGGGTGCAGCTCAGTGGTAGGGCACTTGCAAAGTATGAGACGCCTTGGGTTCAGCCTCCGAGCACCAAAAAAGAAAAGAGAGAGAGAGAGAGAAAGAGAGAAAGAGAGAAAAAAGAAAGGAAGACAGGAAGAAAGAAAGAGAGAGAGAGACAGGAAGGGAGGGAGGGAGGAAAGGAGGAAGAAGGAAGGAAGGAAAAAGAAAAGAAAGGAAGGAAAGAAAGAGAAAAAGGAAGGAAGAAAGAAAGAGAAGAAAATTTATTCCTGCATTCTCTCCATGAATATTTATGGAATAAATCTTATGTATCAAATGATTCCCAAGAATTAGTTATATTCTCTTCCCAATGCTATGAAATTCATTATTGCCAATTTATAAAAGAGGAGACTGAGGCTGAGAATTGTCATTTCCCAAGGTCACAGAACTAGAAAGTGGCAGGAGTTAGGCTAAACATTTGGTCCGAATCTTTGCAAATTTTTCTCTGCCAGTATACCTGAGTTACTTTGTGTATGTGTGTGAGCAGTTTTGTTTAAGTGTGTGTTTTATAATTCTGATAGTATATATTATTCTAGACTAGCTTCTTTCTCTGCCATTGAATCCTGGAAACATTTCCATGAGATTTTATGCCTTTTGGCATCTGTAGAGTATTTTGCATAGTGTGGTCAGATCACAAATTTCAAGATCATCAACCCTTCGTGGATAATCATCTGAACTACCTCCCAGTTTGTACTTTTACCAGAAGCCAACAGAAATGCTTACAGAAATATTCATGAGCAGATAAATAGCTCTCTGCTGGCATTTCTGCCGTGGGGTCCCTCAGTTGTGGGTTGTGTGTGGTTCTATGATAAAGAAGCTGATCACTCCAGTGGCTGTGTCCACTTTCACTCTCCCTCATGGTGTGGAAGGAGCCCATTTCCCCGTGGCCTTGTCACAAGGGGAGATTATCAATGTGCACACTTTTTGCCAGGTTAGTATGAAGAGTTTCTTAGTAGATGCCTTAATGATAGACTGAGCAACCCTAAAATGCTCTGAGCTTTCCTCTTCTCTCCTTGTGGGGAGAACAGAGAAGACAGTATCCAGGGTCCCTCCCTCTGTGCCTGTGGCCCACACAGAACAGGTTTACCAGATGCAGGTTTCTGTGTGCCAGACTAGAGGCCCCCAAGTTACTTCCGTGCTTTCACTGAGGCGAGAAGCATGCACGGTCCATTACATGGGGCGGTTTGGCTGGGGAAAGTGGACAGGCTAGAGAGGGAGAAGGAAGGGTTGGAAAGAGCTGGGTACACCACAGGGGAAGGAAAGCTGAAGGCCACCTGTGGCTTGTGGTGTTGGGCAAGAGAGATCCAGCCTCCTTACAGTGTGTGTGTGTGTGGAGGGGGGACACGCAGCTACCCCTAGAAATAGAAGCCCTTCCCTCACCTGACACGGGCCTCACCTGAGCTCGCTCATTGCTCACTACACCCCATCAGGAAGGAGCTTTACAGATGTCCCCATTTTACAGAAAGGAAGCCGAGGCTGGTGGAGGGGAAGTGCCTAGCGGTATAAAAGAAGTGATGGGCACTGCAGAGGAGGAGAGTGGTCTGGAAGGCACCCTAGGCCTACAGAGGAGGGAGAGACACCCCAGGCAGAGGCCAGAGGTGGCAGGTAGGGCCTGGTTGCAGAGCTGGCGGCCCCAGCACTGTTCTTGCCCCATTCTCTCCTGGCTCTGCTGGTCCCTCCCCAGGACACCTTATCTGTGTGCTGGGCCACAGCTGCAGGCTCTCCCCAGCTCAGGCCCTCCCAGGCAGGCAGCTTCTGACCTTTGGACATATAAACAAGACTTGGCCTGTCTGTCTGTCTGAGTGGTCCAGCTCGTCACTGGGGCCTGCAGACCCACATAGGCTCAGCAAGGCATGTCTGCAGGCACAGGGGGCCGATGTGTCTGTACATCCACCTGGAGGTTAGAGCTGGGAACGGAGGACATCGTGCCCATCCTGCTGTCTGTGCATGTAGAGATGCTCAGAGATGGCTTGGGGGCCCAGCTTCCCTCCCATAAGAGGACTAGGCTGGCCAGGCACAGTGGCACATCCCTAGAACCCCAGCGACTTGGGAAGTGGAGGCAGGAGGATCCCAAGTTTGAGTACAGAGACAGCCGACAGCCTGCACAATTTAGCAAGATCCTGTCTCAACATAAAAAAATAAGAAGGGGATAAGGGGGGCTGCTCAGTGGTAGAGCACTTGCCTAGCATGTGCAAGGCCCTGGGTTCAACCCACCAGTACCAAAATATAAAAAAAATAAAATAAAAATAACATTAGGCTAGAACCAGGAAATCCAAGGAAAATCTGAGGACCAGAGAGGGGCTGACATGTATTCAGACCACACAGCAGACACAGCCAGGTCCACAAATGTAGGCTGCACAGGTCTTACTGGTTACAGGGTCTCAGAGGCCTATGTCCAGGAGGAAGAGGCCTCTGAGAGCTCTGACTCACCATATCACCTCCCTTTTTCAGACCCTCCCACCCACCACCTGCAGCTCCTGTTATCTCCAGCACATGGGCCCACCCTCTCTGGGGGGACCAGATGGGTGGACTGCAGGGGTTGGGGTAGCCTGATATGGGCCAGCTGGCTGGGGGCCTTTATCAGTGTGGTTTCGGCTCCCAGCAGCCACATGGCCTGTGTGAGAGTCACAGCCATGGAAGAGGGTTCCCAGGTCATGGGCAGAAAAGATACAGCACAGAGCCTTTCCATACTTACATGTGTCTGTGTAATGTAAATATATAATGTGAAGCATATATAGTGATGATTGGTAATTCAGGCCCACTACAACAAATTAGCCTGCAGCTGTAGCCCTGTGGCATCCGATCCCGTCAGATCTTGGAAGCTAAGCAGGGTTGGGCCTGGTCAGTACCTGGATGGGAGACCGCCTGGGAACACCAGAAGCTGTACGCTTGGGAGAAGGACCTGGAAAACCCCTCCCAAAAATCAATCTGCCATAGAAAACCGTATGAACAGCAGAGAAGCACTGACAATAGTGTTTCCCCTGTTGTACAGAGGGTCGCTATGAGTTAGATACCAACTCGATGGCACCTAACAACAACAACAAATTGGAACATAACTGAAGCAGATGGTATGGAAAGAAAAAGTACCTGTAACTCCACCTTCCAGACAGAACCCAGCGCCCGCGATGAGATGATAGCTCCAGACTTTTTTCCTATCCGTAGACTAATATTGTCAAATATTTAATGAACTGGAATCACATACCACAGCCCTTGGTGGCTCAGAGAGTTCCAGGTCCCAGTCACATACCAGGCACATTGCTTCCTCTCCCTGATGCTCAGTTTTCTCATCTGTAAACCCCACCTGAATATTGTCAAGATTAAACAAAATAAGGCACATGAGGCACTTAAAGGGCCGGGACCCAGGCCTCAGTGAGCACCCAGTGAACTTTACTGCTGTCAGTGTTTTTCCACAACTTGCCTTTGTTTTTTGTTTAACAACCTAATGTGTTTAAAGAAAAAAAAAAAAAAAAAAAAGGCCAAAAAGAAAAGGAAAGGAATGGAAAGGAAAGGGAAGGAAAGAAGACAGGACAAAACAAAAGGAAACCACCCACAACCTAATGCTGGCTCTTTTCCATACTGGAGCCTAGTGACATAGCACACCCCTTTTGGGAAATTCAGGGCTCTCTTTTTGTGGGTGAATCATCATTTGTTTTTCTAATTAGCTTTATTGCAGCATAATTGACATATAATAAAATGTACTCACCTGAAGAGTACAGTTCAATGAATTTTGAAAAATTATGCAGCTGTGTAAGCACCACTCCAGTCAAGATCTAGAACACTGCATCGTTCCCACAGTTCCCTTGTGCCCCATTGAAGTCAGTCCTCAGCCCCAGGCAGCCACTGAAATGCTTCCTGTCACCACAGTGTGGATGTCCCTGTCTAGAATATCAAGGATGGGACCCTACAGTAGGTGCACTTTGGGATGAGGATGTTTCTACGTAGCAGAGTGTTTTTGAGCTTCGTGTGCATTTTTCTGTGACCAATGATTCATTGCTTTCTATTGCTGAGGACACACCGATTTGTGTGTCCTTCATCTATTGATGGAATTTTTCCATTTTGTGGAGAAATGTCATGACCCTAGAAGGATGGTGGAACATCTGTAGAAAGGCCCCGTTGTTCCAGAGAACATAAGTGATGTGTCCAGGGTTGTGCATGGAATTAGTTTCCAAGCAGAGGCCAGAAGCAGCTCTGCCTTTTTCCATCCCTGCCTGAGGTCTCATGCAAACCAAGGGGAGCACTTGGCAAGGAACATCTCAGTGTTCAAGGCTTTGATGCTGGTGGTGGTGGCGGTAATAGGACTCGCTTTCTGTGAAGGGCTTTCCTCTGCTAGGCAATGCTACAGGTGCTAAGCACAGACCAACTGTCCTGAAGGAAGTAAGTATACTATTCCTATCCTACAGATAAGAAATTGAGGTTAACCATCTAATCTGAAGTCACAGAGCCAGAAAGTAGCAGAGCTGAGCCTCATACCAGGCAGTTGGCTCTTTTGAGGGCAGTTGCTGCCCTCAAAAGCAGATGGTTGAGCCGGGCACCTTGGTGCACACCTATAATCCCAGCAACTCAGGAGGTGGAGACAGGAGGATCATACGTTCAATACCAGAGCCAGCCTTGACAACTTAGGGAGATCCTGTCTCAAAATAAAAAATAAAAAGGGGGCTGAGGGTGCAACTCAGTGGTAGAGCGCTTTCATAAGGCCTTGGGTCCAACCCCCCAGTATAACAAAAATGAAAGAAAGATAAGAAAGAAAGAAAGAAAGAAAGAAAGAAAGGAAGGAAGGAAAGGGAAGGGAAGGGAAGGGAAGGGAAGGGAAGGGAAGGAAAGGAAAAGAAAAGAAAAGAAAAAGCAGATGGTTGGGAGTCCCAGCTGAAATAGGGAAGGCAGTGTGACCTGCTACCTATGGCCTGAATCAGATGCATGGATCATGGTCACATAGCCACACCTTCCAGGGCAGCATCACTAGCTCTCTCTCTGCTTCATCTTCACTTTGCCTTGTCTGCATGTGTGAAGTCTCCCTCTATCTCCTGCTCACAAAGATCCATGTGAGTGCCCTTAGGGGCCACCTTGAGAATCTAGGAAAATCTCTCCATTTTAAGGTGTTTAACTTAATCATGCCTGCAGCCTTAGCCCTATGGTGACTGATCCCATCAGATCTCAGAAGCTAACCAGGGTTGAGCCTGGTTAGTACTTGGATGAGAGACCACCTGGGAACACCAGGTGCTGCAGGCACCCGACAACGCACTCCCAAAAATGAATCAGCCATTGAAAACCCTATGAATAGCAGAGAAGCACTGACAATAGCATTTCGCCTGTTGTACGTACAGTTGCTATGAGTCAGATACCGACTCGATGGCACCTAGCAACAACAACTTAATCATAGCCTGTGGTTTAGCTTAGTTGGTAAAGTGCTTTCTCTGCGCTCTCTGAGCCCCTGGGTTTGACCCCCTGCACCACAAAACAGAAGAAGGATCTGGCAGCTCACTCTGTAAACAATCAGCCATTGAAAACTCTATGAATAGCAGAGAAGCACTGACATAGTGCCGGGCATGGCACAGTGTCGGGGTATGTTTCATTCTGTTGTACATAAGGTCACTATGAGTTGAACCTGACTTGCTGGAACATAACAACAACAAAACTTAATCATATCCAAGAATATGATCCTATTCCCAAATCAGGTAACACTCCCAGGTCCAGGAATTAGGTTCTGATATCATTGGGGGCCATTTCTCCACCTACTACAGTAGGTGATGATTGTCTGTTCCTGGGTACTTCCTTCAAACTAGAGTCTCACAGAAGGCCTCTTTAAGGAAAAGATGGTCTGCCCAAGGAGTCAGCATGGGGAAGAAGGTCCTAGGGAGAGGAACAGCATGCAGAAAGGCCTGAGGCAGGAAAGCTGGACCTATTATAGCAAGTGGGGCTGGCAGGAACGCCAAAAGAGAAAGATGAGCTGGGACCCAAGAGCAGGAAGCCACATTAGGGGCTTTTGTCATCATTCTAAGGCTAAAGAAAGCCACTGGCCAGGCAGTGATGAATACCTGTAATATCAATGACTTGGGAGGCGGCAGCAGGAGGATTGCTGGTTTGAGGACAGAGGCAGCCTACATAACTTACCGAAACTCTGTCTCAAGATAAAAAAAATTAAAAATGGGCTAGGGGTGCAGCCCAGTGGTAGAGCACTTGCAAAGTATGTATGAGGCCCTGGGTTCAACCCCTAAAGGACCACAAAAAGAAAATAAAGCCATTGAAGGCTCTTCCATAGGGCATGGTCTCACATAATTCTAGAAGATTGCTCAGGCTAGCGCATGGAGTCTGGATTGTACGAGTCAGGGAGACTGGTCAGGGACAGTTGCAATCATCCAGATGAGAGAGGGTTGCAGCTTGGCCAGAGCTGTCTCTGGAGTGTCAGGGAAAGACAGAGCTCAGGGATAGCTTGGACAGGGCAGGGGCTGTACCCTTGACCATAGGGAGTCAAGGCTGTCTTAGGAAAACAGAATAGTGCAATCCTCTAGCTCTACAGTTGAAAGAGACCTTGGAGATCATTTTCCAGTTGGGGGGAAACTGCATGCCAGTTAGCAAGAGGAAGGAGAAGCAGAGGTGTGTGTCACGTTTGGCTCGCTCTCTCTCTCTCTCTCTCTCTCTCTCTCTCTCTTTCTCTCTCTCTCTCTCTCTCTCTCTGTTTTTTCCAGATTTCAAATTTTGCATTTTCTTTCCAGCATGGAAGAACCTGGGGCCTGGATGTGTCTATTTGTCAAAACCAGGAGCTGTATTTAGGGTAGAAGATCATGCAGCAGGGGACCTTAGTGAACCCATTCCCTTTTCAAGCCTCAGTTCCCATTGATAAAATGGGGTGGTAACAGTGCCTAGAAGCTAAGATTATTCTGAGAATTTGATGAGGTAAAGAATATAAATGTAAGAATGGATTTACAGAGAAGCTCCTGAAGCTTACACCTCAGGGCCTTATGAGGGGACCTCACAATGTGTTCACAGGGTGATCAAAATGTGTGTGGAGCCACAGACAGATATAGGACCAAATATTATTGAAGTATGCAAATATTATTGAGGTGCATCAGATAGTTAATGAATAAAAGTGTTGTTATCTATTTGGAGCTGGTGATGTTTACAGAATTGGTAAATTTTAAAATTTGTTATTGCTGTGCTTTCTTTTCACAGGCTAAGTACCCAGTGACACTTGCAACTAATCTTGTATGCACATTTTTTTTTCTTTTTTTGTGGTGCTAGGGGTTGAACCCTGGGCCTCAAACATGCTTTGCAAGAACTCCACCACTGAGCTGTGCTCCCAACCCCTTTTTTATATCTTATCTTGAGTCAGAGTTTCACTAAATTACACAGGCTGCCTCTGGCCTTGAACCTACAATGCTTCTGCTTTACCCCATCCCCACCCCACATCGCTGGGGCTGGAATCTTTTTCTTAAAGAAGGCTCCTAAACCTGTGTGAGCCTCAGGCCTTACCAAGCCTGCGCCCGTGGCAATGCCTGGGCACTGCTGTCCTCATTGGCCCACAGTGCATGGAAGGCCACATTGCTGGCAGCCTGGCAAAGCCCGCAGGGGTGGCAGCCCTTCCTCCTTCCACCCTTGGACTCCCCTAGGCCAAGCTCTGTGAGGGCAGGGACCTCTTCTTCTGGCTCCTCATTGGATCCTCCTGGCATCTGCACACAGCAGGCTTTCAGTGCAGAGGTGTGAATGGGTGAGCATGGGGTATCAGAGGATGCTGCTGCCTGGCTCCCAGGAGAAGGCAGCTGGGGACTAGGCCCCATGACACAAAGACCTGAGTTCTCCCAGGGGCCCCTGAGTAGGGCCCACCCCAGACCAACGCCCCAGGGCTGACGCAGAAGGAGGAAGGATGAGGAAGCCTTGGTCTCGCCTGACAATAGGATCACATGTTCTGCTCCATCATTAAACTATAAAAGTGCCTCTTGGAGAAGACTTTTCTGGTAAGGACCACCACACTCCTGACCACGTGCTGCTGGGACCTGAGTGAGAGTACCCTCTGTCCTCCAACTTTGAACTGAACCTCACTCTGGGCAGGTGCCCAGGGTTCCTGGGGTAGAGTGGGCAAAAAGGTGAAATGAAGTGGGAACTGATGCAGGTTATGTCACCTCTCTGGGTATCAGATTCCAGGAGATGTGTAATGCTGGCCAGGTTGCCTCACCTTCCTGGACCTCAGTTTCCATATCTGTGAGATGGGGCAATAATAGAATCCACTTTTGTAGTGAGGATTAAGTGAAATAGGGTCATAAAGTGTTTAACACAAGACTTGGTATATGATAAGTGCTCCATAACTATCATTTAGTGTTATTCCTTTCACTTAATACTCCTAAATCACAGTCTGTGGAGAGGTTTTCAGTGAAAAAAAAATGAGAAAAATAGAAGTGAGGGAAAAGTCAATTTATTATCTCCATTTTCTTCTATTTGCTTATCTTTTTTTCTTATTTCCCATCAATGTATGGGCTGGGATTTAGCTCAGTTGGTAGAGCGCTGCGCTGCAGTCTCTGAGGTCCCGAGTTCAATTCCCAGCACCACAAAAAATGGGAGAAGGGCCTGGCAATCCACTCCCAAGGCAATCCCAAAACAGTCAGCCATTGAAAACCATATGAGGGTCGCTATGAGTCGGATACCGACTCGACGGCACCTAACAACAACAACATCAATGTATTGCTTTTACAATAAGAAAAAGGAACAGAAGTCACATTAGAAATATGCATGTAAGTATATAGAATAAACACTATAAAGAAATAGCTGAAATGTTAGCAGCAATTACCTATGGGTATTGAGAATAGGTGGGAGAAGGGCCTGGCAATCCACTCCCAAGGCAATCCCGAAGCACTCAGCCATTGAAAACCCTATGAGGGTCTCTATGAGTCGGATACTGACTCAAGGGCACCTAACCTAACCTAACCTATTGAGAATAGGAGTGGCTAATTTTCATTCTATTTGTAATAAATTTACCAAATGTTTTACAAAGGATATGTGTATCTTTTACTAAATGTATTACTGTATTTGAAAATAAAAACAAAATTTTACAGCCGGGCACAGTGGCACACACCTGTAATCCCAGCAGCTCGGGAGGCGGAGGCAGGAGGATCGCAAGTTCAAGACCAGAGGTAGTCTGCGTAACTTAGTGAGACCCTGTCTCAAAAAAGTAAAAAAATGGACTGGCAAGGGCAGCTCAGTGGTCCAGCATTGCAGAACATGCAAGCATGAGGCCCTGTGTTCAACCCCAGTACTAAAAAAAAAAAAAAATTTAGAAGCTGGGTATAATAGTGTTCATCTATAGTCTCAGCTACTTAGGAGACTGACACAGTGGGTCACTTGAGACCAGGAGTTCAAGGCCTGAGCAACATAACAAGACACTGTCTCAAAAAAGAATTAGAAGAAGAAGAAAACTGTATTCAACTCTGTTTTCAGATTGTGTCCTTCCTACTATTTTCATGTTAGACTATACATCCTTTTTATGATATTGTGATCAGAATAGATGACAATTGATTTTTTTTTTTTTTTTTTTTTTTTTGGCGGTACTGGGGAGTGAACCCAAGGTCTTGTGCTTGCATGCTTTGCAAGTGCTGGACCACTGAGCTGCTGCCTCCAGCCCATTTTTTTTATTTACTTTTTGAGACAGGGTTTTGCTAAGTTACGCAGACTGCCTCTGGTCTCGAACTTGCAATCCTCCTGCCTTCACCTCCTGCGCCACTGGGATTACAGGTGTGTGCCACCGCGCCCGGCTCACAATTGATTTTTTTAAATCTCATTCTGGAGTCAATCAAAAATGAACACCTGTATGTCAGTTCCTAAATTTTCCCCCTGAAATGTCATTGGTCTGTGAAGTCTTCCTGTCTGATAACTCCCCCTTGTTGTGGTCCCATTACCTTATTTTAAACATGAGTGTTTGAAGAATAAGATCGCAAATACCCAAGACCCACTCAGAGGTGACAACTGTAAAAGGTTTGCTATACTATATTTGCTTAACTTATTGTTTTCATTTTTATAGTACAAATAGAGCTGTGCATGGTGGTCCACACCTGCAATCAGCACTTGAGAGGCTGAGGCAGGATGATCTGACTCAGACTACGTGAGACCCTGTTTCAGAAAAACAAAGTACAAATAGAGTTGAAGCCACATTTCTGTTCCTACTGCTCCTCCCAACTACCCCTTAGCCTTTCACTTCCATTCTCATTTATAGCAGATACATCAAAGAGCAATGTTTGTGGAAGTGTTTCAACATTACATAAGTTGGATAAACTATACATAGCATTCTGATAGCTTTTTCTCTCAACATTGTTTTTTGGATGTATCTGTATGGATATATAGTCTAAATCATTTTTCTTTGGCATTTAGTATTCCAGCTGGAATATCCATTCTCTTTTGAGGTACATTTAAGATGTTTCCAGATGACTTGTCCAAGGTCAATGTGGAGTTCACTTTCCATGGGCATGGACTCACAGCACTCTGCAGCTAGTACAGTACAGAATTCAGAGCTGCACACAGGCCCCAATGGGAAGAGGGATCCTCCAGGCCAGCTGCCTCCCTGGCCTGACCATCCAATCCACAGTCCTCTTATTGCTTGAGGGCCAGACTCGGGCCAGCGAGGCTTCAGGGTATGCACAGGCTGGGTTCTAGAGGCCTAAGTCCTTTCTCCAGAAGAGAATGCTAAGACATTTGTAGCTTGCACTTAATTGTTCCAAGATGTGGTTAGAATTGTCAGACACTTTTCTTTCTTTCTTTCTTTTTCTTTTTTTTTTTTTTTTGTGATACTAGGGGTTGAACCCAGGGCCTCATGCTTGCATGCTTTGCAAGTGCTGAACCACTGAGATGCACCCCCAGGCCTTTTTTTTTTTTTTTTTCACTTTTCTTTCTTTTTTTTTTTTTTGAGACAGGGTCTCGCTGAATTATGCAGATTGCCTCTGGTCTCGAACTTGCAATCCTCCTGCCTCTGCTTCCCAAGCCACTGGGATTACAGGCATGTGCCACCGCACCCGGCCTCAGACACTTTCTTAATGATCAGCAAAGGACAGGCCCTTGGTGGTCATTAATGCTGTTTGCCAAATATTCCAGTTGTCCCCATCCTGGGTACATGGAAGGATGCATTTCCCTGCCCCTTTAAAGTGTAGGGCTGGGGATGTAGCTCAGTGGTACAGCACCTGCCGAGCATGTGCAAAGCCCTGGGTTCAACCCTAAGTATGGTAAATAAATAAATAAAATAAAGTGAAGTATAGCTTTGCTATGTTCAAATAATGATGATGATGATAATAAGTGAGTGGAAATAACATGTCACTTCCAGTTAGAAGTGTGAAGAGCAGCATGCGTCTACTGTATCCAATCTGCCTCCTGGAGTGGCAGTTGGCACTGCCCAGGAATGCAGCGGTTCCATCAACTCTGGGCCCACCAGAGTAAGAACAACACTAAACAGGACCCCCCACGACCCACAGGGATGTTCACACCCCTCTCTTGGAGTTGTTACTGCAGCATAACTCAGCCTGTCCTGACTGATATGGGGCCATGTCTGGGGAGCCCAGGCTGCTGTGCAACCCATGATAATCTGCCAAGGGCTGTCCTTTTGTGAAACCTGGGTTTGGAGACTCCAAGTCTGCTTCCTTGGTTTATCAGATAAACTTCCTGCAGAGCAAAGAAAGGTACTCTGGGACCCCATAGGAGAAAGCAGGGGATTCAGTCTTTAAAAGGTGCTGTATTAGACAAGCCTAAGGGTGAGTCATTTCCTAGCTGTGTACCCTTGGCCTGGTACAGGATTAAATGGAGGACATGCACCAAGAGCATCCACACAGCCTGGGCAGCAACCGTACTCACTGGAGCCTCATTGTTAATAGCAAAAACTTAGAAATGGAGAACCCAGCCCTGGGGGAAACAATTAATTATGGAATGTCCATGTCCTGCTAAGCAGCCAAAATAGAGCAGGAGGGGGAGGAAGGTGGTAAAACAAGGTTGTGGTTCCTTACAGACAAGCGGAGTGAAAAGAGGAGCCTATCTAAAGCTCAAGCTTGGGAAACAGATAGGCCTGAAACTGAGTCTCCAATCCCCTAACTGTGGGTGTCAGGCAGGATTCTCTACTGCTCTAAACTTCCAAGACTGACAATAACCGGGGTTCAATAAATGGGAGCTACTTCCTTATTATACCTTTATAATAAAACTGTGGGTCAACACTGACACAGCTCCGGACTCCCATCCCATAACTCTGCCATCCTGTATTTCAACTCTCCCTCCCCACAGCCTTGAGAATTTGATCTTAACTCATCTACACACAAGGACACTGAGGCTCAGAAAGGCTAAACCAATGGCCCACAGTCCCCAAGTTATCAATAGAGGAATCAGGATTTGAACCCCATTCTGTCTGTTGGCAAAATTCATGCTCTTCAGTTCAGGTCCTGCTGGCACCTGCCACAGGTAACAAACTTTCCATGTCCCAGGACTGTAGTGCTTTACTTCTGGTGGAACCATCTTGGGGCACTGGTTGAGTCATGTCCCCAAGGGAACGCCCAGCTAAAATAAAGCTGCCCAGCAAGTGATGCTCATCTTAGGGATGTTCGCAGCACATTTTTAAATAGTGCATTTGATTTCAAATACAAACACTTCCATGTGTAATAAACAAGCCTCTAGACTGGCCCCACGACCTTCACCTCCTAGTATTCACATCCTGTGTGCTCCCCTTTTGCACTGAGTGGGGCTGACCTGTGTGACCACCAGGATAGTCAGGAAAAAGGAGGGGGTGTTGACTTCTGAAGGTAATGTAAGACATCGTGGCCTCCTCTCCTCTGGAGGAAGGACCCCCCTTATATTGGGAGGACATTCAAGAAGCCTTGTGGAAAGGTCCACAGGATGAAAAGCAGGGCCCCCCACCCCTGCCAGTAGCCACATGAGTGCGCCATCTTGGTACCGGATCCTCCAGCCCTGCTCAAGCGTTGAGCAAACCTGGCTGATAGCCTGATCATGGCTTCATGAGTGACTTGGAGCCAGAGGTCCCAGCTCTGCCCCTCCTCAAATCCTGATGCACATCAACAGAAAGGCTAAATGTATGTTGTCTTAGGCCATGAAGCTTTGGAGTAATTTGTTACCCAGCAATAATTAATTTGCACAACTGCAGTGTCCCAGTACAAGGGAAAATAAGGGCTTGAATAATGGCTTGAATATTAATGGCACCTGGGTGGGACAAACTAACCCCAATTCACAGACTCTTCCCTCTTATATACTCCCCTGGCCAAGTCCTCATCATTATTGCTGTTAGGTAATAATATTGCTGTCCAGTCAGTGTCTGACTCATAGCGACACTATGTACAGCAGGCGAAACACAATTGTCAGTGCTTCTCTGTTATTCATAGGGGTTTCAATTACTGATTGCTTTTTGGGAGTGGTTTGCTGGGTCCTTCTCCCAAGCCTATAGCACCTGGTGTTCCCAGGCGATCTCCCATCCGGGCATTAACCAGGCCTGACCCGGCTTAGTTTCTGAGATCTGACGGGATCGGATGCCACAGTGGTATGGCTGCAGACCAAGTTCTCATGGCTCCTAGTATATATATGTCTTTCTTTGGCACTGACTTTATCGTGGGCCTCCCATTTGCCCTTTGCCTTGTGGAAGTCAGTGCTTTTTCTAGATTTCTCCTACAGTCCAGCTCAAACAAAAAGCACCAGAACAACAGATACCCTGGCTTATAATAAACACAAACTTTGTACACTGGTCAAATCTTGGTGGTGCCCCTCGGAGGCTGTGGAATTACAGCCCACAGTGCTAAGTGGTTCCATCAGCAGCTGAAGGAGAAATTTCACCCTTTGGAGGCCCAACCTCTGCCCTTGTCCCGAGGGCTCTAACTTCTCCAGGCCTCTCCTCTGGGCCTCTCACTGCTGGCCAGGACGCACATGGGTGGCCCCACCTTCCTATGGTAAAATCTGCTGTCATAGGGAAGAGCACTTTGGGAGGCCATGCAGTGACCAGTCCTTTGGTGCAGATGCAGAGCTGCTCCATCTTGGCTCTGTCACCTTGGGGGAGCCACCTAACACCATTGTGCTGAGCTTCCTCTTTCCAGCTATAACACTCACAAAGAGCTGTTGAGGGACTGAAAGGGGAAAGAACTGTCCAGAGTTGACCATGGTGTCTGGCAATATAACTGTTCATCATCAAGTCACTGTTAATCAAAAATAATGTCAATAAGCCCAACATGGTGTTACATGCCCGTAATCCTAGCACAAGGGAGCCTGGAGGAGAGGATCATGAGTTCAAGGCCCAGCCTGGGCTACACAGCAAGTTAAAGCCCATCCTATGCTACCTACTGAGACACTGTCTCAAAAAATAAAAGCAAGCATAATAATAATAATAATAATAATAATAATAATAATAATGGTGGCTATTTATTAAGGGCTTACTACATGGTTAGTGCCTGCAGCCATACCACTGAGGCATCCGATCCCGTCAGATCTCAGAAGCTAAGCAGTGTTGGGCTTGGTTAGTACTTGGATGGGAGACTGCCTGGGAACACCAGGCGCTGGAGGCTTGGGAGAAGGACCTAGCAACCTATTCCCCCCAAAAAATCAGTCATTGAAACCCCTATGAATAGCAGAGAAGCACTGACAATAGTGTTTCACCTGCTGTACATGGGATCGCTATAAGTCAGACACCAACTTGACAGTATGTAACTACATCATGGTTAGTGAGCTTTACATTGTATTATCCCATTTAATCCCATGTGATAGGGCCTGTGAGTATCCCTCACTGTAGAAATGAGGAAGCTGAGGCATGAGAGGTGAAGTGACTAGCCCAGGCTCACACAGCCTCAGATAATTAGGTCCTGACACCCTCACCCTTACTTACATGGCTCTCAGTCTCCCAAGAGCACCGGAGCAAAAGGCCCAGCAATCCTAGGAATGCTGCAGGGGTAGGAGGCAGAAACACCACATATGAATGTCCTCTGAGTTCTAGTGCCTGAGTCCTGTCTGTCCTGGCAGTCTCAGGCCTCTTGTGCATGTGGCAGAGCCATCACACTCTCTAGCACCTGCCATCCCAGGCCCTGCCCTACTAGGGTGGTCAGGTCCACAGCAGTATGGACACCTGTCCAGGCCTAGGCCCAGGTTAAGACATGCTGAGAGCCCTGCTGATGGCTCCTACTTACCCTTCCTGAATACCTGCTGTGGCTACTACACAGCATTTGCTCATTAAAATCAGGCTCTGCCAGAGGGGAAAGCATAAACTGATTTGGGCCCAATTCTGTGGCATAGTGTTCTCACTGACCTAAGAGAGCAAACTCACAGCAGCGTCCATAGCTCCAGGCCAGAGAGGTCAGTGGGCTCCAGTGCTGCTCCTCTATGCCCTGAGCCTAGGAGGACCCTATGATTCAAATTATAATGGGAGCTATACAACTGTCCACCTGCAGCTATACCACTGTGGCATCCAATCCTGTCAGATCTCGGAAGCTAAGCAGAGTCAGGCCTGGATGGTACCTGGATAAGAGACCGCCTGGGAACACCAGGTGCTGTAGGCTTGGGATAAGGACCTGGTAACCCACTCTCAAAAATCAATCAGCCATTGAAAGCCCTATGAATAGCAGAGAAGCATTAACACTAGTGTTTCATCTGTTGTACATAGGGTCGCTATGAGTCGGACACTGACTCAATGGCACCTAACAACAACAACATACAAGTATCCACTACATGCCACACTCTGCATTCTCTGGCTGGAGCTCAGAGAAGTTGGGTTGTGGGGTAAAGTGGCCCAGTGGTAAGTCTGCTGGTGGACATGGAAGTGGTGACCATCGCAAAAGAAAAGGGACAACTGAAGCCTCTGGATAGGGTAGAGTCAGAAGCCACACATCCAGGGAGGCAGGACAGTGTAGTGGTTCTCTGTCCCCAGGGGACATGTGGTGATGTCTAGAGATGCTCTGGTTCTCAGATCTAGGGAGGGAGGTGCTATTGGCCAGGGCTGCTGCTAAAAGTCTGCAGAGCACAGTATAGTCACTCACACACTGAACTATGTGGCCCAAAATGTCAACAGTGGCTGGGAGGGCCTGGGTCACTGGTGAACAGTCTCTTACCCTGCTGCTTCCCCTCTGTGAAGCTGGGATAGTTTCTGTCTCAGAGCTAACCCAATGTCTGCTACAGGCTTCTCAGGGGTAAGCCCAGAGTCGGCTCCACCAATGTGGCTGTCATTAATCACCATGGCTGTGTACTCTGCAGAAGCGCACTGACAAGGAAGGCTGTCAAGGAAGCAGCCAAGAGCCTGCAAAGTGGAGGAGGCCTCAGGCCCCATCCTGGCCTCCAAGCCCTCCTTGGTCTGGGTTACCCTGCCCTGCTCCCTTGGCCTTCCACTTCTCAGATGATACAGCAATCACATACTTGCACCCACAAATTCATGTCCACACACCTGTTTAAATACAGACTCAGCAAAGTCCAGAGGTCTCATACACACACACTTGACACTTGGGCAAATAAAGGTACACACCAGTACATGTACACAGAAACACACTCGTGGTGCACAAACTCATATACAGCTATTAATGCATTTATATACATAAGACATACATTGTTGTTGTTGTTAGGTGCCGTCAAGTCGGTATCCGACTCATAGCGACCCTCATAGGGTGTTCAATGGCTGAGTGCTTCGGGATTGCCTTGGGAGTGGATTGCCAGGCCCTTCTCCCATTAAGACATACATACATATACATTATTCAATGATACAAACTGTCATATATATTCTTCCAAATACATACATAACAGACATACAAACATACATTTAAAAAGTTCATCTGGCCCGATGTCATGGCGCACACCTGTAATCTTAGCAACTGAGAAGACGGAGGCAGGAGGTTGGTGAGTTCCAGGCCAGAGGCAGCCTGCTAACTAAGAGAAACCCTGCTCAAGATAAAAAATAAAAAGGGGGGCTAGGTGTGCAGCTCAGTGGCAGAGCACTCGCAAAGCACGCCCAAGGCTCAGCCCCCCCGTAGCCTGCCCCCCCAAAAAAGTTTATCTGTGTCTGGGGATGTACCTCAGTACTAGAAAGCTTGACTAGCATAAGCAAAGCATGGGTTCTATCTCCAGGAAAGTAAAAATAAATAAATAAAATTGACAGTCCATCTGTTCTCTTATACACACACTGACATGCTCCCACAGCACATTTCATTCACTCATTTTTCACATTACAAAAAACTTGGTAAAAGCTGAGCATGGTGACGCTGTAATCCCAGCACACTGGAGGCTGAGTTAGAAGGATCCGGAGCTGGAGGCCAGCCTGAGTTACATAGAGAGACCCTGTCTCTAAAAAGTTTCCAAGGAAAGTTCCATGGTTGCGCCTTCCAAATCAACCCAGTGCTATAGGTAGGTACTTGAGTAGATCAACCAGATGCAGGCAGTTAAATTCACTTTTCTTTCACTTTCTCCCTGCGGAAGCGCGGCGTGGCTGGCTTTGTCTCTCCCCCGGGCCCAGGAAGCTGGGCCAGGTCTCTATCTGGGTCCTTTTACCGCCCAGCCCAGCAGGCCTGGGCAGTGGGCGCTCACTGAGGCTCCGCGTCGGCGGCCCCGCCTACCCGACAATGGCAGGGGCGGACGCGTGGGTGCGGCCACTGAGCCCAAGCGCGCTGGGCGCTGGGGACCCGGAATGAATGGGCCCGCATGGGGGAAGGGCGTAGCGCACCACAGCGCGCTCGGCACCTCCGCCCAGCCCGGGCGCTGTTCTCCCGCCTGCTTCGCCGCTCCGCCCCACCTCGACCCGCATCACTTCGGGAGGGCAGGGCCGGGGCTTTCAGGTGCCCCTTTGTCACCTTCTCTCCCCTGCTCTCCCCTCCTCCTCTTCCTCTCCCGGTTTCCTCTGTCCTCCTTCGCTCCACCCCTCCCAGCCGGGCGGAGGCTGAGTCACCGCTGCAGCGCTGTCTGCAGTGCCAGAGCAGGTAGCCGGGTGTGAAGCCAGAGACGCCGTGGGCCTGGCACCGCGGCTAAAGCCGAGTGCCCGCGCAGCGCCCTTTCCAGCAGAGGCCGGGGTCCGCTGCTCCTGCGATCTACCAGAGCCACCCGCAGGAGGGAACCACCGAGGTACCCGCAGCGTGAGGGTGGCGATCAGGCCAGGCGTTGCATACAGAGCTGGGGGGCACCTGATCTGTATTCGGCCCCACAGTGTGGTGCTTGTTTTGAAGTTTCAGCCAGTAGCTGGTACTTAAACATCAAATATTTCGTGGGGGAATTCACCTCCCCAACTCTTGAAAAAGTGGAATGCATGGCAACGCGTTTCTCATGATAGCAAAAACCGATTTCTGTGGGGGCTGCCTGTTTTAGTCAGGGCACTACATCCTTCAGTTTGCCAGAGTCTGCACTGCTCCCTGCCCTTTCACCTAGGCCATGGAATCACTTTTACGTTGCCTGCCAGGCCTCTTATCTAGTGATTGTAGATCTAGTCCATCCTACCCATTTTTCGGATGGAGGTGGGGCCAGGGCGTTCCTCAAAGCCTCACAGCATGTGACCTTAGAGCCAAGAGGACTCCTGATTTTCCTCACCCGCTGATCTTTCCTACCAAATCATTCTGCCTCCTTTTATATGCAGGCCAAGACAGGGGATTGGTTTTTTCTTCTTCATTTTTTTTCTTTCTTTTCTTTTTTTTTTTTTTTTCTTTCTCTTTCTTGCTTTCTTTTTGTTTTTGTTTTTGTATTATTTTGTTTTGTTTTTTGAGACAAGGTCTTGCTGTGTAGCCCAGACTGTCCTGGAACTCACTATGTAGCCCAGGCTGGCCTTGAACTCACAGATATACTCCTGCCTCAGCCACAGAGTGCTGGGATTACAGGCTTGCCCTACCTCGCCTGGTGAGATAGGGGGTTTTCTTGTGAAAAATGAGGACTGCAAATGGGACATGATTTGGATCAGTAATTAACCAGAAGGACCAAAGGATTTTAGACTTATTCCTGGAAGAGAGCAGGTGCATACTAGGAATGAGTAGAAGCAGGGGACAGCAGCTGCTCCTGGAGTTGTCAGCAGCATCACAGTCTTTCCCTTGGCCTTGGCAGCAGATGACAGAACAGGACAGAGGGACAGATCCGTTTGCAATTCTAACATACTGGTTGTTTCTTTGCTGTAAGATACTTGTTTTAAATTTCAGCATATACACATGTGCGTGCACATATACATGATATACTCTTAAAAATATTCTTACCTATCAAGTTGTCTTAGTTAAATAGTAAGTTTATAAACTGTGACATTCTGAGAGACAATAATGAGAAAACCATGAATTTTGGAATTAAGTAGAGCTGGATTCAAGCCTATTCTTGCTACCCTCTGTAAAGTAAGGTTTATAATACTTTCAAATGTTATTTTAAGAATAAAATGGGATTTATGCCTACCTTTTAATAGCATCTCAATAAATAACCATTTATTGTCATCTGCATTTAGTTTCAATAAATAACTCATCTCTTGATTCTTTTTTTACACTTATAAGTGGAGAACAACATGTTAGATGAACTAAATAAGATTGGTGTGACGAAGAAACCAAAGCAATTAAATCTATTTTTCATGCTGGGTTTTGAGAAGCTGTTTTTAGGTCCCCAGGCCCGTGAGCTCCAGCTACTGCCTAAGGGCTGCAAAGGCCATTGTGCCCTGGCTGGCACTGTTCTCTGGTCTGGAGCCTCCCTGCTTATAGTGTGCAAGTGGCTTTTGTAAAGTGCAAGTTCTGATTCTGCAAGACAGGGTGGGACCTTGCAGTTCTCTCCAACTTCCAGGGGAGGCGGATGCTGTGTGCCGACTCCAGCTTCAATGGTGAGGCTTTGGGCTCCTGGAGAGCCTGTTTGCTCATGAAGACCACCATACAGGGCAGCCAAGAGGGGCCTGGATGCCTCAGACCTGGTATGGTCCCTGCCTGAGTAGCCAGCCAGCCTCTCTGTACCTTGATGCTTTCCTCTGCCCAGCTGGAACCAAAGAATACTTGCTTCCTAGGAGAATAAGCAGAGTGAATAAGCAGAGTGAATAAGCAGAGTGAATAAGAAGCTGCAAAGCTAGCTTCTTATTGTCACTCTAAGGGACTAGTCACCTGCAGCCATACCTGTGTGGCATCATATCTTGGAAGCTAAGCAGGGTCAGGCCAGATTAGTACTTGGTTGGGAGACTGCCTGGGAACACCAGGTGCTGTAGGCTTTGGAGAAGGACCTGGTAACCCACTCCCAAAAATCAATCAGCCATTAAAACCCCTACGAATAGCAGAGAAGCACTAACAGTAGTGTTTTGCCTGTTGTACAGAGGGTCGCTATGAGTCGGACACCGACTCGATGGCACTTAACAACAAGGGAATACTCAGGAGCTGAAGCCCATAGCAGGTGTGACTTGATTAGGAAGATGGTTTGTAAAATATTTCTGGATAAGAGTCAAACCCCTTAAAGTGGCTTTCTGTGGTACAGTCACTCCAAGCCACCCCTAAATCTCCCTCATCTCCACCCACTTCAGCCAAATGGCCCACCTATCAGGCCCATCAGTTATGGTCCTTCCTCCCCTCGGAGTCTTCACACATGCTGTTCCTCATACCCTAACTGCTGGCCTTGAGGCAGGATAGAAAGTTAGGGAAATTTGGGGACGTGGAAAAGGAAAAAACTTTCAGCCCAGAAACTGCTTGAGCCTTGCAAGCTGAGAGTAGAGAACTTTGACACAACTACCAAAAACTGCTGTGAGGACTGCCTGCATAGAGACATTATTTTGGAGAGACATTTTAAATAATGAAATTATAATTAATTAATAATTAATTATTTAATTTTGTGCTGGAGATAAAGCCAGGACCTTGGGCATGTTAGGCAAGCACTCTGCCACTGACCCACATCCCTATCCCAGAATTTTAATCTTATAAGTTTCTGATTTCTAACATATAGGTACCATCTGACTTACTTTTATTTATCTTTGTATATTTTCAAGCACATTCTTTTATTTTTCTTTAAAAATAATTGTAGTGTTCCCTTGTCTGTAAAAATCATATATTCTCTTTTGAAAAAATTGAACAGTATAAAAAATAAAGATGAGGATAATAGTCACCAGTGTCCTACCATCCAGAGATCACATTTTCTTTCTTTCTTTCTTTCTTTCTTTCTTTCTTTTTTTTTTTCTTTGTAGTACTGGGGGTTGAACTCAGGGCCTCACGCTTTCATGCTTTGCAAGTGCTGGACCACAGAGCTGCATCCCTAGCCCCCACCCCCTTTTTTTTTTTTTACTTTTTTTTGAGACAGGTCTCACTAAACTATGCAGACTGCCTCTGGTCTTGAACTTGCAATCCTCCTGCAGAGGCCACATTTCCAACAAAGAGAGAGATTGAGGGCTTGCTTGCTTTCTTAGGGTATTTATGTTTCGTTTTGTTTTTTGGGTTATTGGAGGCTGAACCCAGAGCTTTGCACATACTTTACAAGTGCTCTGCCACTGGCTGCACCTTCTTCCTCTTTTTTATTTTTTGAGTCATGGTCTAACTAAATTACACTGGCTGCCTCTGGCCATACCCTGCAATGTTCCTGCCTCCTCCTCCCGAGTCACTGGAATTACAGGTGTTCACCACCTCACCTGGTGTTTATTTCTGCTTTTTAAAATAAAGTACAAGAATATATTTCATATACAATTGATTGCCTTTTTTCAGTTAACATTATGCTATGAATCTTTTACTGTGAGAATGTATTAATATATTCATCTTGTAAAATTTTTACATAAAACAAATTTAGAAAAAGATAATACTATATAGAGATCATTTTTCCAGGTTATTAAATGTACTTAAACACTTTGCTTGTTTCCTTCCCTTCTCAAAGGATTTTCAGGGAGCCTATTGATTTCAACTTGTAGAAACAGGTGAAATGGGGTTTATCACTTCCATTTTACAGAGGAGACACAAAAATGATGCAATTTACACAAAAGCCAGTAGCTAGCAGCCTCAGGTCCTCCAGTGTAGCTTAGAAGTGTTAGAGGGAGACCCATGCCTGCTCCTTCATGCACTTACCGTTCCTTTAGATAAGGCCAGGTGTGCTTTAAGTTCTGGAATCAAGGAAGCCTTTACATTGAGGGCAGTTGATCTGGGTCAGCTTCCTGGAAGAGTCAGACTTATGTAGGCTCTACAAGGTCTGTTGGGTAGGGGTTTAGCAAAGTTGGTAGAGTGCTGCTCCACACTTTCTAAGGATCCAGGTGAGATCCCCAACACTCCAACAATGGGAGAAAGATGTGGCAGTCAACTCTCAAAACAGTCAGCTATTGAAAACCCCATGAGGGTGTCTATGAGTCAGACCCAACTTGAGGGCACCTAACAACAACAACAAACAAGGCCTGTTGAATTCATAAGTAAACTGGCAGACAGCCAAACCTACTGACTCCCAGGCTAACAATAATAACAGGCCTTTGTCTTGCAGCAAGCCCCTTGCCAAAACCTTGAATACACTTTATGTTAGTTAGTCCTCACGCCCAACTATATGAATCGCTGTTATTTGCATTGGTTGAAAAGTGAAGAAACAAGCACAGAGAGAGGAAGTGACCAGCTTGAGGCTGCTCCTGAGCACTAGAGCAGAGATTTGAACTCAGGCAGACTGGCCCCCCCCAGAGCCAACTCACCACAACCTCCACACAGCTTCCCTGTGCTCTGCTGAAGGCCAAGCAGTAGAGCCCTGCAGACAGCAGCCGCTCCCAGGCACAATGGGACCTTTCCTGACCAGTTACCTGACTCTGGGGCAGGACCTACAGGCCATTCCCAGGACTTCTGTG